>ML675641.1:6584428-6738924 GCA_007922155.1 Mesoclemmys tuberculata
CACATTATCATAGGGCAACCCCACCTGCAGAACCCTCTGCAGATTCAGCCCAACAGGTGCACCTGCCTCAGCCTCCCCTTTCTTCTGCCCCTGGAAAGAACATGGTCTCTCAGTGTCTGATACAAAGCCCACCTCTGGACATAACTAATACACACGCACCAGTGCAGTAATTCCCCCCAAAACCTTGTAGTAAATCAAATTTCCACAGTAAACATACATCAGGCTTTCCCATTCCTCTCTTCAGGAACATTAGTAAGTCACCTACCTTGGAGTCAGTTATAGTACTGTGATCATTTCCTTTGGCTCCTCATCTAGGGCCCCACTCTCCAAGCTACCCTGCCTGAGAGTGACCAGTCTTCCCACAGCCCTTCCCTCAGGTCTATCTTCATCTCAAGGGCTTGCAATGTTCCACTTCTCCCTGCCTGGGGAGCCTAATTTGCTCAGATGATCCACTCATGCATCAACCCTTGTCCAGCTTGGTGAGGGGAAGCTGTTCCTGGAAGGATCTTCCCCTTTTCCTAGGAGTCACTGCCTGAGCCTTGCACTCATCATGGGTCCCCAGCTTCAGTTAGTTCTTACCCACTGCTTTCTCCAGTGTTTCTCACCAGAGCTCACAGTTACTGCTCTCCTTCAAACATAGCTCTCTCTCTCCCAAGCAACTCCTACCTGTTTTTCCTTGCTGTTTCCCTTTCCTCTGAGTCTCAAAGAACTCTCAGCTGCCCCTTCATGACTCTCACAGGTTCTAATTCACCACATCTCTTCCCTTCTAGGGCCTAAGTGGAGGAGCTGAGGAGCCACAAGGCCCAATGCCACCCTGTGACACTTGGAAAGGTATTTTCATTTCTGTCAAAATTTCTGGGCAGGGGAGGGACAATGATTCCAGGCACTTCTACCCTCAACATTACTTGATTGAGTTGAATACAGTGAGAGTCCTTTACTGCTTGCATGATTTAGCCTTCTGTCAATGGAAGCTTATGGTGCTCAGCATCATACAGAATTGGGCTTTAATTGTGCTGCTGATTTTTTTAAAATCATCTTTTGAATCTCAGTCACTGTATGCTTAAGCACACAGTCATTTACAAAACATGTTATTAAATGAGCCCCTGTCCCCTTTATAAACTACTCTAAATGTTGGTCATTTCCCAAGCAGAAGTTTTGGAAGCTGCTATAATGAAGGTATATAATAAAACCATGATGTGACTGTATTATAAAAATGTATTTGCTATCATTTAAGAAAATTTGCGTAATCACAAATATTGTAACAAAAATATCTAATTTCTACCATAAAGGATGAAGGATGCAGACTCTTCCATGGAATGATGAACTAAATCAGACCTAATGATAAAGGGTTATTCACTGAAGCTCAGAATAACTGATCCTTGTATCAGTGTTAAGTGATATCACGCAGACTTTGATTCTAACAGTCCTTGTACTTAATGCTGTGGGTATGATCTCTAATCCATGTGCATAGACTGGGAATTGCATGCATATATAATACATACTGGTTTTCTTTTACAATATAATTGGAAAAAATTCAAGCTAGATTTTTTTTTGTAATGGAAAAATAAAACAACTGGTCACTTTTATTGTTCACTGCTTAGAAAATAGCAAATGGCTGATAAGAAAGGAATTCGGGGAATTTTTCTATTTATCCATCTGTGGCTCATGATCTATTGTACAGCTTTTATTTATTGGCATTCTATGCCACTGTCAAATATGTTTGCAGGCCATTTAAGCTTTTATTATACTATGCTTCTATAGGATTAAAAAACAATCTTTGTTTTAGCAGCATTTGTATGATTAGTTGATGTGTCAGCAGCTATTGCTGAGCAGCTTTATAGCCTATGTCCCTAGGTTATAACAGATGTTTTTGTCTTTTGGTTTCCTTCAGCGTTTATCTAGCAAATATTGAATATTACAAATATCGAAGTGGCAGTGTTCATGTCTGCATTGCAACAATAAGGATCTTTCAGTGTTTCTACTTCGGAGGTTCAATGTGTGGCCATAAAAAACCACAAGGCAAATTCTTTAATAAATTTGAATAGAAGCAGAGTTTCAGGTGTTTATAATTTGTACAACACAGTTAATGCTTCACAATTGTCAGGACTTAAAGCTACATAGGACTTATGTTAAATGTAGTGCTCTATCATGATCCATAAAGATGGGACTGACTTCATTGTAAAGATTCATGGAATCTCTCTTAAGAGTTGGTTTTTGTACCGATAGATACATCTCACTTCACAAAGCCCTGAATTAATGTACTGGTTGATCACAGGATGATGATGACCCATCAATGTGTTGCAGTGTGAAAAAGACAAATACGATCCCAAGATTTATCAGGCAAGGCATTGCCAGTAGGGACAGGGAAGTATTAATGCCATTGTACAAGGCACTGGTAAGACCTCATCTGAAATGCCATGGACAATTCTGGTCACCTATGCACAAGAAAGATAATTCAGACTGGAATAGGTTCAGAGAAATTCATGCCAGCAAATCTGGTTCCATTTTGGTTAAGGTGGAGCCCATCCTTCCTGTCTAGGCTCTCCCTTTCCCAAAAGGTTCCCCAGTTCCTTATAAATCTAAACCCTTTCTCCCTACACCATTGTCTCATCCACGCACTGAAACCCTGCAGTTCTGCCTGTCTAACTAGCCCTGTGCATGGAACTGGAAGCATTTCAGAGAACACTACAATGGAGGTCCTGTACTTCAATCTCTTACTAGCAGCCTAAATGTGGCCTCCAGGACCTCTCTGCTATCCTTCCCTATGTCATTGGTACCTACATATACCACGACCACCAGCTCCTCCTCAGCACTACACATCAGTTTGTCTAGATTTCTCAAGAGATCCACAACCTTTGCACCCGGCAGGAAGGCCCAATGTAGTTCTCTCGGTCATCTTAAACCCAGCTATCTATGTTTCAAATGATTGAATCCTCATTACTATTACCTGTCTCTTCCTAATAATTGGAGTTCCCTCTCCAGGAGAGATATCCTCAGTGCAAGAGGATACCATGACATCATCTGGAAGGAGGGTCCCGACTATGGAGTTGTTTCCTTCTGCTCCAGTTTAATTCTCTCCTTCCCTTGAGACTTAGAGTTTAAATCCAAAATCCCTAATAATTTGTGAAACTCCACTGTCAGTCATGTCCTTCCCTTTGGATTCAAATAATTTTCTGAAGAGCAGCTGTGTTTAATGAGCTGAAACAAATTCTGTAAGTCAACAAAATACATAGTCTCATGCATGTGGAGACCTAGTACAAATATGAACATGATTAGCAACCTCAGGTTAAAAGATATAAATATCTATTCAAGTACACAGCAGAAAATTCAAATATAATAGCAGCAGTTATTCAAAGGCATTGATTTTAATAAGAACTGCAGACACTCAGCATCCTGAAAAATCAAACCACTTATTCAGGTCAAAGTTTTCAAAAATACGTGTCTAAAGTTAGGATTCAAAGTTCACATTTAGACTCCATCATCAGTGGTCTGCTATTACAAGAGAGCTCAACATCTGCAGTCCCTATTAGCTTCACTGATTTGGATGCCCCGTAGGCTAAGATTTTCAAAAAAGAGTAATAATTCTGCATGCTTTGATTTATTTTTTTGTGGGGGTGCCCAGGGATCAGTGCTTTCTGAAAATCAAATCCAAATCCCTAATCATTAGGGTGTGCATCCAAATCCCTAATCATTTGTGAAAATCTTGACTCTAACTTTAGGTACTCATTTTTGAATATTTTGGCCATAACTACATCAGAGCAGTGATTTATTTATCAACAGCAGTTCATGTTTGTGGTGAATTTCTACTGTATTTATAAATGTGCTTAATCCTTTGAAAGCCTGCGGAACATTTCTACATTTTTAATTGTGGTGGAGGGTCCACATAAGTTCATCTCAGACCTTTCTTTCATCATCATGCTGGCCACAGCAATATCTCATCCCATTAAATCTTTTATCAGCCATAGAGGATTATTTTCTCCTTCAAAGCTGTGTTACACAATTCTTTCAACCATTATAATAAAATGGAGGTGTGTTAGATCTCCATGTTCTGAGTTTTCATATCTGGTATGTTGTAGCAGGACATGTAGACCCCACACCCTAGAAAGGGGCAAGTGGGGACCCTTGGGGCAATCTCTTGGGTCTGGGTCCCTTCAGAGTCAGTAACGACCCTTGTCTTCACGGGTCGGGCAGCCTAGTGGCCCGCATCAGTAACGGCCCTTGTCTTCATGGGCCAGGCTACCTAGTGGCCAGTGAAGAGGAAAAGTGGGGGACTGCCAACAGAGGTGAACAGGGGATGCTGGGGTAGGTCCCAGCCCAGAGCCCTGCTAGTGACTTGGGCTTGCCACTGCAACAGTGGGGATGGGCTCCAGCTGAAACATGCTGTCTCTTCAAGAGCCATTCAGTAGCCTTTCTCCTGGGCCACTTACTACTCTGATTCCTGAAGCCTCCATCCAGGCATCTCCCAGGTCCCCAACTTCTATGGCGGGTGTAGTGGCCTCTGGACTGGGCTTCCGTGTGGTGGCTGCCCAGATGGAGCCTCCACCATGCATCCTTCCTGCTTGGCATTCCACCTTAAGTGAGCAGGGCTTCTCCATTTTATACTTCAGCAGCAGATGAAGTATGCCCATCGGGGCAAGGGGGTGGGGATTCTGCTGCCAGGAGTATTAACTTAACCCCTTCATCTCCAGTGTGGGGCAAATACATCACATCATGCACCCAAAGGGCGTCCCGCCCTCTTCCACCTCCTTACCTATCCAGGAGGAGTCCACAATGATGCACACTTTGCCTGGTCAATAGAATACATGATTTCCTGCACAAAGAGGAACCAGCACATAATCCTGGCATTAGGGTTTTTCGTATTGTTGAGCCAGCATAGAGGTGCATGGCCCATAACTAGCCGGAAGGGGCTCCCCAGAAAGTACTAACACAGGGCATCCATGACCCACTTCACAGCCAATGCCTCTTTCTCAGCGGTTGAATATCAGGTCTTCCAGAGGAACAGCTTCCAGTTCAGATAGAGGACTGGGTCTTCCTCTCTATCTGTGTCCTGGGACAAGACTGCTCCAAGCCCAGTTTCCAGGCATCCATTTGTGGGATGAAGGGCCTTGTGAAGTTAGGATGTACCAATGAAGGACAAGTACACCATCATGTATGTGTTTTGTTGCTAATAGAAATGGTTAAAATAGAGGAAAAGACACTGAAGTTTGGTATATCATGGAAGCATGTAGTAGCAATATAGCACAATTCATACATGATGTTATTTTAAAAAATGTGAATTAGCATACATTGACCAGATGGTCATTTACTGCCTTTTACAGTGTCAAAATTTTAAAACAAAAAAAATAGAAATCAAGATTGAATATTTTTCTGTAAGAAATATGCTCTAGCTCAAGCAGGCATTATTTCAGGGACGTTCTAGGGCCAGTGTTATGTAGTATGTCAGACTACATGACTGCAGTGGTCTCTGCTGGCCTCCAAATCTCTGAATCTAGAAGAAGCTAAAAGCATAGAAGAGTAGACTTCTGCATTTGCACTCCTTTTCTTGCTGTCAGCTCAGAATTATTACTATATTAATTTAACTGTCTTCGTTGGTGCACTGGTTGTTTTTGGTTTTGTATTTTTCTTGCAAAAAGATCAAGTTTAGAAAATCTTTCATCACAGTATTTGATTCGATTACAAGGGTCAGCCACAACCCACCCGGCGTAGCTACAGTACAAGCTGGACAGAGTTTTCAACTTAAATGTAAGTGTTAAAAAAAGTATTAGGATGCATGGTAAGAGTACTGTGACCAGCACCTTTCTCAGCTCAACAGTGGATGCAATAGCAGAGAGTGAGAGCACAACTCATGGGAGAAAAGGCAGCCTACTGTCATGTTTCCAAAAATCCATGATCTAAACACTTCAGATTTATACTGCAATTGCCCGCTACTGCTATTGAACAGAAAAGCTTGAATACTGCTGCTCATTGGGTGACACAGGGCCAGTGAAAAACACCCGTAAATTCTGTGCCAGGTGCCAGATTCATCACTGGTCTAATTCATCACTGGGGGTTACAGCAGGGATGAATTTGGCGCATGGTATTTTTCTCAGCACCCGAGGTCAGTGATCAGCATTTCTAACATTAACCTGTGTCAGCATTAGCAGTGCTAAGGATAATGCATCTACATGGCAGAAATAGGCAGTAGGGAGGGAGCCTTCAGGATTAACAAAGAATTAATTTACTGAGGGCAGAGAAGAGGAACAGTGTCCAGGGACAAGGATAAGGATGATGTATGTTTCAAGGTCAGTGAGTAAAAACTATTAAGGGTCACTGCAGTCTTTGCTCTTTATCTGCCTGATGAGCTGTTGTGTGTTCGATAACAGATTATCTATTGCACTGGCTGTTTCAGATTTTAACTGTAATAATTAATGCAATGCAACTTTGCATTCACTTCCCCTGTTTCACCATGCAAAGTTTGCCTGGTCAGGGCTAAGATGATACTTGAAGCATTAGATAGTCTTGTTAGGCTGCTGTAAGGTACATGTGTGTTTAAAGGGAAGAGTCCTAAAATCAATATTTTCCTAGCCAGGTGCCTTCTCCTAGGTCCCTGAATCCATATCCATGAATATTTAAATAAAAGTGGCCTGATTTTAAAAAGCACTGAGCATCCACAAATCTGATAGGAATCTATGGGAGCTAAAGAGGGTCAGCATCTCTGACAATCAGAGAACTTATTCAGATGCCTAATTATGGAGTTAGGAGGCTAACTTTGGCCATCCAGGAATGAACATTTTAGCCTTAAAGTTCAGCAAGCACATACAGGAATCTCCAGTGTGTATCATTTCCAGCTTTATTCACTGTTTTTATTACATTATGCATTATTTATATTATGTATAGACACACAGACATATCCCACAAATACATTTTGAAAATAAGACTTCTACACTTGCTCAAGTGTAAATTCCACCAACACGATCATAAAATGAAGGAAGTCACTAATTACGGACCATTCAATAGCCAATCATCATGCTACACAAATGCACACATTCCTCCGCTCCACAACAAACTGCCTTGCATTTGCAATATAACCAACCAAAAAATATGCACACATCAAAAGCCTCTCCTCAAAAAAAAAAAAAAGACATCTCACAGTCAGATCACAGCAACTGTTCTTCATTATAGAAATGTGCATGGATATAGCCTTTAATTAGCCTTAGTTCCTGAAAAAAGTATGCCGTTGCATAGGTTGTGTGTGGTTAGAGATATGTGATATGTGTAATTTAGCTGGTCAGGTGTTATCAGTACAATGGAGCATGTCAGCCCTTTCTTTCAGGCATTCCATGCAAGAGGTGTCTAAGGGTTCCCGGCACCTCCATTCTCCTCACACACAACTAGAGTGGCCAGATAGCAAATATGAAAAATTGAGACAGTGGGTGGGAGGTAATAGCGTGCCAATATAAGAAAAATCCCTGAATATTGGGACTGTCCTATAAAATCGGGACATCTGGTCACCCCACACACATCTGCAATGGTAAGAGAAAAATCTGTCCCTACATATAGTGAAATAACATCACTTTTCTTCACAAGAAGTCATTTGCAAGACCCAGCTTGTCAAGGATCCAGTCCTCATACACTTTACCCCTGAACCTCACCAGAGCTCATAAGGGCCTGAAAAATTCTGATATTCAACCAGCCCTATTTGCTCCTGTAGCAGTGTGGCTACTGATTGATTGCCTCTGGAGCACCCCTTAATGGACAGAGATCACTCTACTGCACCCTGCTTCTCCGACCTTCAAGGACTCAGAAGGGATCCCATTTATTTAATCCTATGGCTCATACTGGCCCTCCAGGCCCCAACCCTAGTTCAGTGTCTATCTCCCAGTAGTTCAGCACAAAGCCTTCCAAAACAACACAGAAACTCACACAGTCTTCATCCCAATTTCAGCTAGGCGCAACCTCCTCTTCCCTAAGGGTCTGTGTCCGCTTCCCATTGCCTTCTACCTGGAGTTTGTCCTTCTCTACAGGTCTTTCCAGCTGGGCCTTTGTCGTCTGTCCCCCACACAAAGAGCTTTCTCCCTCTCCCACTCTCCCCTCCCATTTTCAGAGCCCTGCAGGAGCTTCTTCTCTGCATTACTAACAACCATACCTACAGCCTCCTGTACATCCCTGCAACATCCCCCTCTTTTTATCCTGGGAGTGCCTGATTCAACCCAACTGTGGCTCTTCCTGCAATTCAGAGTGGGCTTAGCCCCAGGCTTCCCAGCTCATGGGGTAAGCCACCTTGTTTACAGCTCGCAATGGGAAGTTCACATCCATCACCAATGTCATACTGCATCATTCCTGATTGATATAGCTGAATATGTGGCCATGAGCTAGTAGCAACATACTTAATAGCTCTATAATGTATTAAGAAAATGGTCACAATATATCAAGTAATGTAATTTGGTGGCACATATCTAATGCTAACAAATTTACTTCACCAAGTTAAGAAGTTATTTTCAGTTATCTTGGATCAAAAGGCTCACAGTTGTAAACCTAATTTAATTTATGATTCGATCATGATCACCACTGTGAACTCAACAGTAAAAGTATATAGCCCTAAATGTCCATACAAGCACCAATGTATCTGTCTTGAGAGTCTTTGAGCAACAGAATGTGTTTACAATGGAATATTTTATTAGTACCTCTTTTGAAAGAAGGTATCTCCCTCCGGGGCATGGTTTTGCTAGTACAGGGCTCAGAAGAATGCAGATGGTAATGCTGTTTCTGTTCTAACTGGATTCATAAACTGCAGAGAAAATAATTTTAATCATAATGTGTCCTTTAGTTAAGGTAACACACGAGTCTCAGTTTAAAGTAGTGATGATAGTAGATACCCCAAAGCTGATTTCACCCAGATGACCTGTTTTGGTTATTCATATTGGGGGAAAATACTCTGCTTTACTGCAGCTTTTATTTGTTAGCAAAGCACCATATATTTAAGCAAACATTGATTTTTTTTAAAAAAATTAAGCTACAGAGGCCTAGGATAGCAATTTTCAAACAGTGGGTGGTGCACAGTTCCCTTCATGGGCCATGGAACGGTTTCTTGCCCCAAATGTGAAGGCACCTGTCAGTCTGCAAGTACTGATTATTCCTGCTAGTTGTCACCCAGACCACATGTATTTTATTGTTTCTTTGTGACTAGCTTACCTCAGAACACAGACCACCTCACAGCGCCCTGCCTGCCTGCTTCATGTCATTCTTTGCCAGACACCGTGCAATGCTTACTCATGTCAGTGAGCATTGACTCACCCAACGAGTCTCATTGAAGGCTATTCCAGAAAGGCGACAATATGACGAGGGTCCAGATTTTTAAAGATATTTACGTTAATGGCAGTTAGGTGCCTAAATACCTTTAAAGATCTGGCTGTTAATGGTAACCAGATACCAAATACAGTGATGTACTCTGGGTCTCCGGCACCCGGGGGCCAAGCCTGCACGTGCACCCCTCCCCGCCTCATGCACCTCCTCTCTCTTCCGTACAGGGCAGGAGGGGTTCCAGTGCCGACACCCAGCTGCCCCGGGGAGGGAGGGTCTGTACCTGCGGAGGGGGGAGGCCATGAGGCCTGGAGGGGATGCAAATGCAGGCTTGACTCTGCCACCCCCACCCCTCCCTGCACTTACCTGCCACACGGCATCCGCTTCTCCTGCTCCAGCCCTGCAGTCCAACATTGGTTCAGATGGGGGCAGCCTCACCCCCCAGCCGGGGGGGTGCTGGGCCAGCCCTTCATGATGTGCAATGGGGCACAGGAGCAACTGCCCCTCAGCCTCCTGCCCCCCCTGCCTGTCATGAAGGGCTGGTGTGGCACCCTGCACTTACCCACAGCTCCAGTCCTGCAGCCCGGTGCCAGCTTGGACTGGGCAGCCTCACCTCCCCTGGGGAGGGAGCGTGGGATGCTGGGCCAGCCCTTCACAATGCCCAGAGGGCGGGGGAGGGGGCACTGGAGGGGCTGGCACCTCCCCATCCCCTGTGCATTGTGAAAAGCTGACCTGGCCCTCCCTCCCCCTTGCTATGTTATTGACTTAATACAATTAAGGTTAACAACAAAGGGGAAGTAACACAAGCCAGGAAGAACACGCTAAAGAATGCTTAGATAAATTAGTTGTATTCAAGTCACCAGAATACTTAAGGAACTAGCAGCTGAAGCAATCTCAAAACTGCTAACTATTATCTTCAAGAACCCACAGAGACCTGAAGGGTAAACATGATATGTATCTTTTAAAAGGGGACCAAAAAGGACACAGGGAATTACAGAGAACTCAGCCTAACTCGATACCTGGAGAGATACTGGCACAATTTATTAAACAATCAATGTGTAAGCCCCTAGAGGGTGGCAGGGAAGCTGTAGATGTGTTCTAACCTGATTTTAATAAGGTTTTTGACACAGTTCCATATGACAGTTTCAAAAACAAACTAAGGAAATGTGGGTTAGCTTACATAAAGTGCATGCACAACTGGTTGAAACACTGCACTAAAAGACTAGGTATTCATGGTTTGCAGTCAAAGTGGGAGGATGTATCCAATAGAGTCCCACGGAGTGTGTCCTGAGTTCAACATTTTCAGTGAATGATTTGGTTAATGGATCTGAGAATATGCTTGTAAAATTTGCGGATGACAAAAAACTAGGTGGGATTGCTAGCACTTTGGAGAACTGGATTAGAATTCAAAACAACCTTGACAAACTGGAGAATTGGTCTGAAATTAACAAAATGAAATTCAATAAAGGCAAGTGCAAAGTACTATCCTTAGGAAGGAATAATCAGATGCACACATACAAAATGGGGAGTAACTGGCTAGGTAGTAATATAGCTGATTTTATGGGGATTTTAGTGGATCTCAAATTGAATATGAGCCAATAATATGATGCAGTTGCGAAAAAGGCTAATATCATTTGAACTGTATTAACAGATGTGTCCTATGTTAGCCATGGGAGATAATTATCCCTATCACACTCTGCATTGGTAAGGCCTTAGCTATGGTACTGTGTCCAGTTTTGGGCCCCACACTTTAAGAAAGCTGTGTACAAATTGAAGAGAGTTCAGAGGGGAGCAACAAAAATGATAAAAGGTTAAGAAATCCCAATCTATGAAAAAAAGTTGAAAAAACTGAAGGGGGGAATCTCATAACCATCTTCAAATATGTTAAAGGCCATTATAAAGAGGATGGTGATCAATTGTTCTCTATATCTACAGAAGGTAGGACAAGAAGTAATCTATTTAATCTGCAGCAATGGAGATTTAGGTTAGATATCAGGAAAATCTTTGTAATTAAAAGGATAGTTAAGCTCTGAAACAGGCTTTGAAGAGAGATTGTGGAATCCCCATCATTGGAGGTTATTAAGAATAAGTTAGACAAACATCCCTCAGGGATGGTCTAGATATACTTGATACTGCCTCAGCACAAGGGATTAGATAACTTCTCATGGTCTCTTCCAAGCCAACATTTCTATGATTCTCTTGCATCTATTGCTTTTTTTATCAAGTTCTTCATTATATATTCTCCACATTCAGTTAATCCATTGATTTAAGAATACTAGGGATGTATCATGATGAAAATCATACAGTTTATGATGGAATTCTCTATTCTTGAACTGTGGTCCATTGTTAATAATTACTGTTCTTTTGGAATTCCTCACTATGCAAATATGGATTTAATCTGCCTGACAACTGTTGCTGCTGTGTTACCAGGAAATTGGTAAAGTAATCCATTATAACCATGTGATCATGTCTTCCTAAATTGAACATATCAATCCAACATTGTCCTATGAAATTGTGAGCTGTCTGTGCAGTGTCACTGGTTCTTTCCACTAGAAATTTCACTACTTTTGACATGTTCCACATCTGCACACCATTTCTTCAATGTCAACTATTCAACTGTGACCAGAATGCAACTTTTTTAGTTCTTCTTTTTGATCTGGTCCTTCCCAGGTGGCCTTTGTATATTCATTCCAACATTTTCCTTCTCATCACAATAGGAACCACAAGCCATGTTCCCTTCAAGAGCACTCTCAGGGTCACTGAAAGCTCATTTTTATGCTAAACTAGGCAAGTGGAAGTTTTGGTGTTTTCCTCCTTTACTTATTGCTTGCCACATTTCAACCTTACCTGTTGTTGTCTCCAGTTCATCCCTGGAGATACGACAGCTGACACTTTTATCATGTTAACACATGTTTACTGCTTGTTCCAGTTCATCAGACTGTGTAATGTCTGATGGAGCACATGCTCTTTAGAATGTGTCTGCCATCGCTAAGTGATGTCCTGGTTGGAACTCCATAGTAACATTAAAGTAGTCACTGTATCCTTGGTAGTGTTTCTCTAAGTCCTTTTTCCACCAGTTGCAATCAGTGGTCTGTGATCTGTTTCTGCTTTAAAGCTATGACCACAGAGAAAGTTGTATAGCCATATGCCAGGCCTAGTGTCTCTTTTTCAGTTTGTGTGTACATCTTCTTAGCAAGTACCCTAGTCCTAGGTACACATGATACTGCCAACCAGTAAATGCCATAGCACTAATAGACTGCTCCCATCCATCCTTTCAAGGCATCTGTGGAGAGTTTGATGTCTTTCAAAGGGTCAAAAAATGCAGCACTGGAGCTGATGTCAGAATGTGCTTTAAATCATTGAACTCTCTTTCATGCTCAGGTATCCATGGCTATTCATGGCTGGAGAGGAGATATCTTAGGTGAATTGAGCAAGCTGAATCGTTAGCTATGAATTTGATGACATAATTCAAAATTCCTAGCAGCTTTGAATTCCCCTTTTATCATCAGCTCTTGGCGTGTGTCGTATTGCTTGAATTTTTTATTCATTGGGCAAGAGTCCCTAGTAAGTCAGTCTCTCTCCCAAGTATGTTCTTCCATTGTTTGAAATTGACATTGGGCCTTATTCAGTTAAAGCTTATGCAATCTGCATTACTCTCCTCAGTCATTCCCGATGTTCAGTGGCCATGCTGCCTCAAATTATTAGGTCATCAATGTATATATTCACGCCTGCGAGGCCCTCTAGCATCTGGCTCATTGAAATGCTTCTGCAGCCAAACATATTTCAAAAGGCAGTCTTGGGAAGTAGTATCTGCCAAAGGGTGTATTGAAAGCACAGGTCTTGGAGCTCACAGTGTGCAAGGGCTCTGCCAAAATCCAGATGAATCTAATTTGCTGAAGAATTTGGCTCCAGCCACATCAGAAAATAGTTCACTTCTTGTGGACAAGTGGAAGTGTTCCTGTTTTATGTTTTTGTTCAGCTCCTTAAGGTCCATACACAGCCATAGTCCCCTATCCTTTTTCCCCTACAGCTTCTAAGGAGTAAACCCAATCTGTTGGTTCTTCTAATCACCAAATGATAGAATTTGTTGTTATGTTTTACAGATCTACTTCTAACTCCCTCTTCAGGCTTGTGGAACTTTTATTGCAGCACCGACAGGTCTGACTGGGCTGTTGGCAACTGGGATCAAATCTCTGGATCTTAATACATGAGCCTCTACTGCCTGAGCTAGAAGACCCACCTTTCTTAGACAATGTGGAATCAGGCTTATTAACAAGGCCCCTAGAAACACATTTGCCATGGAAAAACATGGAATTTGCATTTTTCCAGAGAATCTGGCAGGGCTCTCACTGACAGCCTCATGCAGCAGCGCTCCGCTATCAGATTTCATTTTCATCCTGGAAAAACTTTGATTTTTATGGTTTTTTGTCAGAGAATTTTGCGGGGGTTTACATGGGTAAACTAGAATCCCTGCTCATCAATCTCTAGTTAGCCTAGCCACTGCTATAGGGTGACAGAGTACCACAGCAAGTAGGCATAGCTTACACATGTACCACACGTTCTGCATCTTTTCTTAACTGTATCTTGTAGGCATCCATTTCCTGGTGAATACGTTTTCATATAATTCTATTAATATTTTTATATCTGGTTCTATGTTGTCTTTCTGTTTCTCTAATGATATATATCCTCTTTACAAGGCTAAGTGCCTCACATGTGCATATGCCCAAAAGTGGTTGCTTGCCTGTGTGTATCACCATGAACTCATGTTTTATCATTTTCCCTTTGTATTTAAGTGTCAGTGGGCACTCTCCCAACAGTGGAATTGTTCTCCATTATAGTCTTTCACAGACACTTCTGACTAGTCCATTTCTATGTGTTCCTTATATCTCTCTATTTCACTGTCTGTTATTACATTCATTTGTGCCCCAATGGCTATCTTGTATGTCACATAAATGCCATTTGTCCACATTTTAGCCAATCTTTTGAGTTTTCAGCCTCCCCTATATTACTGTGTTTAAGAACAGCTCTTCCTCTAATGCATTCACTTTCCTGGTTCCTCTGCACATTTTAGCATAATGGTTGGGTTTGTTACAGTTTCTACATATTTGCTTGAATGCTGAGCATTTCCTATGCTTGTGCTTGTCACTGCATTGCTGACATTCTTCCTGCTTTCCCTGTTTTGTCCTTGGCTAATTTAATTTCTGTGAACATTTTTCTTACTGATTCAGCTATAGTACTCACAGTCCTGTTCTCTGTGCTTTTCTCTTGGCTTTATATTGGGGTTCCTGGATGTTGTTATGCTGCTAAACTGGGTTAAAAAAGAACTAAATAAATTCAAGATGCATCAATGGCTATTACCCAAGATGCTCAGGGATGCAACCCCATGCTTTAGGTGACCCTAAATGTCTGATTGCCAGAAGCCAGGAGTGGAAGACATGGGTAGCCCACTCCAAAAATGTCCTGTTTGGTACATTCTCCCTGAAACTCTGATATGGCCACTGCTGGAAACAAGATACTGGGCTAGATGGACCATTGGTCTGACCCAATATGGCACTTCTTATGTTTGGCATATACATATTGTCCTTTCTAGTGTCAAAGCCATCTCCCTCAGTATTCATTCACAGACATTTGTCTTATTACAGCTCAGAACAATGTGGCCTTTAATGAGAGAATCTTTTAATATTCCATATTCACAATACTAACTTTTTAGTTTTAAGTCTGTGAAAAACTCCTCTATTGTTTCCCCATTCATTCTGTGTTCTCATATATCTCTCATAAGTAGCATTTTTTCTAGGGACACAATGATCCTCAAACATTTTCACTACTTCTGCAAAGCTTTCCTCTCTCTGCCCTCCTGACCCTCATCTTCGTGGAATGCATTGTATATATCTAGGGCTTCTGTGCCTGCCTCTGTTAAGAGCAGAACCATCTTTTGCTCATCCTCCAGTTTATTTGCCCCTGTAGCTTTCATATACAGTTCAAGCTGCTGCTAGAACCTTTTTCGGATATATTCAGCATTTCCCCTGATTCTCAGGGTGACAGGGATGTTACTTGCAGTTATACATGCTCTGTAGCAGCCATTTCAATGTTACCTCTCTCACTGGGTCTTCCAGTACATGGTGCCTGCCACTGCTGGTATCACATAGCATCTGACTGATGAGCAGAACAGTTTCAAGATAAACCTTTTGTTATGAATAGGAACTATGCACAGAAATGAGGTAAAAAAACTTTCTACTACTCTGTCACTGTAGCCTGTGATTGCCCTTTTCTAGGCAGGAAGTGTCCCAAGAAGCCAAAGACTGCATTTAAAGCATACAGGCAGTGTGGTATCTTTACACGCCCTGGAGGACTTACTTTATAGCAGTGTCAGGCCCAAGAAGCATCCCTCCAGATACAGGGCTGATTTCTGCCACCCCTTAAAATGCAGCTACTACTGGAGGGGAAAATGTGAAAGCCAAACCAATGCAAACAGAACAAAGCAAGTGTGTTAGGAGAAGAAATAAAACAATTGTAACTAATTCAGGCCATATAGAAGAATATTAGCCGGGATGGAATTTTCTGGTGATGACATCTGTCTAGTTACAAGAAATGTCATCTTATTTTTAATGAGTTCAAGTCAGCACCAACAGTGTCAGTACAGTATGTGGACAACATTTTTACAAAAAAGTACAGTGAATCATTATTGCAGCATTTAACCATGATGGCTCTGCTCATCAACAAAGATTGCCCTGAAATATGCAGAATTCTGCTCCATTTGAAATTGATTCTATTTGTTTGCAACTCATTAAATTTTCTAACTCAAAAACCACGATTTTAAAATTAGACTAAGAAAGGAACTAGAAAAAATGTCTGAGCCAAACCTCACCCTTTAGAACTATTCACTTTTATTTATTTCCCAGCAACATTCTATTCTAAATGGAATATCATTATACCTTTGTTTGGCAGTCACTGGAATGCACCGTGGCAAATTTTAGTCAGGATGATTTTTTTCTGATATTCAAATAGATGGCAATCCCAGTGTATTTTAGTATGAATTACTGTCCATCTATTATCTCTTTACTGACATATCCTGCCAAGTCCATACTTTCTATTCTTCAGTCCTTACCCCTCTTCTAGGGAGAAATTCAAATATCTGCCTGATTACTCAGGTTGTGTGGGACACTGAATGAGAGCCTGGAGATGGCACCCCATAGATGGCAAGAACAGTGTTATACACTGGGTTTTTCTATCACTGAACCCATGATGTTGCCAGTGGGACCTGTGGGTTCTCAATAGTTTGGAAAAATGAGGCCGCTTATTTAGCTACCTAAATATGGACTTAGAAACTGAACTCTAGGCAATCATTTTATAAAATCTTGAGAACAGATTTTAAATACTGAGATTATGTCTACACTGCAGCTGGGAGCATGCCTCACAGCCAGACGTGCTAGCTCCACTCGAACAAGCATGCTAAAATTAGCAGTGTGGACACCATGGCATGGGCTAGCCATCTGAACTTGGACCAGGGCATCAGGTGGGCTTCTACTCATGTGGCTAACTCATGTTCCCACCCATGCCACAGCACCCACCTGGCTATTTTTAGCACACTAGCTTGATTGGAGCTAACGTGAGTCTTGGCTCCCTAGACTGGGAGACACACTCCCAGCTGCAGTGCAGACAAACCTTTCAGGTTAGCTCTGTTCTGGGACCGATCAATCTTTCTGTTAGAGAATATCTGAGGTACATCTGTGTCGATAGAATGGGGGAAAACCCAATTCCTTAACTAGGTGTGAATCACAACATAGATGAGGGGAATATAGAGAAGTATGGGTCCAATCCAGCTACCATGTAAATTAATTGGAGTTTGCTATCATCTTCAATGGGAGCAGGAGCAGGACTGAAAGATAACTTGAGTTACCCTATTCAGGTGAATGGGATAGTTTGATTCTCTCAGAGCTAGAGTTTCAGTGTGTCAGCAGACAAAGACAACATTGCACTGGATTGCATACAGAAAGAATTCATCGCAGCCATCCTGGCTAGAACTTTTTTTTTTAATGAAAGCTTAAATTTTTCTAATCCATGTGGGGATCCTTTATCTAGAGCATAGTTTCTGAACCTGTGGTATGCATACCCCTGGGGACACATGAGACACAGGCAGGGAGTACTTGGGGAAAAACAGAGTAAAGGGGAGGCAGGCGGCAGCTGCCAGCTCTTGGGGAAGGTGCGGGGCAGCCACCCACTTCCCGCCCGGTCCCAGCTTCCAGCTGGGAGGCAGGTGGCAGCCGCTAGCTTCTGGGGGAGGCGAGCAGCAGCTCCCAGGTGGGAGCCCAGAGGCAGCCTCCCGTGTCTCGTGAGCTGGCTTTGCAGCTGGGTGGCAGCCACCCGTGGCCTGGCTCTGAGCCAAGGGACAACCTCCAGCGCCTCGGCTTGAAGATAGGCAGCAGCCGCCTGCCCACCAGTCCCAGCCGGTGTGGAAGCCTCCACTGCCCCAGCTTGTATTGGGTGGCAGTCACCCAACTCCCAGGCTGGCAGCCAGGCGGCAGCTGCCTGTAACTTGCCCAGGTGGCAGCCCCCGTCCCTGCCTCAAAGCCCAGTGCCCAGAAAACTTGTCAATTTCACTGCTATAGCTGAGCAGTGAAATTGACAACGACAACAGCCCCAGATTTCACCAGTCTCTGGCTCTTGCTCTCACTCTCTCGTTCCTCCTATCAAATCTGTGGCATAAAATTTGGCATGGCACTTTATATTCCCCAGCATTGGCACGCCACTCAAAGCCTCCAAGCTTTGGCCAACATCACCTCTAGCCCAGATACATGCTTGAGTTGCACACTCCTGGTGTAAAGGTGGTAACCCTACCCACACTAGATCTGACATCTGTCATATCATGGCCTTATATACTCAGCCCTCCTTTCAACATATGGCTCACATTAGTCTGTAAATATAACATCCCACGGAAAATTGAGTGTTGGGGTACTTATTAAAATTTTCAGAAGTTAAGGGGTACTTGCTACTTAAAAGGTTGAGAAACACTGATCTAGAGAATGTTTGGAAATTCCATTTACATTTCTAGCGTCAGAGTTTATACTCCACCTGTACTTTTGCTCAGTTATGCCACTGAATTATTTTTCAAAACAGTGGCATGAGCAGTCGTCATGTTCTAATGGGCAAGGACCACAGACACACCCAGTGTGAATCAGGAGTTCACAATGCAACTGCTCCCAAGCGTGATTGAACACCAATGTGAGGAACATGTTCACAATCTAGCCCTAAAGCACCGAGTATGATTCTCCACAGCCTTGTATCTTGTGTAGTTACTTAGACCTCCACAAAATGTGTGTAAAATGCTACCTCTGGTATAGTGAAGAGGTCTGAGCTGGTAGCCTGTAACATGCATTTAAGACAGATGCATATGACACAAGATCCAAGACAGTGGAGAATTTGCCCCCACACACATGCCCCCAATCAAATTTTATTTCAGAAGTATCTAAAACAATTGGTTCGCATTAAGAATTAAAGGTTGCCTCCTCCCATTAGATATGCAGCATAGATTTCAGATAAGCCTGTGAAATGAAGTGTTACCTTAGCTTTAGCGTAACAGCAGGAATCCTCAGAATCAATTGTGCATTGAAGAGTGCTTTACACTGGATCTGCACCACCTCTGTGTGTATTCTTAAAATAAGGAAGAATATGGCCAAAAAGGGACAGAAATTAATGCCCCTGTTTATGATGGTTTCCTGTACAAGAAGCTTATTTGTTTCTTGCCTCTGCTAGCACCTTGCCCTTCACAAAAAGGAGATATTAATAAACTTAATTACAAAACACTATAACACTTTCCATTCAAGGATTTCAAGTAATTTACAAACAAGAATGAATCCTCACAATAGCTCAGTAAGACAGGAAAGTATTATTAATGGACCCAGATACTCTCTACTGAATGTCATCAATCTTGAGGGACAAGGGTTTATCTTGCAGGCAAATGTGTGAAGCTCTCTCACCACATCCAGACAGCCATGAGCAAAACTGGATCACACTCCATCAAATTTACCACCTTCTGTCTCTAGCCTCTCTTTGCCAGAAGCTGGGAATGGGCAACTGGGGATGGATCACTTGATGATTACCTATTCTGTTCATTCCCTCTGACGTTCCTGGCATTGTCCACTGTCAGAAGACAGGACACTGGGCTAGATGGACCACTGTTCTGACCCAGTATGACCATTCTTATGTTCTTACCATATGTCCACAGAACAGGATAAACTGTCACAAGTATGAATTATTTAACGTAAAAATTAAATGGTAAACTCTCTACGGCATGGAATACTCTACTGTACCTGAGTGCCATCAGTCCACAAGCATTCAAGTTTCTTACCAGTAAGCCCAGTTCTGTTGGTTAAAGTTTGCAGATACTAGGGGAGAAGCATCTTACTTAGCCTCCTTTGACAATCACAGCAAAAGTATCCAAGAGTGGACATAGTATGGAGCACACTCTGCTACTCTTTGAAGTTAGTGTTGGACTTACCTCTGCAATTCTGTTCCACATAGGTTCTTATGTTGTGCTCATCACCATAGCATCTGAGTGCCTTCCAGTAGTGCATTAAGCAATGTGACTAACACCTGTCTCTTTTTGTTTGTTCTCTCATCCACTGCAGGCACACAGCTACACCTCTTCACAACTCCACCTAGAAAGCCTGTGAAAATGGAGCTAGGCTGCGCTATATAGGCTGCACAGCCATTTGAAACTGCTGCTCTCCTCAAGGCTTCCCCATTGTGTTATTATGTTGAAGACAACTTTGCACTCACTGTAGACAAGGACTGCTTTGTTTCAGACTACTCTACCCAGAGACCATGCTCAAGGCTTTTCTACATTAGAGAATATTCCCATGGTAGAACATGTTAACTAACATGTTTAATATTGTGTCAGCTAGTCGTGGTCTGCCCGAGGTTAACCAGCAGACCATATTAAATATGGCAGTCCTTCTCTACACTCAGGATTTGTCTTAACTATGATAAGGCACTCAGGGTGTATCTCAAGTTATCCCCCCCGCCTTTTTTTTTAATAGGATCTGTTAGCTACCACAGTGTAACATTCTGAAACTCTAGTGCATATCAGGCAGGGTAGACTTTTAACATGTGCTGAAAACTAGTGGGGGGAACCTAGCCTTCAACTCAACCAGGTAGCCTAATAATGCCTAATAATTAAGAAGTCTGCATGCAGAGGCTGGTGAGGAGACTGGAAGTATCCTTCTAAAAAAACAAAACAGCCAAGAGGTTGTCCTGCACTTCTTGGGAACTATCCCATTGTTTGATATTCCTCCAGTTTGTGTTAACTTCTCTTCAAATCGTGTTCATGCCCAAAATATTAGAGTGGTGATATTTGAGGTATGAAAAACATGGGAGTGAAATTCAGTACATCACTTTTTTCCGTTTCAACAGAGTAGGCTTCCTTAGAACATAAGAATGGCCATATTGGGTCAGACCAATGGTCCATCTTGCCCAATATCCTGTCTTCCAACAGCGGCCAGTGCCAGATGCTTCACAGGGAATGAAGAGAAGAGGGCAATTATCAAGTGATCCATCCGCTGTTGTCCAGTTGCAGCTTCTGGAAGTCAGAGCTTAGGGACACCCAGAGCATGGGCTTCTGTCCCTGACTATCTTCACTAGTAGCCATTCAAGGATCTGTTCTCCATGAGCAGCTCTAATTCTTTTTTGAACTAGTTATACTTTTAGCCTTCACAACATCTCTGGCAATGACTTCCACAGGTTGACTGTGCATTGTGAAGTATTTCCTTATCCTTGTTTTAAACCTAATATCCATTATTTTCACTAGGTGACCCCTAGTTCTTATTATGTGAAGAGATGAATAACACTTCCTTATTTACTTTATTCACACTATTCATTATTTTATAGACCTCTATCATATCACCCCTGTTGTCTCTTTTCTAAAATGAACAGCCCCAGTCTCTTTAATCTCTTCCGCTATGGAAGTTGTCCCATACCCCTAGTCATTTTTGTTGCCCTTCTCTGTACTTTTCCCAATTCTAACATATCTTTTTAGAGATGGGGTGACCAGAACTACAACCAGTATTCCAGGTGTGGGTGTACCATGGATTTATATAGTTGCATTTTGATATTTTCTGTCTTTCTCCCACTCTCCTAATGGTTCCTAACATTTTGTTAGCTTTTTTGACCACCACTGCACATTGAGCAGATGTGTTCAGAGAACTATCCATAATGACTCCAAGATCTTTTTCCTCAGTGGTAACAGATAATTTAGACCCCATCATTTTGTATGTACTGTTGAGATTATGTTTTACTATGTGCACTACTTCACATTTGTCAACACTGAATTTCCTCTGCCATTTTGTTACCCAGTCACCCAGTTTTGTGAGACCCCTTTGGAACTCTTTGCAGTCCACATTGGACTTAACTATCTTGAGTAGTTTGTATCATCTGGAAATGTTGCCACCTCACTGTTTACCCCTTTTCCAAATCATTTCTGAATATGTTGAACAGTTTTGGTCCCAGTACAGACCCTTCAGGGACACCACTATAAACCTTTCACCTAGTTATTGATCCAGGTAAGAGCCTTCCCTCTTATCCCATGACTTTTGCTTAAGAGTCTTCGGTTAGGAGCCTTGTCAAAGGCTTTCTAAAAAATCTAAGCATGCTATATCCATTAGATCACCCTTGTCCAAATGCTTGTGGATCCCCGCAAAGAATTCTAATAAATTAGTGAAGCATGATTTCCTTCTACAAAGACCACATTGACTCTTCCCCAACAAATTGTATTCATCTATTTGTCTGGTAATTCTGTTCTTTACTATAGTTTCAACCAATATGCCTGGTACTGAAGTTAGGCTTACAAGCTTGTAATTGCCAGGATTGCCTCTGGAGCTTTTTTAAAAAAGTGGTATCTCATTAACTATCCTCCAGTCATTTAATGCAGAAGCTGATTTCAATGATAGATTACATACCACAGTTAATAATGCTGCAATTTCATATTTGAGTGCCTTCAGAACACTTGGGTGGATACCATCTGGTCCTGGTGACTTATTACTGTTCAATTTATCACTTTGTTCCAATACCTCCTCTACTGACACCTCACACTGGGACTATTCCTCAGGATTGTCACCTAAAAACAATAGCTCAAATATGGGAATCTCCTGTGCATCCTCTGCAGTGAAGGCCAATGAAAGGAAGTCATTTAGCTTCTCCTGCTGACACTGTAAGATTAGGTGCCAGCTCATGCCAATGCCTGTAGGTCTCAACTGAACACAGACAAATATATAGTTGGAACCAGTCTGGTTCACCTGTGTGTTAGTATTTTCAAATAGGAATTAGAATTATAAGAATGTGTTTAGATTTTATTAAATGCTTGTAGGATGCTGCATGCATTAATCTCACTTATAGCATCTGCACCCCATGTTATAAGGTTATATTAAGTGTTGGAATTATAGTCCTCTATAATTGTGACAGTCAAACAGGAAAGGAGCATTAATTAATGTAAAATGCTGGCTTTGTCTAGAAGGTGTTAGGTACTGCCCACCAAGAAGGCCCATTGAAAACAAATAAACTATTGTGAAAGACCAAAGAACAAAGACTTGTTGATTGCTCCCCCCCACCCCACAACCTGAAGAGGAGATGCACAGGTGGACTTGTCTAACTTTAATTCTGGGGTAAGGAAATAAAAATCGCTGAGAAGAAGGAGATCTGGGCTGCACAGACTACGAGAGAGCAAGACTTCTAAGCATAAGCAAGGGATCCCCAGTATTTGACTTGGGGGTGCCAGAAGACTTATAGAACTTATACATTACAAAGACTTCTATCACTTTTGGAACTTAAGACTGTAACTCATTTGTGTGTGTACATTTACTTGCTCTAACTTTGTAAAAAACTCATTTCTTTTTCTTAGTTAATAAATCTTTAGTTAATGTATTATAGGAATGGCTACAAGAGTTGTCTTTGTAGGAGCTAAGATGAAATTGACTTGGGATAAGTGACTGGCCTTTTGAACTGGGAGTAATCTGAATATTGGTGTCATTTTTGGTGTAAGGGATCACCTGTGACAAAGGTGAGCTTACCTGAATGTCAGGATAGATCAGAGTACCCAAGGGGACTGTTTGTGACCCCATATTAACGTTGTTGTAGTGCCTGAGAGGTACTTGCTTGGTGAAATCTAAGTATGGAACTCACAACCAATTTGGGGTGTGTGCCCTGCTTCTTAATAGTCTGCCCTGAGATTGGTACTCACACCCCTAAATCACTGCAGGACACCTTGATGCTTCACAATAGCCTGGTCTTCCCTGGGTGCTCCGTTATAACAGCAATAATCCAATGGCCCCACCGACTGTTTGACAGACATCCTGCTTCAGATATACTTAACAAAAATGTTGCTGTTCATTTGTGTCTTTTGCTAGTTGCTCTTCAAATTCTTTTTTGGCCTCCTTAACTATACTTCTACATTTGACTTGCCAGAGTTCATGCTCCTTTCTATTTTGCCCAGTAGGATTTGACTTCCAATTTTTAAAAGATGTCTTTTTTTCTCTAACCGCCTCTTTTACTCTGTTATTTAGTCATGGTGGCTTTTTTATTTATTTATTTATTTTGTTTGTTTGTTTGGTTTTTGGTGGGGGGGTTAGTGGTGGAGAGCAGTTATTCATATAGTTTGAGCCTCTTTTATGGTGTCTTTAAAAAGTTTCTATGCAGCATGCAGGCATTTCAGTCTTATAACTGTTCCTTCTTAATTCCCATGCAACTAGCCTTCCTTCCATATTAGAGGAACCATCTATACACTTTTACTTCACTTTGAAAGATTGAACGTTATTGCACTAAACATTGATTTAAGTGTTAATATCCAAGGACTCTGTTGCGCCCAGCTCATGCCCATCTAAGAATTAATCTGTCATCTGAACCTACAGTTTATGTTAACTCATTTGCAATAAAATGTGTAATTTCTTGATATCTGTTAGATGAGGAAAGAACCTGATCCCACAGATCCCAGTAGGATTGAAGAGAAAATCTTTACATGCGTGTGTACGGTCTTGCTAAAGCGTAGTGCAGAGACGTGATTTCTGTCACCAACATTAGTAAGATAAAATATCTATGTAGCTATAATTTGACCCAAAAGTAAAAGATCAATTGGTAAAATGTTTGGTTCACTCCTAATTCTATAGAAGTCTGTGTGAGTTTTGCCATTAACTTTTGTGGGAGCAGGACTAGATCCTTTGCTCTTGCACCATTCTGGTTACATCACCTTCTCCTCAACAACCTTCACTGGCTCTTTTTTCACTTCAAGTTACTGACTATCTCCTATTCTTATCGCAACACTCTTCAATTGTTACACCACACCCCTCTCCTCCTCTTTCTGTCCCCATCTTTTGACTAGCTGAGTCCCATTATCACCACACTGAATTACTTGCATGATCCAACCTATTGCTAACAGGCTTTTAGTGGAAAAATCCTCTTTCAAAAGCTACTGCATGTAAGTGATTCATGACAATTTGGGAATGATTTCCCACCTGTCCTATCTGTACATTACATCGGGGTAACTGAATGTGTTTCATGTTAAAAGGAACACAAACATACATGCTGCAAATGCAAATCTGCAAGTTATATTTAATGTGGGATGTAATGAAACACATTGGAAGGGCTAGGGCTAATAAATAACCACCATATCACCCTTGCCACCATATTTGGTGCCACAACCCAGAAACCTATAAAACATAAGTAATTATCGCGGCACCTCCTCTGTAACATTATCCGCATAACTGCTCTTGCACAGATTAACGCTTGCTTTTTCTGCAACAAAGTCCTCATTTTTAATTTTTGATATAATTAAGGAACATTGTAAAACACTTTTATGATCTTTGCTCTGTCAGAGAAGCAATTATCACACTGTTTGTATATGCAGCAAACTATTCAAGTATTAGTCATTTTCCTTGTTATTAGCTTCTGGCTTAAAATGAATTATGGACATATTTGTGATCACACAGTTTGTTTTCCTTTGCTACAGTGTGGCAACTGCAAATGAAAAGAGACAGTTCATGCACTGGGTGTGTGGCTGCAAAGAGGAGGTTGCACTGACAGATAAGAATATTAATTTGGTATTTTGGGGAAACATTTACACACACTTTTAAAGTCTCCCTATAATTGTTGAGTTCCATGTTTAATCTACATTTATTTAAAGAAACAATTTTTGATTAATAGGAGACCAAACTATGGGACCAAATTCTCTGATGGCACAAGTGCATTGAGGTACCTACAGCATCTGCCACTGGCAGAATTTTGGAACACTGCAGACTAGAAGCTGGAGTATAAGGCCCCACAGGTCTAAAACCCAGGCCTGAAGAGCTACCAGGCAGCTCACAGCTCCAGTCTGTCACCCAAAGCAACTGTAACCAGATTGCACTCCATTTCCCGTGACATGCTGTGGACACAAGCCATGGGAAGTCCCACCTCAAGGGTTCGACAGACAGCAGCCCCATGGCTCCTCATTGGCTCCCTGCCCTATATAAACCCAAGGGCATTCCACGCAACAGCATGGGTCTTCTGTAGCTGCCATAACCATTCCTGCTCCTTGCTCTTGAATTCCTGGCTTGACCTTGACCTTGGTTTGATTTGGACTTCGCCTCCTGACTCAGACCCTGAAACCTGATTTGGAGTCTCACCTTTGGTATCAACTCTGGCCTGAACCAGACTACAAAATCCTTGGCTACTTCTAGCTTCAGGTTTACCTCGCCTCTGACCACTGGTCTTGACTGCCCTTGTTGGGATTATGAAAATTTGCCTGGACCGCTCTTGCCCATGGACTGGGAGAACATGGAGGCAGCGGGCCACTCCCTATGCAGCCTGTCTCAGAGGGTATTAGAGATGCCTGAACATGCTGATCACTCACAGGAGGAGCTAGCCACACTTCGAGCCCAGTTATCACCACTCAACACAGAACCAAGCTCTCTGCAATCTGTCAACCCAGATCCATGAGGAAAACATGGCATTGCAGGCTCATCTGGCACAGCATGCCACAGACAGTTGGACACTACGAGAGCAGGCGGCCTGGCTGCAGGATGAGAACACTGCATGACGGGCACACGCTGCACCCATGTACCTGGACCCAGTCCCTCCCCTCAGAACATTTCAATGGGGACTTTCAAAAATTCAGGGGGGGTGTTTCTGCTTTGCCCCAGTCCTACCCCATTGACCAAGCGAAAGCAGGGCTCGCTATTAGCCTGCTGACAGGAAATGTGTTAAAATAGGCCTCACCCCTACTCAAACGAGCGAGCTTGATGCTGTCAAATTGGGATGCCTTCCGCCAAGCATTCTCTGCATATTTGATGATTCCCACCATGCTCACTCAACAAAGGCAGCCCTGCGCAAACTCTAGCAAAGGCAAGGACCGGCATCTTCCTACTCCACCCACTTTCAGTGTCTAGTCTCTGACACTGCGTGGAATGAAGCAGCCCTACCAGTTCCAGTAGGGGCTAGGCGAGAATGTTAAGAATGAGCTAACCCAAGTGGAGGCCCCAACCAACCTCGGCACCTTCATTGACCTAGTAATACTCATTGACAATCGGCTCCAAAAACGACATGAGGAAAGGAAGGGATCTGTGTTACCAGCTGGCTAGTGCCCCTCAGTACCTGTCTCCACCCCAGACCCCGAACGTATGGACCTGGCTAGTGCCTGCTGCCATGTGAAAACCTGAGGGAAAAGAGTACCATCATCACCACGGGCCATGTTTCTATTGCTCAGGATCCAGCCATGCTCTTTCCAGCTGCCCATCCTGGGCACCAACATGACACAGTTTGGGAAATGATGACATGCAGACCCATTGGAGGGAGCTGGCCTGGGCAAACCTCAAGATAATGCCACATTGTAAAGAATCATTCAAAGTAGTGGCCTATTAACACCTCTGCAGTCATAGGCCACTATCTTGAATGATCCCTTACAAGATGTGCTAATTATTAAGCAAAACAATCTGCTCCACCTTGCATTTTGCTGTGATGCTAGGAATATCTCTCCCAGACATGAAGAGCTCTGCGTGGCTTGAAAACTTGTTTCTCTCACCAACTGAAGTTGGTCTAATAAAAGAGATATTCCCTCACTCTCCTTGTCTCTCTAATGTCCTGGGACTGAGACAGCTGCAACTATACTGCAGATACCAGAACTAGAAACTACTCGAGTAGCAGTTGCACTAGCACCAACCACAGAACTAATATAACCATCCCTTTTGGTCACACTGGTCAGCTGATTATACACCATGTTCAAGTTTTTTCAGAGTCACTGCTTCCCAGGATAGCATCCCCAGTCCTGTAAGGATGCCCTGTGTTTGTCCCTAGTATATGACTTTTCATTTGGCCATATTAAAATGCATATTGCCGTCCTCTTCATTACTTACCTCCCCTACTCTTTGTGTCATAGCACATCAAGCTTCATGTATGGAGAGTCTCTGGGTTAAATTTAGAGGTGACAGTAACAAGGGTGATGTTGTGGTGGGAGTCTGCTAAAGACCCCCAGACCAAGAGGATGAAGTAGATGAGGCTTTCTTCAGACTACTAATGGACGTCTCCAGATCACCCTGGACCTTCGATCACTCTGACATCTTCTGGGAGAGCAATACAGCAGTGCATAGGGAATACAGGAAGTTTTTGGAGAGTGTTGGGGACAACTTCCTGGTGCAAGTCCTGGAGGAACCAACTAGGGGCCATGCTCCTCTTGACCTACTGCTCACAAACAGGGAAGAATTAGTAGTGGAAGTAGAAGTGTATGGCAACTTGGCAGCAGTGACCATGAGATGGTTGAGTTCAGGATCCTGACAAAAGTAAGAAAGGAGACCCTGGACTTCAGAAAAGCAGATTTTGAATCCCTCATGGAGCTGAAGGGCAGGATCGCTTGAGAGACTAATATGAGGTGGAAAGGCGTTCAAGAGAGCTGGCTGTATTTTTGAGGGCACAGGAATAAACCATCCCGATGTGCAGAAAGAATAGCAAACATGGCAGGTGACCAGCTTGGCTTAACAGAGAAATCTTTGGTGAGCTTGAACACAAAAAGGAAGCTTACAAGAAGTGGAAACTTGACCAGATGACTAGGTAGGAGTATAAAAATACTGCTCAAGCATGCAGGAGTGAAATCAGAAAGGCTAAAGCACAATTGGAGTTTCAGCTAGTAAGGGACGTGAAGGGTAACGAAGGGTTTCTACAGGTATGTTAGCAACAAGATGGTAAAGGAAAATGTGCACTTCTTATTGAAAGGGGGAGGCAACCTAGTGACAGATGATGTGGAAAAAGCTTAAGTACAGTACTCAATGCTTTTTTTGTCTCTGTCTTCACAGACAAGGTCTGCTCCCAGACTACATGTCTTGGGCAGCACAGAATGGGAAGAAGGTGAGCAGCCCTCAGTACTGAAAGAACAGGTTCAGGACTATTTAGAAAAACTGGACATGCACAAGTCTATGGGGATGGATGAAATGTATCTGAAGGTGCTGAGGGAGTTGGCTGATGTGACTGCAGAGCCACTGGCCATTCTCTTTGAAAACTTGTGGTGATTGGGGAAGATTGGGGATGATTGGAAAAAGGAAAATATAATGCCCATCTTTTAAAAAGAGGAGGAGGATCCGGGGAACTACAGACCAATCAGCTTCAACTCAGTCCCTGGAAAAATCATGGACCATGTCCTCAAAGAATCCATTTTGAAGCACTTGAAGGAAAGGAAGGGGATCAGGAACAGTCACCATTGATTCACCATGGGCAAGTCATGCCTGACCAACCTGGTTGCCTTCTATGATGAGATGGCTGGCTTTGTGGATGTGGGGAAAGCAGTAAACGTGATATACCTTGACTTTAGCAAAACTTTTGATACAATCTCCTACAGAAAGGGAAGTGACCCCTTAATCCTTCCCCTCTCACTGCCCCCCCCACCCAAAAATAGAATAAATACCAAAAAGGACAATCACCAGCTTTCTTATACAAGGTCTGAACTTTACCTTTTCTCAGACAAAACTTCTGAGTAAATGGCTTTTCTAATCTAATTCCCATTTGTTTTGCTTAATATACCCCTTGTAAAAGGTTAGAATTCCATCTGCCTGTTCTTTCATCAGAGACTCTAAGAAGTCCCAGTTGCAGATGTGGCAGCCACAATGAAAAATATCAACAGCTTAAACATTCTCACTTCCAGCTTAAATGTGAGAGATTTTTGTTTGAAGGGGGGAAAAAAATCTGTCCCAATCTAGCACTTTGTGAGTGGCTTTATGATTCCATAAATAAAAGCACTGCATATGGGCACAGCTGCAGATAATGTTTTAAGAGCCTTGATAAACAGATTTCCTGATCTTAACATCTCCTACGTATAATAATCATATTCCCTCACCTCTCCTCCCCAGCAGATTTTGAGGAACACATATCAGAGACTGAACTTCCAAACTGAGGGGTGACCTGACTCATCTACTATGCTGTAGCACCAGTGGACATTTTTTTTTTTTAAAGTTTGTACTACAGAGGAACTATCTTAGAGAGGAGTCAGAAAACAGTCTTTAATATTTTCAATAAACTGATGTCACTTGCAGAATTGTACTGTGCATAATTAATAAACCTCAGTGTGAAGGTATAAGAGATACCAGTCCTCTGGGGTCAGAAGCCAGCAGCCAGCTAATTAGCCCTGCTTGCTGCACCTGAGAAAGTCCTGGAACTTAATTAGCTGATCCTTATAAAAAAGGTGAGCAAAAAATGGAGCAGGAAACTATAACATCCTCCAGAAAGCTGAAGGAAGCCATATTTCCAGTGGATTGTTATTAGAATTACTACAGAGAGGAATTGCTCCAGAAACCAAATGGACAAAAGGGAGAGCATGTGAAGTCCTTTATTACTGAGGTTCTGAGGTAAGAGCCAGGAACCTTTTGAGATCCTTAAATTACTGGTGTGAGAGACAGACTTAGCATGCACAGACTTCTGAGGGAAAAGTCTGAAGTTTTGATTTTTCTTGTTAAGGCACAAAACAACTAATCCTGCTGGAAACTGATTGAGCTCTCAGGAAGACAAAATTGCAGGAAGACAAAATTGCTCCAGAGAGTGAGTTAGTCTGGTAGGAGGTGGGCACTCAATCCTTTTTACTCAGTGTATAATTAAGTTGTTTAATTTCTAGTCATAGTTAAACAGTATGTCAGATGTAATGACATTAGTGTCAGGGTAGTAGAGCAAGAGAATGTAAGACATAGTGGGTTTACATGGATTGCAGTGGAATCCCACTTGCATAAAGCCACTTCCTTGATGAACTTGAGATGTCATCAGGATGCACCAGAAGACCTACAGCTCAGCTGCACACCTTGAGCCTGACTCTGATCTTCCTTTCCCTGGCATAAACCTGGCATAATGCTACACCAGTGTAAAACTAGTGTCACATCAGAACCAAGCCCTTGAACATACTTCTTACCAAGACATTTCAGCTAATATGTAGGGCCACATTTATAATTGCCTTTTGGTCCCTTTTGTGCTGGCTGTGTAGGACAGGTTTTTGTCTCCTCTCCAGTGCAAAGGACCTCTACCCTCAATACAGCACCAGCTCTGTCTGCTTCTCCTGAACCCCTGGGGCAGGCAGGGGCATTCCAGGCCAAAGGGAGCAGATCAGGGGAAGGAGACCACTTAATGAGGAAAGCCCAGCATCTTTGTAATGTTCTGCTGCTACAAACTCTAAGGGCTATGGTTGTGGAGAGCTCAGTTTAAAGCAGTGCTAGAATGCCGTGGGGCCAAGCCATCTTCCCTGTCACCACCACAGGATTAATTTCCCCCACAATGCCTAAACTGCAGGACAGCTGAGAAAAGGTGATGAACACAAAATATATGTAAGAGAGTGGGGGGGAGTGTGTGTGTGTGTGTGTCTACTTTCCCCTCCCAACCCCCATGCTGCTTTGAAATTATAGCCTTTTTGGGGCAGGGATTATATTTGTAATAACATCTAACACAATCAGGATGATTGGTGCCTCTGGGTGCTACCCTACTGTAAATAAAGATAGTCTTATCTGTATATATTCCTTATATGTTGTTGTAGAATGCTGAACTCTTACTTTCTGGACCACACCTCTTTTCTCATTTGTATCTTCTGTCCCAGGGGAAAAATACTACTTTCAGGAGCACTGTGAAGAGACAAAGCTTCCACTGAGGTTTTAAAAACTAATCAGGATGGGGAGGGAGGGAATTATACGGGAAATCCTGTGTTACGACAGATATCTGCATACATCTAAGTTATTACTAGAGGAAGTGCCGGATGGTGGTGCTCAAGAATACGTAGCATGTCTCCTGAGTTTTGCAGGACCAATAAAACTTCTTGTTCATGTGCACTGCAAATGGTTTCCTTTGTACAGCTCTTGACATCAGTGAAGTCTGGGATTTTGCTTGCAAAAAGAAGAAAAGAGAAATCAAAGACTCTACAATGTGGCAGAAAGAACAGAATATAGTATCTTTAGCTGAACCTTAATGAGATGTACCAGGGAGGAACATTGATGAAAAATTAGATGTGTGAAAAGTCTGAGTAGCAGTAGTGACTGGGAGTCTAGAACAGAGAAAATAATTAGTCTTATAGATATGGATGTCATGAAGAAATAATGGACGTGCAATAGCCTTTACCAAAAACCTTGTCTTGGATTTTTTGGCTTCTGCTTAATAAAAACAGTCAACACTGAGCACGGAAATAGAAAGTGTTGCCAACAAAATGAATAGATAAGGACTCCTGGAAGTAATATTGTACTGGCTCGGGTTTTCTAACGCATGGATGGAAGGGATGCCAACTCTGGATGGCTCAATGGATTATTAAACTTTCACGTCAGCTCCCATCCAGTGCCCACTGAAGTCAATTGGAGCCTCTTGACTTAATGGGTATTGGATCAGGCCCATAACCAGAACTTGCTACCATCTGTACTGTGGAACAATAACCATCAAGATGGGGGCCAAATTCTGCCCTTAGGCTGATGTAAAGAGGAGATTACTGAGGACAGAATTTGGCCCAGATACTTCCACTTACTGCAACTGTTAACTATGTTTTATCCAACATCTCTTTATAGTCAGATAAGTGAGACAAGTCATTTGCTGTGGTTGCTATAATAGCTTCCTGTCTTGGCAGGGACCAAGGAATGAATGGGCTCGCACCACTTAAAGTGAATCCTCCAGATAAGGCTTGAGACACACTAGTGAGGCAGCATGGGGAAGCCTGCTTTACTTTCCTGGGCTGCATGTTGACTAGACAAAGGACTTTGGCTCTCAACACTATCAATCTAGCAGCTGTCACAATATAAAAGCTTCATATTGAAGCTTATTGAAATTGCTCGTTGCAAGTTGGACAACAATCAGCTGTGTTAATGCAGGGCAGCTCTCATTCCCTTCTCAAACAGACCGGTTTGGAGGTGTAGCAGGACGTCTACCCTGTACTGGCCAAGAGGGGGTTAAGAAGGGCTGAGCGAGGAGCAGCCAATGGGCAGGAGCAGTGGGGCACCCAGTCAGGACCCAGGAGCCCACTATAAAAAGGGGAATAGCAAGCAGAGCAAGGCAGTAACTCCCAGAAACCCAGGGAGGGAAGGCTGGCTGCCTGGTAGGCTGAGGGAGCGCAGCACCCTGAGTGGGGAAGTAGCTAACGGCAGCGACTCGGCAAGAGTGGCAGGCCCTGGTACAAGGATGGAGAAGGTACCGAGGCCCTGATACAAGGGAGGAGGTACTGGGGCTGTGGGGAAGCGGCCCAGGGAAGGCTATAGAGAAGCTGGAGAGGAGCTAGGGGAAGGCTGCCGCTCCACACCCTTGTTCCCTTACACTGCCAGTGAAGCAGCGGCAGACTCTAGAGGCCACTGAAATCAATGGTGGGAATGGGACTGCAGAATCCTTCCCCCCCAAAAAAGAGGGGGGGAAACACGGACTGTGGCTTGGCCAGAGGGCCAAGCCTCAAAGATGGAGAAGAGCCCTGATGACAGCAGGAAAGGAACAGTGGCAGAGCACAAGCTGTGGACAGGGGCATCGCCATGAGTTCATTCCCAGCACACCAGCAGGAGGTGCCTGTCAGGTGGTCAGTGGCAGACAGTCCATCACAAGTGGTGGAGAACGCAGGCGTGCAGTCACCCCAATACAATGGAGGAAGAGAGGACTATGTGGAAAAGTGCCCAGAATTAAAACTGAGGGAAGGAGCGAGTGCTGGAAGAATGGAGCTGAGATATGCAGAGGCACTCTTTGCAGAGAGGAGCAAACACCTCCCTAGCTGGACCCTAGACGGGCCAACCCCAATGAAGAGGGTGGACAGACTGTTGGGGGCAAATCCAGGCCCTGCTGATGCAGGTCCTGGACAATCAGCAAAGGCTGTGGAAAGCAAATCAGCACCTGGTAGGGTACCTACTGGGGTCGCAGAACCTCGGTGGCACTTTATTTGGAGCTGGAAATGCAAGGGCGAGAGAGGCCTTAAGGCCTGGGGGACACAAAGGAAGACCCTGAGGCTGAGGGCCAAAGGCTCATGCAATGCAATGTTACCTCTGTGACCAGCAGGGTCACCTGCAGAAGAAATGCCCCTACCGAGGGGGTCAGGACAGAAAGAAAGCCCAAAGGAATCCCCCCTGTGAGGGGAACAGGCTGGGGGTGGGCGTGTTGGGCCTATGGCAGAACAGAGCACATATGGAGGAATTGCCTAGATAGATAGTCCAAGGGAAGGGACTGAGCCAGGGCAGTGCCTAAGGGGAAGCCGAGGAGATGCTTCTGGTGCTAGGATGAGGGCCATTTGACAAGGCATTGCCCACTGACCAAAAGGTGGATGGGGAAAAGGATGCCTAGAAGCAGGTCAGGTCTGAGGCTAATCAGGGGATGAGCCAATGAGGACTGGGCAGAGAGTCCTCTCCCACACCCAGTTTCAGGGGAGAGGGAGATGATTGGTAAGATGAGAGGGATGGAAAGGGCCCACTGAGGTAAAGAGACCCAGGTGAAAACAGAACTGGCAGAGAAGGGAACCCAGACCCTAGAGGGGAAGGTGGTGGGACACACAGCAGGCCAGATAAGTGAGCTACCAGGAAAGCTACTGGCAGCTGAACAAGCGTTGCAGAGTGTGCTAACCAAGAAGGGGATGTGTGTCTATGCCTAAAAGAGCTGGTGAACAGAGGGAGGCCCTGAAAGGTCATCTCAGGGTGGCATAGGGCCTGGAGCATTACTACTCCACCAGATGACAGTCTTGACTGGGAGGGAGTGTGGTGGGGCACCTACCTTGTACCGGCCAAAGGGGGGTTAAGGAGGGCTGGGCAAGGAGCAGCCAATGGGCAGGAGCAGTGGGCACCCAATCAGGACCCAGGAGCCCACTATTAAAAAGGGGAGTAGCGAGCAGGGAAGTCACTCTCAGAAAGGGAAGACTGGCTAGCTGCCCAGTAGGCTGAGGGAGATCAGCACCCTGAGAGGAGAGGTGGCTGATGGCCAGGGCTTGGCGAGAGCAGCAGGCCCTGATGCAAGGGAGGAGGTACTGGGGCTGCAGGGAAGCAGCCTGGGGAAGGCTATAGAGGTTGGGGGGAGGCAGGGGAAGGTTGCCAGGCCACACCCCGTCTTCCCTAGGCCACCAGTGGAGCAGTGGTGGACTCTAGCAGCCACTGAAATAAGTGGTGTGAATGGGACTGCAGAATCCCCCCAGAAGAGGAGGAGGGGGACGTGGACTGTGACGGAGGGCCAAGCGTTGAAGACAGGGGAGAGCCCTGATAACAGCAGGAAGGGAAGAGTGATGGAGCCCAAGCTGTGGATGAGGGCGTTGCCACTAGCTAATTCCCAGAACACTAGCAGGAGGCCCCCGTTGGGCAGTGAGTGACACAGTCCATCACAGGAGGAGACAGCACATTACATAAATCTCCCTCAGTTCTGTAGAACTGCAATGATCAGCAGAATGAGGAAGGAGAAGAAAACAGATGCTTAAATAAACCCCACTAGAATAACATGGCAATATCAGACATTCAGTCTGAAAATGTTAATGGTGGGGAGAAAAGCAAGAGCACAAAAAGCTGCTGTGGGCTATAGTAAATAACAAAAACAAGTGGTTTGAATTGTTTGTCCTAGAAGACACTAAATTGGGTCTGTGGATCTGATTAACCTGCTGTGCATCTTTACTGTGACAAGAAAACAGCAATGAGAGCAAGGCAGCAGCACAAAAATGGACCTAGACATCAGGAAGGGAGTTTGCTAGGGCTGCGTTATTCCATCTAATCACTTTCATTTACTCAGATGTTGCTGTGAAGGACTGTCTATATGGTTACAGTGATGGTTTCTATCAAGAAGCAAGTGCTGGAATCTCAGCTCTGCTGATATTTATCTTCTAGTAATTGGGAAGAATAAATGCTAATTTGTCCCTTGTATGTATTTCCCACAACCTTTGAATGGCAGAATCATAGAAACGTAGAGTTGGAAGGGACTTAAAGAGGTCAACTAGCCCATCTCACCTGCTCCCCTCCCACACACATTAAGGAAGGATTAAGTGTACCTAGACAATCCCTGATAGGTGTTTTGTCTAACTTGTTCTTAAAGATGCTCAATGAAGAGGATTCCACCACCTTTCCAAGTAAACTGCTGCAATGCTTAACTATAATTCTCCCTGAAAGTTTCTCCTAATATCCACCCTAAGTCACCTTTTGAAAAGCAGAACAGATTCAAAGGGAGAGATTGAGGAAGACCCATAGTCCTGTGGCTAGGGTACTTCCATGCAAATTCAAAACCTCTCTCTATTACATGAGTGTCCCACCCAGCAGTCTAAAGCTTATATGAGAGGCACCACCAGGGTATGAGGCCACCCAATTTCAAATTGGGAAATGACAGAGCTAAAGCAATTAAACAGGGTTCTGATGGGGTGCCTGGGATCCAGAATGAATAGAAACTAGGGCTACTAGTGAACTAGTACTGAGAAATCCATGCAGTCACCCAACATGGAGCCTTGAACTCAGTTCTGTTGCTTAAGTTTCCCTGGACCCTGTAGTTTTCAGAAGGAAAAAACCACAGCAGGCACATCTGCTGCCATGTCAGGGATGTGAGTACCAAGACTAGCACCATGCTAGCAAATAACCACATGCACTTACCATGGTTTCCACACCCCATATGAACTCAACACTCTCGCTCAGGTATTTCAAAGCACCACTTCTCCCACACACATTTTTCCATTGAGGGTTACACTAGCCCCAAAAGCGACACTGCCATCGCAGTAAGAGATGGTCTCAGAATATGGACTTGTCCTAGTGGGGCCTTGCTCACCAGTTATCTTGAGCTGCAGACCCCTTTGACTGAATCCTTGGAGTCCCATTTCTTTACTTCAGCTCTCAAATCTCTAGTTTGTCTTTGCTTTTCCCTCCATTTTCTACTGCTTCCACTATTATTTTTAATTTCAGAGAGCTGAAGTCCAAACCTGTAACCAGTCTTCTGTTTTCATGCTTCAAATCATTAGTTTAAATTATTTTTATTTTGTTACCTCTGTGCCCTGTATCCAGTAGGAGTTTTCTAGGACAGGGCTGACTTCACCCCTGTGAAGGCCAATGCCAGGCCTGCCAAGAGGCCCCACCATTGCAGAATTACTTAGGTGTGGGGAGTTACTGACTCCTTGGCTGTCCACCTGCTCCCTGAGGGGCCCTTCTCAGGGAAAGCCTCATTCCCCCCACATCTGGCAGACAATCCTTCTCAGTCACATGCTTAGATAGATCAGGGCCCCGAATCACAAAGGAATGCTAGAGACTTAGTCACAACTTCCACTGAAGCCTGGGTAACTACTGTACGACTGGACTCAAAAGTTCAGATCATCTGCTGATGTAAACTGGTGCTCGATGGACTTCAGTAGAACACCACCAGATTATACTCGCAGAGAATTCTGCCCTGTTAATATATTTATTTCAGTCCATGCACCCGCCCTTCACACTGGTTATGATTTCAAATGCTTCCTTTTTGCCAAGGCAGACAGCACACTGTATTATGATATTTTGGGCCAGGTAACAGCCTACTCACTGCCTTGGCGCCTCCAGCCGGCTATCTGGGGAATCAGCTCTCAGCCGGGCCGGTTCCCCTTCTCTGCAGTATCTCATCCTCCGTGCTGTCTCCGCTGGACCCTCCTTCTCGTGATTTGGCCCTCTAGCTGAGTCACAATCCATGTTCCCCTCCGCCCCCTTCCAGGGGATTCTGCACTCTGTTCTAGCCACTTCCGACTGTGGCCACCACAGTCCAACCACTTCTCCAATGGTGATGGGGGGAGGAGGGGAGGGAACCAGGCCCATCCACTACTCCACGTCCCAGCCCAGGGACCCTGTGTATGGGACCCTTTCACTGCATTTCCTCCAACTCCTCAATGGATTTCTCTGGGCCACTTCCCCACAGCCCCAATACCTTCTATGCCCTTCCTTTAGGGCTGTGCGCCAGCTACTGCTCCATCCAGGGTGCTGACAGTCCTCCCCCTTTAAGATCCTGGAAGTCACTCTGCTCTGCAGCTCCTTCTTATACTGGCCTCTTGGGCCCTGCTTGGCTGCCAAGCAGCCCCTTACTATGGCTACCTTTCATCCCACCTTCCCAGGGGCCCTCTAGCCAAGGCAGGGCAGGGCAGGTGCCACACCACAGGCCACATTATATCTTTCTGCTGCACAAGTGGGAGCAAAACATTTTTCCTCATTGCACTCCTCTATGTAACTGCAGTTGTGCTTGGCCACATCTCTTAGGACACAAAATATCCTGGACTAGTGAGAAGACCTTGCCCCACCTCTGCACCAGCCAGCAGAGCTGGCCAGCCACAGAGGACCATGCAGCAGAGAGCTTCTTAAATCTCTCATCTTTTTGCAGCCCTCAAATCATTTTTGTAACTTTTCTCAGCATGCAGTCCAACTTTTCAACTTTTTTTAAAAAACATAGATACAGTATTACAGTAATGATTATTAATGATCTAATGAGCTTAAAACACATTCTCAGACTTAAGGCCATAGAATCTATTACTAAAGTAGCTGAGCACCCCACCATCTTCAGGGACTTAAAGGCCCAAAGCATAATCCCACCTGGGCTCCTAGGAAGATACTCAGGGCAACTAGGCTTTCCCACTGCCCAAATCACTGTGGCTACATTGCTATTTTTAGCGTACTACCTCAGTCAAAGCTAATGCATATATGTCAGCCCAAGCTGGAAATTACACCTCCTATTTGAGTGTAGATGTAACCAATGACTCATTCCATTGGAATCAGTGGACCATCAAGATACAGCTGGTATTTTGGGTGATATACCATGTGTATTCTGCCAGACTGACCAAGAAAGTTTGGTAACAGTTGAGGCATTATCTGGGATTTAGTTCAAAAGCAGGATTATCTGTTTACAAAACACCACTGTCTAAAACAAAGCCTTTTTTACTCTGAGGCATGGCAAATCATCAATTTCAAGCAACTGAAAATAGTTCTCTTTTAGCAAGCTATAATATACTTAAGAGACTCACACTTCTTGTCTAACAAATTGCATCTATGCTGTAAAATTATACCTCAAGCTTCAAGTCAGTTTGATTTTTAAACTAGCCAAAATGAAAAGATTTGAATACAAAAAAGTGAAAAGATTTGTCACCACGACTGCTTCTCTATAATACCCAGGAAATAACTTAAGATACTGAATATTGCAATATTTTTAGATAAAATGATGCAACAGTTTTGTATAATATAAGCATAGTTTTGATTAAAACTGCAGGTTTTTTTAGAACAGTTTTAAATCTCAAGGCTTTCATTCTGAATGAGTGCTGGGGGGAGATAGCCCAATAAACACTTGAATGAATAACCACAACTAGCACTGGAATATGAATATTATTGAGTGCAATTTCCTTTGATTTTGACACAACCAATTTTGAAAATCACAAAAGTAGATCACAGTGGCGTCACTTGACAGCATTTATTATAAATCTACATAAAAGGCTGTATCACTTTTAATATCAGCTTTGCCTAGAATGCTTTTGGGCTGCTGAAAACAGCCAGATTGCAATGATCAATAAAAGCGAATAAAAGTACTGATATTAGAATCTTTATAACTCTCTAGTCAATTTTTCACATAATACTTAATAACCAAGTTTGTCTAAACTTGCCAGCCTAAAACATGTAGTTCGTATAATTAAATGTCAAGTAAGTCTTGCGCTAGAGATGTAGTTAAAGTATCCAATTTCATTAGGAAGCCATTCCTTAAAAATATATAAGAAACCACTAGAGACTCCACTTATCTTCTGTCAGTGTTCTAACAGTATATTTGTTTTACTAGAACTTAGCTTTCTGCTAATAAATCACATTCCAAGAGCACTAACATCTAATTACTGATTTACACTTACATGGTCTATTATCTTGTAATGAAGATAAAGCTTATCAGCGCAGGCAGTTCACTGCAAGTTCAAACACTGAGAAATAGTAATTCTGCGATTCCTGCAAGTATGCCAGAGCTTCGATTTGCTGCTTTTAACTAGTTCAGCCTGCTGCGTCACCGTGATAAGTGCAGCCGGCTGAACTATTTGCAAGAAACAATTCTGATAGATTTACCTGGGGTTCCGTTGCCAGATTGCCCAAGAACAGGCTTCTAAGTTAGATGCTCTTTAAAGCTCCCATAAAATGAGAATTGGGCCTTATGTTCATACAAACCACTTATCAAATCTAAAATATGTGGTCTATCTCACTGGTTCTCAACCTTTTTGGGCTCAGGCCCATTTGTAAATGTTGACGGTCTGTTGCGACCAAGTAAATAGTCTGGGGTTGGAGGCCATGGGGTGGTTTCAATTTGATCCTGCCCTCCACAGGCAGGCTGGTTCTTGCTTGGTTGTCACCCCACAGGGGCGCCTCCTGCAACTCCTGTGCTGTGGGGCTGGCTGGACTTCGGTCTCTGCTCTGGGTGTTGCAACCTCCTATCACTATTCCGGTATGGCTCTCTTCCCCTCCCCATCCCTCGACTGGACCAAATTTGTGTGAGTGGAGTTGTGACCTGGCTCATGGGGTTGCAGTGCCGTTCACTCAAATTGGGCCTACCCAGATGCTCGTCACCATGACTGCTGGGCTAAACCTGAGTGGGGCTGGGACCCCAGAGGTTGCCGTGCCTGGAGCAGGGAGGCAAGCCCTGCCAGTCCTGTGGGACTAGAGCCACATGACTCTTTGAAACAGTCTGGTGACCCAATTTTGGGCCCCGACCCATGGATTGAAAAACCCTGATCTAGTGACTTAAAAGTCATGAGCTTGATACGAGAATCTCTTGGTGAAATTCCATGCCTGCATTATGCAGGAAGTCAGACTAGGGGATCATAATGAGCCACTGCAGCCATAAACTTCTAATAATCATCTCTTGTAACACTTAAAACTAAGCCAACTACACTGGTGCAAACGACTAATATAGATGCACTTAAACAGATTTATCCACCACCCTCCCACACTTATATATCCAAGCCCTAAGACTCTCTGAAGTAAACAAATGTGGGGAACTGAAAAGATGTTCTGCAGCGTTAGAGCAGGAGTTAGTTTTTCTGTAGAGCATCTCACAGGTGAGGTGTCTCAAAGCACTTTATAGTGTAATGGCTTACACTTCAGTGAATATACAGGGCCCTGATTCTCATGTACACCAAGGCTACTTTGCACACTGGTAGTGTAAAGGAACCTTAATGTAAATTAGAAATAGGCCCATAGTTCTTAGACATGGCACACTGAATGAGAGAAAATGGTACTTCAGACACCAAGGTCATCTCAATCTTCCTAAAAACGGACCTAGAAAATGTATATGTGAATTCTTTATACATGTTGTGTGTGACAGGGCCAAGATCGACATTCTTGCAAAGTGAAGCGCTTTATTTAACCAGATAATTGATACCATGCTGCCAGCAGCAGTCCAAGTCAGTTGTCACTTTGGAAGTTAAGGGCCAGAGAGCTTTGTGTTCCATCTAGACAGTAACAGATGAAGTGAAGTAACTATAAATTATCATCTCCTCCATAAAAGTGCACTTTGAAAGACATGGAGATCAGTGGTACTGCAGTGGAGTGTAACTGATACAAGTCAAATTTCCCACTTTGGGACTACAACTCAAAACTTTCTAGCCCAGAGACCAGATTCTTACCAATACAGTTAGGCTCATGTATGTCGCTATATCTCTTCCTGCACTTTTGAGCCAAGCAAATGGATTTTTAGAGAACACTTTGTATCAGCTACAGTGGGCAACTATTCGAAATTGGAATTAAGACTAAGACAAATGCTGTGACAAATTTAATTCAGTGACAAATACAGAGGAGTCTGAGGAACAGAAACCCTGTACCAAAAATAGCAAGCGCAGATTCTGTCAAATCAAGATGACAAAGGACAATTTTTAAAACAAAGAAAGAGAAAAGGGCCTTAGACCAAAAACTGAGATCTGAGAATGAATGTAACAGCATGAAAAACTGATGTGCTTCTGGCTCTAACAGTGACAATTTACATAAAGTTGGAAAAAATAATTGGTATCAAGCCAAGGAGAAAAAAATATCAAATAGGAACAAGTGACTGAAGTCATAGCAGCTGAAAAGAGATGCAAACACAACAGTACCCTGCAATAAGAATGAGGGGGGATTTGATAGCAGCCTTTAACTACCTGAAAGGGGGTTCCAGGGAGGATGGAGCTAGGCTGTTCTCAATGGTAGTAGATGACAGAACAAGGAGCAATGGTCTCAAGTTGTGGTGGAGGGGTGTAGGTTGGATATATGGAAAAACTTTTTCGCTAGGAGGGTAATGGGTTACCTAGGGAGGTGGTGGAATGTCCATCCTTAGAGGATTTTTAGGAAGGGCTGACAAAACCCTGGCTGGGATGATTTAGTTGACGTTAGTCCTGCTTTGAGCAAGGGCTTAGACTAGATGACCTCCTGAGGTCCCTTCCAACTCTAATCTTCTATGATTCTATGAATAATTAGAGTATATAAAGAGCTCAGTGTGCTTCACTAACTAGTAGCACTGAAAACACAGCTATTTCTTGAGTGGAGGGTAACAGCTAGCTGGTGCTCAACACCACCATTTTTTCAAAAGAAATAATATTGGATTTTTAGTGTCCTTACAAAGAAGATAGCTTATTACTTAAACTGAAGATCCTGACTTGAGTGGAACCCTTTAGGTTTAAAAAAAAAAAAGTCCAGGGTTGGTGGAACTTGAGTTAGCAGACGCTCGGTTTGTTAACCTAAGGCTTAAGTGTCTATGCTTATTCATAATCTCAGGTTAGGAATCACTGAACTCTGCACCCCAATTTGGGGCTCCAGCATCTACACTGCATTATACAGGCCTGAGTCCAACCACCCATATCCCAGACTTCCTAGCAGCCTCCAACAATGAGGCTGCTCTAGCCGTGTGGTACAGTGTAGGGAAAACTTGACTGTCCACCAATCCTTTTGTCCAGAGGACAAAGGTGGATTGTGGGATACTTTTGATAGACTCCCAGAGCGTACGTCTAGCTGGGCTGTGTTTAAAGTGCAAAGCAATAGGGCTTGAATCTGGGTCCCAGCTTACCTCAGGCTCAGACCCTCCACCCCGTAGGGCCCTGGGACACTAAGTTCAAGCCCTGGGTTAGCATAACTTGTGTGTAGATAAAAGGAGGGATAGGCTTGAACACTGGGCTTACAATGAAGTGTAGAGATACCCACAGTTCCAGAGAGCCATAAACTGTAGCTTAGAGCCCTCAGTGATTCTCTCCAACTACCAGTAGCAAGAACTATATTCCATCTCACGATGTGTCTTAAACCCAAAAGGTAAGACTTGTATGAGGATTCTTACACAGAAAAAGAAAGTCAGTCCTCTGGTGAGTGATCCATGCTACCACACAAGGGACCCTGGTTTGGTTACCGCATGGCATCTGCCTGTGCGTCACCCCAGCAAGGCACAGGAATTATTGAGGTTAGGTATCACTGTAGAACGATACAAAGTGTGACTGCATATGGAGTGAAATTGACAGGATTCCATTCAGAGCCAGTTCAGCATTTTTATGGCAGAAGGCTTTAAATGGTGTCTTGTGGAATTTATCTGTTATTTGCCCACAGCACTGTAACATACATTAGCTTCACGGGATATTGTACAGTATGCTCGGAATACCTACGGATGGGTGTCAACATCCTACATTTATATAGCATTTTTTATCCCAAGGATCTCAAAGCATTTCAGAGAATTAAACTAGCATCTTTGAGCCCTGCACAAGGAGTTTTGTTGATGCTATATTCTGGTATCACAAGCAGGGCCCACACTCACTGTATGCTGCATTCAGTTTCTATGGCAACACCTTAAACCTCGTTAGGTCACTTTACATTAGTTATCTTTAAATGACTTTTTAAAGCAGAGCCCAGAATTTTTGCCAACCAACTCCCATCGTTAATGGAGTCTGCTGGCTTGCAGGAGCAGTGCAGCTAAAATCCTACGCAATGCTTTGGAAAAGTTATCCTTGAAAATCTTGCCTGCCGAATGCACAGAACGCTTTCCTGTGTACTACTTCGTACTGGAGCATGTGTACTACACAGTGCTTCTCTACACCTAAATGTTTTCATGATAACCACATGGATTATGTTTAGAACAGAGACCACAGCACTGTCCCCTCTTATTCTTAGCACTGAAGAGGCAACAGAGCTAGGAGAGAAGAATATCTAACTCCTTATGCTTCGTGAATTAAGAAGCTTTATTGCTGATGACAATGGCAAAAGAATGCTACGTACCTTTTGGATCAAGGGTGAATTTGCAGTGCTGGCATTTAGAAGTTAGCTCAGCTTACAATTAAAAAGATAACTCTATAACCATTGAGACAGAAGAAAGGTGGGATGCCATGGCATTATTTTTTGAGTCTCTCTCCTTAAATGGAGTTGCTGTTTACTATGACAGCTTGGCCTGCCCCTTTAAGGCCCAGAAGCCAGGAGCTGGCCAGCCTTGTAACACACTAGAACAAACTGTGAGGCAAAATTAGTAGAACCAGCTGGGATAGAGGAATGGATTCTCCTATAAAAAGGAGCAAGAAACTACTGTGACTGCTGGGGCATGAGTAAGCTCTAGCAGGGGACCTGGAGCCCTTTTGGAAAAGACAACAGTTAGGAAAGGCCTGAGAAACTCCAGGGGGGAAAGCCAGGGAATGTTTTGAGATTAATAAATTCAGCCCAAGGAGAGGAGTTGTGTAATCAGAGAAGTTTCGGAGCTTGATTTAAGGGGCTCTGAGTTAAAGAGGGAAACTGAGGCAGGGTGACTGTAGAGTAACTTCAGGCCATAACTGTTTGGGATAGGGCCAGCCTGGTCATAGTGAGGCAGCCTTGGCCATAGCATAGGAAAGGTATTACTGACCCCTCTTTTTCTTATCAATTAGTTTAAGCTGCTACCATAGTTCACCTTCTTTACTAACGTGACCCTCCTTTCTTCTGGACTCATTGGGTCCATTTGATTAGGGCATAGAAGCAACAACATGCAGAGTACAGAAACAGTCCATACTCATTACACAACTCGAGCAGTGCTCTCTCATGCCCCAACTAAACCAAAGCCACGTAAGCATTGCATTTGCTGGTTAATAGAGACTCTCAGGGCTCCTTGGTTCTGTAAGGGCAGTGGTTCTCCTGAAATAGTCAAAGTGGCTGCTCCTGCTGCTAAACTTCCTACTGTCCTTTATTAGTTGAATTGTAACACCTAGGACCCCCTCGTCATGGACCTGAGTGCTAGGCACTGTAAAAACACAAAGATTACCCTGAACATCTTAACAGTGCTTCGTGGATAATACCAAAGTGGGGTTGGAGGGAAGAATAGACCAGCCCTTGATTATTGCCCTTTGTTCAAGTTGTGTATGGATCAAAGGGAATAAACTCAGACTAACATCATTTGTTCACAAGCAACCAACACCACTGACATGGAGTGTTGCAGATCAGGCTATGTGCCATCTGCCAACTGTGAGGGGAGAGGGAATCGATTAAATATTAATCTGGGCTTGAAGTGCTGTGTGATTCACGATATGTGAAGAGAGCCCCAGATGCAAATATGTTTACTTAAAATAAAATAGAAGCAGTTTCTTTAGCTTGATATTTGTAATGTAGCAAAATATTTCCCCAACTGCAGAGAAGTTTATACTAATGCACAATGACTCATTTTAAAAGTAACTCCTTTTCTTCTTCAAGCATTTGGAAAGGATATAAACCCGATGACTCTGTCTAGCCACCTAATTTGGGAGCATAACTGTGGATTATTTAATGGTATTTTGTTAGTATCAGTAGTTAAATTAATTTCAGGGTAGATTGATTTAAATCACCAGGTAGAAAGCCTCCATTTAAATCATCAATTTTAATCAACTTATTTTCTAAAGAAAGGGACATTCACTTGTTATATAACCATTAAAACATATTTACAGCTAAACAGAGCTTTTACACTAGATTGGGAACCTCTTTTTGAAAGCTAGAAAGATATACAATACATTTAAGTAATTGTATGGCTTAATATTTTCAGATTCTTAATTGTACATTTTTAGTAAACTAGAAAATAGCGAATGATAAATGATTTATTTACTAGATATATTACCTTTTTGTTCATGATTTGTTTCAAGCTGTTGGGCTGGTAACTGGAATTTTATTAAAGCTTAAAATATTAAACTTTTAATGTTTGATAAACTTATCAAAACATTTCATACTTACAACTACATAATTTATTAAAGAACAAAGGGATTAACCGTAGTCGGTGAATTGAAACTCATTTCAGGTCAGCCTGGAAGTACTTTCAAATATGCCTAAGTGAAAATGACTGGAGCTTAAGTTCCTACTCACCTGCATCTCTTGAAAATGAGACTAGTTCCTTAAATTACTTAGGCTGTCCTTCAAGCTTTTAAAACTAGTTGATCTCATCCCATCCTCATTTTTATTCCTAGACTGGAAGAAACAAGTTGTCTTGCTTTTTCAACTCCCAATTGATTTCTCAACCTGGAATGAATTAGTCCAAATGAAGAAAATATTCCTTCTGTGCCTGAAGAGGGTACTGCTGTCAAAAGCTGGTGTGTTGTGTTGGTCCTAGAATATTAGAGATACAAGGTGGGTGAGGTAACTTTTTTTAGTAGACCAACTTCTGTGGGTGAGAGAGACAAGTTTACAGAGCTGCCCTTCAGATTCTTCAAAATCTGAAGAAGAGCTCTGTTTATGCTCAAAGGCCTGTCTGTCTGACCCACAGAAGTTGGTCCCATAAGATATTACCTCACCCGCCTTCTCTCTAAAAGCTGGTTTAGCATTTCCTGATCATTCCATGTGCTTATCTAGTGATTTCCAGCATTTAGTAGTGTGATATTCTGTAAATCATCATCAGCAAACATGTACTGCTTGAATGGTTCACCTGCAGCCCTGAAATTTATTATGGTTGGGACGAATGATGGGTGATTATTAGATGTCTGTGTAATAGCATCTTCAGTAGTTAGGCATCAGTTCTGCTACTTTAGGTTGAAAATATTGGCAAGAAATTTGGGTTTGATCTATCTGTTTCTTTACTTCCTTCCTGCAATTTAGCTTTAGGTATTTCTATCTTCAAAGTCTTTCCAAATTTCAGTACAGCAACCTTTCTTCAGTTTGTCCAAAGCTTTGGAAATAGGCTTCAGTATATCCTCCACATTTCTCTTTAGTCTGATGTTAACTACTTTGGCTGTCATTAGATCCATTCACTTCTTCACAAATAATCAGAATAGGCCAGCTCTTAATAAATTGCTCAAAACAGTCAACTGCTCAATTCAATCTTACATTTTGGCAGAAGATAATCGAAACCCTTTTGTTTGTCAGTGAATCTGAAACAAAGTGATTGTTATGGAAGCATTATGCATTTCAACATTTCTCTTTATTCTTGGAGTTCTGCTTGAGACTCTGGGGCTAAAAGATACATTGCAATGAGCACTCCAGCCATATAAGTTTCACATTACCTTCATTATCCTCTCGATTTCGTCTCATCTAATGCTACCTTTGCAGCATTGTCTGACAAAGCTTTTTATTTTGCTATCTGGGCATTTCCTGAAGTATAAATTCTATCTGTAAGATAGACAATCCCTTTTGTTGTCAAACAAGCAGATATTCTAGATCATTGTGTACACTGCTCAGCCCATCAAGACTCTGATTAACAAGTTTCCCCCATCAGTTTTTTGCACACTGTTCAATTTCCTTCTCATATGCTATATCCAACAACCTTCCAGCAATGCCTGCTCTGCTGGGTGGTGCGTAGCCTACTCACAATTGAACCATGTTAATGAATTCTTTGTAATTAGCACCAGTGAATTCCAGCAATGAAGACATTGTTAAATAAATGAACTGAGCATTCTCTCTTTCATGTTGTTCAGAACAAACTCATCCATGGTTTATTGGCTGAGTCTTTAGATACAGGTAATCTACTGTCTGACGTATGTTTAGTTGCAGCACTGCTGGTGGTACCAAGCAGATGACTCTGAAGATGTAGACACTGCAGATGATAGATATTTATAAACCTTTAATGTCTAGGATGGACAAAATGTTGCTCATTGAGTATTATTCAGTGCACTGCCTTAAAAAGACTGGAAATGAAAGCTTCCATCTACTGCAGCTATTTGTACCATTGTTTAAATGATTTATTCCAAACCCAGCTTTATGGGGAAAAGAATCATAGGGATTTTTTAAAATCTATTAACCCTTATTGTTAGCAAATAAACTGCCTGGAAGATATTTTTTAAGTGTTAAAATTCAAACCTAAAAAAATTGAAACATGAAATCTTCACCTCACGTGTTTGACTATATTAAGCAATAAGTCATTTCAGAAGTCTAGCAGTTACATTTTTTTTACTGTTATTGATAAATATTCCCACATACCATATTCCCATACCAATTATATTTTGAACACAAACACTTTTTGAAATTCATAAGTAACCTACCCAAAACACAAATTTACATCTGAGTTATCACTTACTAGCATAGCAAGACATGGTGGGAGTCCATAAGAATGGTGCAAATAAATTTATTAACCAATTGTTCCAGATTTTGAAGATTATGTAGACAAGTCTGAATTATCATTGCCTTTTGAGGAACACTTTTCATAATATTTCATTCTGACAACCAAGCCTTGCAGCTTTGCACTGTTCACATTTGGTAGATGTTCCTTTCTTTACCCACAGGTACAGGACTTTTTTGAAAATATTCCCAAATGGGGTCTCTTACAAACTCCATCCCATGGCCCTTTTTTGCTCCATTTCCCAGATATTGATCACACTAGAAGTTGAATATGAAAAACACCTCATCTTCCCATACTGTCCTGCTTTGACACCAGCATTGCTCCTTTCTAGCACACACCCTGCTTTTTCTCCCTTGTTACATAACTCCCCCACCCTCAGAAAAACAAAACTATCCTTGACTTCTACTCTTAACCCTCATACCTTTTGTCTCTAGACAAAATACTGCAGTGCAGAAATTAATGGAATTAATGGAATTAATGGAATTGTTTGTTTGGATCTGTCTACATACACAAGAAAGGCAGACCTGTCAAGTCTCACTCATTAGCATGCTATCTAATTCTCATACACATTCCACAGCTTATCTCACTCATTTTGGTAAATATATAATGATTTAAAATATTCTTACTCAATTGTTGCAAAAGACAATACATCCGGGGTCTCAGGCATGGGGCTTAGAGCTTGGAAAAGCTGCTTTCCAAGCTTGTGTACTGTGGTACCATGGAGACTACAGACCCATGTTCTATACATGTGCAAGAGAGGAGAAGGTGGGCTATGTGGGGTGTGGCAGGGTTATATGTGAATACCTGCCAGTCAAAAATGAGTATGCCCCAATAAAAGAACAGGACTTGATCAAAAGGTTGCAGGTTCTGCAAAGTTTTCATGTGATTTTAGTATGAATTAGGACATTTGTTTCATATGCAATATTAAGCAATGTATATTTTAAAACAAAATAAGTGCTGGTTGGATTAAAAACCTGGACTACTGTATGTTGCCAAGGACCAGAGATGAGAGTTCCCGTCTTAAGCAATTACCTAACACACCACCTGGAAAGTGTCACTCTTTGGCCTTGAATCTCATTCACTGGGGCTGGAAATCTCATTCTTAATGACAACCAACCCTTGGCATCTGGAAAGGATGCAGAGCAAGGCCATTTATTTGTACCTGGAACCATCCAGAAGCAAGGACTGATAGCTACTGGGCAGATCAGTATTCTTCTATGAGCTGTAAGTAAGTTTCCATGGTGGATGGAGTCAAATATTCATAATCAGAGCCAATCAGAGTTCAGGTAATAAGAGTGAGACTACCCAGTCAGTCTGTGGATGAGCCTGATACATGAGGTTTCCCTGTAGTCAGAGGGAGGATCTCAACACCTGATGACTTTGCCCATCTCTTGCACCCAATCGCACAGCTCCCTAGATCCCCTCATAGGATCAAGTCCTTACTACTGTGCAAGACCTATTGTACCATATTTATAAAGCCTGATCTCAAAAGTGAGATGGTTTTTCCTGATAAGAGATAAGTTTAGGCCTTAACATTTTGTATTAAATTCAGATTTCATGTTTAAATTTTTTAAAAAAAGAGCTAATTTAAATTTAAAATTTGATTTTAAAAATTGATTTTATTTATCTTGATTTTCCTACTGATCTTCAATTTTGTGTTGGTCATTTCAGTTGCCATCCCTCTAGGACTTTTCCATAAGAATGCCTTTTCTATAGGATGTTTGGGCCACTGTAGAAAACAATGAGAACTGGAGCCTTGCTATACAATTCTATAGAAGGATTTAAAAACTCTTTTAGAACTTACAAAAAGATCCTTTTTTGTATGTTCAAGACACTGATAGAGAATTTTAGCTTCTCATAACAAGCTTGGTTAAGGTAAATGAGGGCTACATTTTTTAAGTTATTTAGGTGTCAAAGATGCAGATAGGTACGTCTGAAAATCCCATCTGCATCTTTGGGCACCTAAATAACTTTAAAAATCTGGCTCCAAGTGCCTTCTCCTAACAGGTTGTGAATGCAAGCAAAATTGGCTGTCTAAAGAAACATTAAAAATTGCCTCTCAAACAGTTTCTCTGTAGGAGAGACAGCAAACTAACATTATGCAGAGTAATATTCTACCACTTGCTAAGTTATGTTAGCCTGTTATTGTACCAGGCATTCGGGATACTTTGGTTACTCCTTTCTGTATGGTTTCTCCAGAGCCAGACAGCACTTCTCTGTGTTTACGCAGAGATCTAGGACAACCTCTCCCATTTCATAGTCTGTCTGGGAGCCAGCAGAAGCTGTTACTCAAGTCCAGGAATCAGAATAAGAGTTTCCACACATGGAAAGAGATTCCAGCATCAGAAGTTAAGTAATGAGCGACAGTAATTTTATTACAGAGTTTCTACTGAACAGCTGGCTAGTATGTATATTTAAAAAGGAGGGTGGGGGGATATGAAGTCAGATTCTTGCTGACTAATGGGATCTGGATCAGACTGTATAAGATGAGCAGTACAAGAGGATTCATACTGCCTTGATGTCAGCAATGATTTCCCTATCCCCCTCTGTTTTGGGCAAAGCGAGTATGTTGAAGACAGAAGGGCAGACCACAAGCTATGAACTTTGGTGATCCTGAACAGTCATTGGAAAGCCATTCATCTAATTTATAGCAGTCTATGGGCTGTTGAAAGTCATGATGGAGGCTATTTGAATCTGGCCTGATCCACAATTGTGTGGAGTGAAAGAGTTGCCTAGAATCAAAGAAATATTTGCTATATCTAATATCAACAGTTATGAGTGACAGACCAGAGTTAGAGATCCCCAAAATTAGGATCATCTTGACCTAAAGATCAAGTATTCTAATTAAGAGACTCTTCTCTCATAATTCTGAAACACTTTGGACTAGGTTTTAAAAACTTAGAGTGAGTCCTTTTTAAAAGCTCCCCCCACAATTTTGCAGAGGTGCAACTTTTTCTGATTTTGGTCATGAAGAAATTTTGATTTGTCAAGACACAAATATCTAGGTATGTGATTTGCATGTGCAAAGCCTAGCTTTAAAGTAGGCAAAAAAAATCAGTATATATTAACAAGCCAAATTTTCTGGAGAGACCATTAAAAAGTGTATTTGTTTTGAAGAAACTTTATTATAGTAACATCTAGAGAACACATGCTGTCCTCTGAAACAACCAAGAGGGGAGTCTTAAAAGTCAATACTGTTTACTGAAATCTCTGTTCAGCCTTGGAAAATAGAACTACAAGCACTTACTATCCTCTGATTAACATTAAACAGGTGAAATTAGATTGCACTAACTTAAATTAAATGTTAAGAAAGAAAAAGCAGCTGTATTTGGAGAGAAGGCCACAGGAATAAAAGTTTTGTACAAGTGTGCTGGTGTGTGTCTAATATGGAGAGTGTAGATGTACTTTCACTGCAGATATGCAAAAGTATTCATAGGAATGCAACCATGATGAGTAATCCTGCTATGTGCAGAGCACAGCGTGGGTGCAGAGTGCTTTGTCCAAGTTTCCAAACTATCAAAAAGGGCTTGATTCCTGAAATGGTTTATTTCTCATGGGGAGAGAAGTGAGTGGATGCACTCAGCCAATCTTACTCTATTACAATAAGCACAAGTAACTCATTTTGAACATACACATATTAGCAGTAAAAGTACCAGCAAAGCATACACTCGTGTCACCCAGCTTCCAAGCCCCATGAAAACAGTGATCTCTGTTTTAAAACTCCAGGAGGTGCTCCAGTCAAACATCCATTGTTGCATTTCCTATTCACTACTTCTAGCTGCTGAGTTCATGTACTAACTCCTTCTTCCAGCAGATTCCCATTGTCTTAAGGGTCACTCAAATCACATGCCTAGTCAAAACCTGCGTCCAACTTGGACTTTTGTCATCAGATTCTTCAGACAGAAGAAAATGTATGCACTCAAAACCTCTATCTATGAAGAGGACCACTGACTTTTAAATAACAAGTCTGACAATGGATGACTGAGTATCCCACTCAAGTAACTATTGGGAACTAAATTCTACTCTGAACTACTTTAGTGTAAATCTGGAGTCAAAGTTTCCTGAGACACAGGACTGGGACTCAAGTGATCTGGAATCAGCTCCTGACTCTTGCCATAGATTGCCTGTGTCAACTCAGGAAAGCCACTTCATCATTGTGTTCCCCATGGGGATGGCATTCTATTAAGTGGCCGTGACATTACCCTGTGTACAATCTGGACTGTTGAATAGCAGTGTTTCCTCAGTTCTAAAACCTGGGATGCCTTTTATACTGCTTTAGTCATTAACTCATGGCCAGTTAACAAACAGTCTCTGGCATGTAACTTGCTCCCAGCTATGCACTATTAGGTGCTACTAGCTAGCCACCCATGAAAGAACACCAGAAGATTATCTAGTCCCGACTTTCCCCTAGAAGTGTGCACCTTGTACTGCCTAGGACCTTGCTGAACAATGCAAGTTCATATAAAGTCCATCATTTCGTCAATGGAAAATGATATGCACCAGCTTTGTTAACTCAGATGGAGTTTCCCCACACAACTTTAATTCAAACACAGTAGTTAGCTAAAACAAGATAAACATATTAGCTACAGAAAGAAAGATTAAGTGAATACCAGTAATGAGGCATAAAAGTCAGGTTCGATTGCAAAAGAATTAAAAGATAAAATGAAAGCTAAATGCCTAATTCAACAAACTAAGTGAGCTTAAAAGTAAAATGGGTTCCCTCATCATAATCTTACAGCAATCTGTACTGGCTGAAAAGGCTTCCATCCAGGACTTGCCCTGCATCCAAATTCATTTCAGGAGTCAATGACATGAGCAGAGATGAAGGAGGAGAGTGAGGTCATCTTTTTCTCCCCTCTTTATAATTCAGTTTCTTGTGCTATAAATATCCTTGCTGAGTCATAGTGACAATCTCTTGTGGATGTGAGGTCTGAACTGTTCTGATGATGAAATATAATTTTTTTGTTCATGTCTTCCCCCACCAGAGAATGGCTGCTTAAGCAGGTGATAGTCCATTAACACCTGGCTGGAGTGCTAGTGTGTGTCTCTGAGGAACTGATTTGCATCTGCCGTTCTGTCTCTAGAACATGTTACAGCACTGTTATACAGTGGAATCTCCTAACTTTACATATGTTGATATACATTTTACCAGGACAATAATGTTCAGCAGTGTGTTTCCAAATTATACCTCAAGGCATATTTTGTATAAAATTTATCATATTCTTGTAAGAGTGGTGAATATAATGGTATAGACTGTCACAGTGGTCTCTGTACATTCCCACCTTGCAGGATGCGCCAACAGCATGGCCTGGACTAGAGCAAACTTCCAGAAAGCACCGTCACTTGAAACAACCTTGTGCCCCCTTCCTTCCTCCCTGATAATGCTGAACGTTTGGAGGGAGAGCACATCAAGGGAGTGAGATACACCAAGGACATCAGTGCCTTCCTAACATGGTTGGAACTGAGTTGTCTGCCTTACGTATTTAGGCTGCAAGCTCTTCAGAGCAGCAGCTCTCTCATTACGCATTTGTACAGTGCCTAGCAAAAGGGGTCCCCAATCTCTGCTGAAGCCTCTAGGTGTTACTGGAATACAAACAATAGAATAACACTGGATTGATGCCACAGTGCAGTGATTGAAAGCAAAATGTACTTTCTGTCTCACACACACACCCCTATCCCTCCCCCGTCTCTATTTTGGGCATGATCTAATAGCTATCTGTTCCTAACGAGCTTTTATTTCAATCAAGTGCTATGATAGCTTCGCTTTTTTCAAATTCCTTTACTACAATTGATCTGTTCTGGATCTATTCTTTAATAGAGCACAACAGTACAAGTGACTGCAAAACTACTAGCCCTGTTTAGTGGGTAACATTTGGAATTCTTTCCTGCAGACACTTACCTACATGGTGACCTCGGACAGAAGGGATTTCTTATACTGTGCCACTATCAAGAATCGTCAGCATCAGCTTCCACAGAACTGTCAGATTAGAATCCTTGTTAACTGTCAGCTACTATCCGTTCTTCAGGGTGGGGGGAGAAGAGAAGGTGTGCGGTAATCCTGGTATACAGTAGATGGCCTGCAGGAGAGAAATGTCACAATGGTATTTGTAGAACAGATAATACCAAATGAAATAAAGGGCAAGGGGGTTAATTTTTCCCTGAACTCATTGAAGAAATATTTCTTACTGTTCTTTTTTAAATTAGCTGTGCCCCCTTTGACTTTGACTTTATCTGAGTTTGCTTGTAGATCACTGGAAGGGATAATAAATGCCCCCTCCACACACTGAATATCTCTCTGTGCCATTTTTGACTGACAGCAGCTTCCTATCATCCTTAGGGCAGCAGTGGACCAATGAAAAGGCAATTATGGACCTGTTTGCCCTTTTGATTACTGAACAAAGATTGCCTCTTGGCTGCATCAGAAAGTACTGTTATTGGATATGAGCTATTTCTCCCACCCCATATGAAGTAGTATTACCACCAAAAAAAAAATTAGACTCAAGGCACCCCTACAGTCACCTGCCTATATCAGTAGCCCGTTTGTCTGGTTTTGGTAGGTGAAAGGCCCCCATCTTCCAGCCTTACCCACATGTACAGTCCTCTGTTATCAATAGATTTTATGTACTTAAGTAAAGGTTACAAGATCTGGCCCAGAAAAGTAACTTTCCTGGAATGAGACTGTGCTGTACCTCTAATTTTACAGCAGCTTCTCAGGGGTTGCTCTTTGGATCAGAGGACTGCCCAGAAACTGTTTAGGGCTCTGGCCTAGCCCCCAACATGCCCCTGCTACACCCTGCATCAGGGTTTGCAGAGGGTCTCTTCCATAATGCTTTCTTCCATAATGTCTGCACTAGGAGAAACCTCTCCCTCTCCCATGAAATCCGATCTTTTAGGGCTCTTTTGCACTTCTTCAGACCTTTTACCCAGGATAAAGGCGCTAGAACCTTACTTCTCTCATCCAAGAAGGCCCTTTACAGCTCTCTGCTAATGTAAAGAGGCTTTAAAGGCAGCACGTATATAATTTACAGGTGAGAATCAGGCCTTAGTTTTTTCCCTGCCCCCATCCTCAACCACAAGTAACCTCCATGAGAGGCCTCAGAGGTTAACTGATTTTGGAAGAAGGATGATCTTGTGATTAATGCACTGGACTGAGATTTCAGAGCTCTGGATTAGATTCCCAGCTCTGCCAGAAACTTCCTGTGTTACCTGGGGCATGTCTACACTGCAATCAAACACCCACCACTGGCCCATGGCAGCTGAATCAGGCTCATGGGGTTCAGGCTAAAAAATAGCAGTGTATTCATTCAGGCCTGGACTGGAGCCCAGGCTCTGGGACTCCACTAAGGCACAGGGGAGTCCCAGAGCCCAGATTCCAGCGCACACCCAGACATCTGCACTGCAATTTGACAGCCCCAAGAGGCTGCGTCTGTTCACACAGGCCAGTCACAGGTGTGTAATTGCAGTGTACATGTACCCTTAATCTCTGTTCCTCCTTTTGTCAAAGGGAGATAACGCACAGGGCTGTTGGAAAGCGTAAGGGTCCATTTCACACATGCACACACAGAGGCTCGGATAAACTAGCAGTTTATGTGCCATTTGAGCCTTTGAACATATACCTCGTGTCCATAAATATTTAGGTGCTCAGATACTGTGGTGATGGGAGGCTATCACAATCCCCCCTCCCTCGTAACTGGACACAATAATTCCATGGTTTCTGTCTCAGTTTCCCCTCTGACTCCTTAAACACTCCACCATATGTTCTCATGTCCAGTATTACCCCTACCTGGGGCCTGTTTGCTGTCCTGCACAATGCAAAATAGTCCTTAAAAATCCCCAAGCACAATCCCACCACTCAGCCTCTTTCAGCCTCCCAGCACTGGCTCAGGAAAGTCAGCAAGTTAGCCCTGGGAAGAGGGAGGTTCTGCAGCTTGCTACTGCAACAGAGTAGTGCTCTCCCTTTTGAGCGCCCCTGGAGCCTTACCTCCTTCTCCAGGAGTCAGTTGGGGCTGATAAGCTGGTTTCCCCCTTCTGATTCCCAAGCCTGATTATCTCCTGACCCAAGGTACTACCCCACCCTAGCCAAGGTGCACCTGTTCAATCACAGGACAATGGAGACCCTCATCCTTAAAGGGGCTCACTCACCATTACAAAGGATATATACCGTGTTTCTCCGAAAATAAGACAGGGTCTTATATTATTTTTTGCTCTGAAAGATGGGTTAGGGCTTATTTTCAGGGGATGTCTTATTTTTTTCCATGAGTGTAAAGTGTATGGGGACCTTTACTTGTGAACCGCTTGTAAACTGTAACTAGGGCTTATTTTTGGAGTAGGGCTTATATTTCAAGCATACTCCAAAAATCCTGAAAAATCATGCTAGGGCTTATTTTCGGGGTAGGTCTTATTTTCGGGGAAACAGGGTAGGCATATGAACAGCGAGACTGAAGGGGGAGTGCTGGACTGGCAGAGGCAGCAGTTTAACCGCTGCTTTACCAATAAGTAGCTTGACAGCTTCCCTCTGCTCATCTTAACGTCTCTTCACTAATGGCAATGTCCAGTGGGGATCCAGCAGTGGCAGAGCAGAGGTCATCCAACATGGGCAGCCTAGCCGTGGCGAAAGCACCTTGATGTCTGAGGCACTGGGCCTCACTTCAGTGGATGTCAGAAACTTCAGAGCCTAAATCACTTAGGCCCAGAACCAGTGGCATACTGGGGGTCTCTGGCACCCAGGGCCCAAGGCTGTATTTGCCTTCCCCCATAGGGGCAGGAGTCCCGGTGCTGCCCCCCAGCTGCCCCGGGAATGGGGGGGTCTGCACCTGTGTATGGGGAACATGAGGCCTTGGGGGTTTCAAATGTAGGCTTGGTTCTACCCCTCCCTGCAGTTACTCGCCACATGGGCCCACCTCTCCCAGTCCTGGAGCTCCGTGCTAGCTCTGTCTGGGGATGGAGCCGCCAGGGCAAGGCTCCATGACACGTGGGGGGAGGGGCACAGGAATGGGAGCAGCCACCCCTCAGCTTCGTACACCCCCGCCTCTCGTGAAGGGCTGGCCCGGTGCCTCGCACTTACCCACTGCTCCAGCCCCGCAGCCCAGCACTGGCTCGGATGGGGCAGCTTCACCTCCTGGCCTGGGGCGGGGGGAGGGGGGAAGGGCGCTGAAGTGCAGGGGGTACCAGCACCTCCGGCCCCTGCGCATTGTGAAGGGCTGGCCTGGTGTCGTCTCCTCCTCCCCCTCCCCCCCCGCCGGCTAGCACCTGGGGGCCTAGCCCCCCCGTTCCCCTCTTGGTACGCCACTGCCCAGAACAAAGGTACTGTGTAACAGCGGTCTCAGCCACTGCAGCAGGATGCACCATGTGATACTCTAACTGCTAATTGACAGGGTCTAGAGGCAGCAGTGTCTAGCCCTTCTCGGCGGAAAGAAAGAGTTTTGGAGGTAAAGTGCCTGCAGAGCAAGTTGCTTTAGACTGACAACTAAGGCTAAGCATTAATGACAGTTTTATCTTTTAAAGTGCAACATGGAGCAAACCTCAATACATCCCAAGGGGGAAAGAAGCTTTGCTTCTTTCATGTTCCATACATAAAGTGTCAGTACAAGAGTGATAGTGGTTACAATTTGATTTAAATTCCAGCACACTTAACTTTCCCAATAGTAAATGCACATGCATCAGCTGCCTCTGATTTATGAATTCCAAGACCAAAGGAGACCACAGTGATCATCCAGTGTGACCTTCTGTATAACACAGGCCGTAGGACTTCCCCAAAATAATTCCTAGAGCATCGCTCTTACAAAAACATTCAATCTTGATTTAAAAATTGTCAGTGATGGAGAATTTATCCCAACCCTTAATAAATTGTTTCAAGTTACACCTTATTTCCAGTCTGAATCTGTCTAGACTTAACATCCACCCATAGGATCATACTATACCTTTCTCAGATGAGCCCATATTGATAAGCCCATTAGTAAATGTGTTCTTAATGTAGATACTTATAGACCATAATCAAGTAACCTCTTAAGCTTCTCTTTGTTAAACTAAAGAAATTGAGTCTATCACTATAAGACATGTTTTCTAATATTGTAATCATTCTCGTGGTGCTTCTGACCCTCTCCAGTTTATTAACATCCTCCTTGAGTTATGGACACCAGAACTGGCCACAGTATTAAGGCAGCAGTCACACCAGTGCCAAATACATAGGTAAAATAACCTCTCTACTCCTACTCAAGATTCTCCTGTTTATGCATTCCAGGATCACATTAGCTCTTTTGGACACAGCATTACACTGGGAGTTCATGTTCAGCTAATTATCCACCATGATTCCTCAAATCTTTCAGAATCACTGCTTCCCAGGATAGAGTACCTCATTCTGTAAGTATGGCCTACATGCATTGTTCCCAGAAGTACACATTTAGCCATCTTAAAAATAGTTTGCTTGGGCCCAATTTATCAATCGATCCAGATCTCTCTGAATCAGTGATTTGTCCTCTTCATTATTTACCATTCTCCAGTTTTGGGGTCTTTGCAAATTTAATCAGTGATTGTGTGCTTTCATCCAGGTTATCTTCCAGAGAAGGGCCAAGAATCCGTCCCTGTGGGACCCTACTGGAAGCGAACCCACTTGATAAGAATTCCCCATTTACTACTACATTTTTAGACCCATCACTGAGTCAGTTTTTAACCCATCTAATGTATGCCATGTTAGTTTCATATGCTATTCTAAATTCTAAAGTGTGCAGTGTTGTGCATTCACTGAGCCAGGCTGACCTTGATTGCACACAATAAGGGTATGTCTACACTGCAAATAAAAACCCATGGATGCCCTGTGCCAGCTGCCTCAAGCTTGTGGGGCTATTTAATTGCAGTGTAGACATTTGGGCTTGGCATGAAGTCCAGGCTCTAGGCCCCTGCGAGGTGGGAGGGTCCCAGAGCTTGGGACTGAACATTTACACCACCATTAAACAGCCCCTTTGCCCAAGCCCCCTGAGCCAAAGTCAGCTAGCATGGGCCAGCCACGGGTTTTTAATTGCAGTGTAGATGTACCCTAAAATGTCCATAATGCATGCTAGTGCAGTACTGTTTGAACGCTGGTGCCCAGGGCAGCCACCCTGCTTGCCTGCCCCTGATTGAACAATTGTGACTATCATGCAAACAGTTTAAAAGCCACTATTGTAAAGATGGAACTGTAACCACCACCAAGTTACAGAAAATAAATTGAGGCATTAGCCAATAGTGCCCACAAAAAAGGAGATGTGTAAATCAAATCAGGTGCCCCACAGTAAGGCAAAGCGGGCAATTTATTAAAGCCTAGTTGAACATGAGCTTGTCATTTGCTTCTTGTCAAATGCTAGCACTGCACTGCAAACATAGACTAGTCGAAGCTAGCTTTTCCAGCAGGACAACAACAAGAAAGACAGCTGGGGTTCCAGAGCAGTGCTAAGAAATTTAGATTAATTAAAAAAATAAATACTAGAGGTCAGGGATGGTGCAAACTCAGCCAAAAGACACCTAATACATTGTGGTCACAATCTCAGTTACAGCTTCTGGGTACTGCAGCAATATAAACAATTTATGGATTAGATACAAGCAGATCGTTCTCTTATTTTACCTCATCTGTTAGACAAATGGCAAACTCAGTCCTCAGCACTATTACAAGAATTCTCTGGCCTCTCATGCAGGGTATGTGGATCTTCAAGGGATGCAGGCTCCATACAACATTAATGGTGTCTGCACCCCCTCCCAACCCACTTCCCAGAGAACTGCCCCAAATTCGGTACCCTCTTTGAAGCATGCCGGACCCTCCATTCTCAGAGTATCTCTGTTCCAAGCTCTTAGATAAACCTATCAAAGTAACATTAATGCTATAGCTACTGAATTCTTCTAAGTGAAGATATAACAATCAGTTTTTCCACTGCTGCGACTCCTATGACCACATGAAAACAGATTTATTATATCAGATTGAGGAACGTAATCATTAAAGCTAAAGATAAATTATTGTTGCCATCTGGATTTTGTGAGAAACGTCCTTCTGAATCATCTAGTGCATTTGCTACCAAAATAGATTTTGGTGCAAAAATAAACAAAAAAGAGCTTATATTTAACTAAATAGGAGAATAGACAGTAATTTAGAATCTACAGCAGGGGGAGTAGACACTAACTTAAATGCTATTTGCACAAAAATATTCATGAAATCTTGAAGCTATTTTTTAGCTTGTCAAGCTTATTGATGTAGCAGAATAGCTTCCTGATTATTAGTCCTTTTAGTGGAGATGGCGTAAACCACATGATTTCAGATGTGGGACTGTTTTGATCTCTCTCCACTCCCACAAAGGAGTCTGGTTAACCTTGAAGCAGACAATTATTGCATTTAACTGAAAGACGTAAGTGTTTTGTGTGGCTCCTTTGTACTGTATGTACAGCTGGGGGGAACTGCGACAAAATGTTTGTCAGAAAATGCCAGAGAAAACCCAGAACCCTCAATAGTCTGTCATTCATCTAGGATATGGGAGACCCATGCCTGAATCGCTGCTGTGCCTGATTTGGAGTAAGGACTTGAATGACTGTCTTCCACACCCAGGTGTATGCCCTAAACTCAAAGCTGTTGGCTATTCTGTAAGAACTTTCTCTTCCGTACTCCCCCCAATCAGTTACATGTAATTCACCAATGGCATCACACGACTTTAGATCTAGGGAGATCACAGCTAACTCGAGTAACAATAGCAGTGTAGCCATGGCAACATGGACAGATGGCACTAACTAGCCACTCACGTATTTACCCAGGATGCTGGATGGAGTTCTACTTGGAAGGTTAGCCCATGCTGCCACAGCTACTGTTATGCTTGCTGGTTTCACTCTAGTTAGCTCAATGCTAGCTTAGGTATACCTGCGTGAGCTGCAACCACCCTTCCTGATTGCTGTGTAGATGAACCCTTACTGTGAAGGGTCACCTGGCAGCACTTTGTATGAGGAGGCGAGAGGGAGTTATTGTTCTGATCCTGAAGTTAGTGAGCATTTGGGGAGTACAAGGCATGCGGGATTGGGTTTTTGATGGTGGCAAGGGGAGTCTCAGCCAGTGCTCTTGGGCCACGAGTAACAGGGTCATGATGCAGGTCCCTAAGGATGTTAAGCAGGCAGAGCAAGAGCTAGTGCGGCCTCGGAGTTCAGATGAGGACTCAGAGGCCCCAGTGAAGAACTGAATCATTTTATAGGAGTGCAGGGGAGATGTAGAATTTGTATGGGATTCTCTAAACTCTCTCCTTCCACTGAAACAGCTGACCAATGTCTGCCATTTTTTTTTTATATGACGATCACAGGAGGCATTGTCAATTTTCCAGGGGACAGCTGATCAAAGACCACAAATTTAATAAAATACTTTCATGAAACAAGATAATTCATTGTCATTGATGTCAATTCTGTGGGACACACTGACATGGTGAGTCATCATTTGCCCTCTAATTTATTTCAAATGAAGCATGAATTATCCAATCAGCATCTGAGTCAAATAAGCTTACAAAATGCACTTCATAAAGAGAGTTATCATGGAAACAGGAAGTATAAAGTGAAAAAGCATCACCTCTGATTTTTCAGGGCTGACATTTGCATGTTTGCTATGCCTTGCTCGCAAGAGCTGTCAAAGCTTAACTTTTGTTAGAGTAAGTAATGTTCAGATGGTCTCCAGGCTGAGACCTTGCCTCCTACTGGATCTTGTCACAGGCATCTATTCTTTACACCACTTTAATTTTGAAATCAATGCGTTAGTATAGGATTCTTTTACTAGAACAAGACAGACAGAGAGCGGCTGCTTCTTCTGCAAGGAAGCATTTTTCCCCGACACATCTACACAGGCCAGTCAGTCAGTCACATCCATGCAAATTGGATGTAAAATTATAACTATCAGGATTCTCCATTCACCATGAGAGAGTGGAGAACGCTGATTTGGTAGAATTTTATACCCACTTTCCACAGATGTAAGTGACTACAAGGCACAATGGTGAATAAAGCACAAGGTATGAGAGGACTAATGAGGGGTGTAGTAGCATGGCTGGAGTAGCAGCTCCTCATGGACTTTTCAGCCACCCTGACACAGCCCAAGGTTTCCCCAGGAGAAGAAGGAGGTCTCTCTCTCTGTATCTCTTTCTCTCTGCTGTCCACTGAGACAGGCTTCAGTCCACCATCTAATTGTCCCTTGGGACTGGACGGGATTAGCTCCCAATGTTTTAGAGCTAAAGCAAACCCAACACAATTTTGAGCCATCCACCAGTCTTCCTGTGGGGTATACCTACTACATATTTATTCTCTTACTTGTGCATCACTTGCTTCTTAGGATCTAAAATGCACCTCTCCAGCGGCTAGTTGACTGTCTCACCACACTTCAGGCAAGGCTCCATTCAGACAGAAAGACCAAACTCCTTCCTGGCCAGTCAGCTCTGAACTGAGCCAGGCTCTTTCCTTTTATTTATATATATAACTATATATATATATATATATAATAAATTATTATATATTATTATTTATATATATAAATATATATTTATTTATATCTAATGTAGAACACTAGTTAAGCCCATAGGCTACCTTACAGCAGGAATGAACAAAGTAATAGCTTTAGCCAATGAAACCCCATTTCATGGAAGGAAAGTGTAGTTTATAATAACCTTACCAAAATGAGATGAAATGGGGCTGTTAATTTCATTTAATGCTTTGAGAGCATCTAAATTAGATATGCTTATCAGTTCATAACACCACTGGTCAGAATTTGCATTTTCACATAAATCTCTGCAGTGAGAACCTAATATAGCCAGCTGGTGAGAAGTGACAATTGTAAATAAATATGCTTTGTGAAAATCATGTAAGTGCTGCAGTAGCAAAATATTCTACATTCTCGCCTTCCTTTCAGTTATCTTAAGTACAATATATTTATCCATGAACACCATAATGGTCACATTTATTAGTTATGCTTATCCTTTTGATTGTATTTGAAATGCATTTCGGGAGAAATTAGGCTGTTCTGATTTGCATCTTTTTTAGAAAAAGGTCTAGAAATCTGGTGTTCTGAAATTCCAGAATAGTTTATCTATGTATCAGGGATACATAGGGGAATAGCAGCAATACAGGAAAAAATATCAGTTATAAATTAAGATTTTTCTTTCAAGTAAAGTTCTGTGAGGAAATTCTCATGACTGTCAAAAAAAGCTTCACAATTTGTTTTCATACTTTCATTTGTAGAATGAATTCACTTTGGATTTTGGGTAAAAATAGAAGGCTGTGTTTCCACAGGAAAGATTCCCCCTACACACCTTTTCTTCTTAGAAAAAAAAAGTGTGATACAATAGAGTATCTTCTACAGAGAGCCTATTATATACAAGATGATAAATTCACCAAAACTAAATACGGGGAAAAAAAGAGTTTTAAACATCAATATTTAAGGGCTGAAATCCTTAGATTCACTAATGACAAGACCATATCCAGTTAAGACCAACACAAGTTTCTCATTTTAACCACACATAAAAATTAAAATAATAAATCTAGTTGATTGAAGTTTTAAGAAAAAAACAATTTTGTTTTTCAGTGGGGGCAGCCACCAGCAATATGCTGATAACAGTCACCAGTTTCACATTCTCATCTGATGCACCCATACTAAGATGTCAGAAAGCCTACAAGAGATCAGCTTGCAGATGAAGAGCCATTGGCTGAAATAGCACCCAGGCAAGACCTAACTGATAAGAAAGGGGAAACACTTTGAAGAACTAGCTGAGATGTTCTGTCCATCTTCCATTGATGGCATACAGCCCCTGTTCATCCAAGTGGTGAAAACACTGGGAATCCTGTTCTGACTCCTCGGGTCACATGGATGACCAATTAGTGTCTTCGGCCTTCAGCTCAATAGGAAACTTCATCCCTCCCTCCTGGAAGAGGACCTGGCCACAATGATCCATGCATCTATCACCTCCAGACAGTATTACTGTAATTCTGCATATCTGAAGCTGAATGTGAAGTCAAGATGATGCCCAGGCTCCAGCTGGTACTGATTGCAGCTGCCTATCTTCTCTGTGGTTTAGATCCCAGTGAGCACATGAGGCTCAAGCCCTCCCCCTGGCTCCCAGGTGGTTTCCAATGCCAGTTTAAGGCTTTGGTCCTACTGTTCAAAGAAAAGTAATGGATCATTCAGACCAAATTCTATTAGATAACGAGAGGGATCGTATTCTGCCTTATGCTTCACGAATAGCATCATTAACAAATCCCACAATCAGCAAACAGCTCTGAAAGAATGTAGACATGTTCAACGCAGTTACTCATGTGCATGAAGTTACTTATATGAATTAGTTTATGGCAGTTGTTCCCAACTTTTGTCCCGCGGGGTCTTTCAAAGTGGCCCGCCACTCCCCTCCTGCTGGCTGCAGAAGGGAGCCACTGCGTAAGGACCCAGATGGAGCACATTGCCATAGGGTTACAAGACCACTGCAGGCTCCTTGCTGCAGCCAAGGGGATGGGAGATCAATGCTTCCCTCCCCCAGCTCTAGTAGAGAGCAAAGCCTGGGTCCCTAGGCGTTGGGGTCCCTGCTGGAGCCCGGAGGGAGGGGAGCACTGATCTCCAGTCGCCCTGGCTGCAGAAGGGCACCACTGCGTAGGGACCCAGATGGAGCGCACAGGGCTACAGGACACGTGCAGTTTCCCTGCTGCAGCCAGTGGGATGGGAGATCAGCAAGGAAAGAGGCAGCCTCCTCGCTAAACTTCTTCCATCTGGCTGCAGTACGGGGAAGAGGGGGGCTGCTGGTGGAGACTAAGGTCCTTCAGGGTTGTAAAAATGATATCTGTGGCCCTCGAGCCAAAAAGGTTGGGAACCTCTGGTTTATGCAGACTCAGGGCTTCAATCCCAGTAACTGGCTCCAGTTCTTTCTGGGCCTCTACAGGCTATTATAACACAAATAGATTAAGGACACTGTGATGACCAATGAGATGCCATAGCACCCTGAGATTATAATTTACACATTGAACTGGTGTGTAGCACACTGGCAGTTAGTCAAACGCCTTTCTTCTTTTAAAAAGGAGAGCAGGCTTGCTATCAAAGTCACCACGCCAATGAGCACTGAGCTGCAAAACACCACTTTTACAGAAGGTGTTCTGCACTTCAGCCAGATCACGTTGTGATTTCATTTCTTCCATTTCAGAGAATTATTCTTACAGTTTTGAAAGATAAAAGGGGTCATGCTGCCAACCACTACTCACGCAAGTAGTCCTTATTCTTACAAATACAGAGATTGACTTAAACAGTAATATTTCCAAAGCGAAGAGGTCTCACATAGGTCTCAGAGTGCTGCACTTTTATCACAGAGTATCACTTACTCACCTAAGTAGCCCCATTGAAGTCAACAGGACTACTCACAAGAGCCAGTGCTATTCTACTTAAGTATTACAGAACCTAGTCCAGGAGTAGGGGTGTTTCAAATTAGACCATTTAATCTTCATTTATTCACTCAGTTCAGCTTTATGTCTAAAGCAAGGAAAAGCTAGCTTAATTAAATCTGATCTGAAACTGATCTGATCTTTTTTGACTTTGATTATGCATTCTCCTATATAAACTGTACCATAATTCCTTCTCAGTGTAGTCTTGCAATGGAGATACCCACACATAGCAATTAGTGCAGACAGAAAAAATGAAACCAAACTAGACAATACAGAGAAAAATAAAACGCAGTTATTAGTGTTTTGTTTGCTTTCTTAAAAAAAAATCCTTATTGGGGATTAAATTTGAATTCTATTTCTTCTATTTCAGCAACATTTTTATATCTATTTATTGTAATGCCTACCAGCATTTAAAAATTAATTGAGGTTGTGTTGCTATTACAAAGGTTAAATGAATAGATTAGGAGTTGCACAGATATTTATGGTTTAAGTTTATAGCTGTGGGACATCCCATCCTGGAGACAGTGTGTTCCAGTTCATTTTAACAGTAATTAAAAGTACCCCCGTAATGAGGTGTTTCCTGCTGAAAACAACTTCATTAGTCTGGGTGATTTTATTGGTTTCCTTTAGGTGAAAACTAGTGCTAATAGTTCTAATTTAATAGGAAAATTACTGAGTAAAGAAAGGTTCTACTGAATCTTAATGAGGCATTAGACAGAAGTTCCCTTCCCAAATAATGAAATAACAGAAGAACAACTACCTGAAGATGTTATCATATGAATACATTTAAACCGGCATCAAAGAGCCATTTTGTTTAAATAAAGTAATTAGGAAACTATAGAGAAAAGGTCTGTTAATTTAACAAATTTTAAATAAATTTAGCTACACCTTCGGGCATTTGTTCTATGCCCCCAGAAAGGGTTTTAAAGTCAAGTGCTGTCAACAAAACTGATCTTTAGAAAGGTGGTCTTCTCTTTCAGTGAAGGGGGGTTTATGCTTCTCCCTTACTTAGGGCCAAATCTTTCATGGTACTGAGCATCTCCTATGGGATGCAGAGCGCTCTTAGTGCTCATTCATAACACATCAGTTGCTTCTTATGGTGTGTCACATGCCATGAAGAAAGAAGGATGGACTCATGGCTCAGATCTGGATTCTATTCTTGCCACAGCCACAGGCTCTGTTTGAACTTAGAAATAGGGTTAGATTGTACCTTTGGACACACCTTTCATGACCAAGATGAGGACAATCAGACCTACTGGTCAGAGCAGGAGTCAGGCCTAGTCAGTTAGCAGAAGGTCAGAGTCCAAGACAGGCCAGAGGGAAAACAGAGAGTCAGGAGGCAGTAGGGTCAGCTTATCGGTAGGTCAGAGTCATGCACCAGGTTACAGATAGCAATCGAATGGCAAAGTCAAGGACTCACCAGGGTTGGAAGCCAGAGTCTAGAGTTTATTGCAAGCAGGATCTGAAACAGAGATGGGCAGGCAGTCTGTGTTGTTGCTCAGACAGCTCCCCTTCATGGTTTCCTGGTTTAAGTACTGGTATCGGCCAATCAGTTTGTGTAAGGGGCTGCCAGTCAGGTCTTTGTGGGCAGTACTTCCTGTCAAACCCAGCCTCACAGGTTCCTCCTGTGGAAGCCCAGCCTAAGCCCCCTGAGGTGATGTGGAGACATAAGCAGCCCACACACCCCTGGTCCCAAGTTCACACCCTGCAGGTTCTAACATCAACCCTTTCCTCAGGCCCCACTTCAAAGTGGTGCCAGCCCAGGCTTGTCTGAGTGAACCTTGTGGAATTCATCCACCAGGTCAGGGGCATGGACATGGGAGACAGGCTCCCAAGTGTGTTCATCAGGCCATAGCCATCTCACTCCACCATATAGTACAGATGGCTGAGTGGCTGTCGGAATCAAAGATGGCATGTACTTCATATTCCTCGTGACCCTGGATTTTGACTGGTGGAGGCAGTGGTGTGGTATAGTCAGGGAAGGGCTCTAAGTTTAGAGCTTCAGAATGGAGACAGGGAAAGCTGGATATATTTTGATGGACTGGAGAAGCTGGAGTTTGAAGAGGTTTGAAGAGGTTACTCTGTTGTCATATCGGAAAGGGTCTCAGGAACTGGTGGTCCAATTTGTGAGAGAGTTGCCTGGTCTAGAAGTGTTTGGCAGTGAGCCACACCTTCTGGCCTACTGCAAATACTGGAGCTTCTTGTGGCCGATAGTCCACATGGCTTTTGTAGGCCTTCTTCACCTCTTCTAGATGGTTCTTGATTTCTTCCTGAATAAGATGGATCTGTTGGACCCAGTCACTGATGGCAAGGTTTGGGGAAACTGCTAGTAACGCTATGTAGAAACGGAGATGGAACCCATAATTAGCTAAGGGCCCCAATCTGTGGAGGCATGGTCAGCGTGGTAAGAAAACTCTGAATAAGGCAGGTGAATGGACCAGCTATCCTGATGATAATTTACAAAGTACCTCAAGTACTGCTCCAATACTTGGTTCATCCATTCAGTTTGTTCATCAGTTTGTAGGTGACATGCAGTGGGGGTAGATATCTGGATGTCCAGTAGCCGGAACACTTTGCTTCAGAAGTGAGAGGTGAATTGTGGACCTCAGTCAGAAACTATGTCCTCTGGTAGTCTGTGCAGCTGGACCACATTGTGCAGTAGGAATTGAGTGGCAGTCTCAGCAGAGGGCAGCTGGTTGTAGGGAATGAAGTGGGCCATTTTGGACAGGGAGTTCAACCATTAAGACTATCGTGTGGCCATCAGATATTGGGAGGCTTTATCAAGGCCTAGCTGGAGTCGCCAGGAATACTAAGGTGCCAAGAGTCTGGTTCGGGGTGTCTTTGTACATGCACAGCACTAACAGGAGTCCACATATATTTGAATCTTGACATGCATGTGGGGCCACCAGAAAAAATGGGCAACCATGCAACTGGTCTTCCAGTGGCCAATCATCGGAGCATCATGGCACAGCTGTAGCACCTCCAATTGAGGGTTCCCTGGGGGCACATGTACGTGCTCGTTGAAGTATATTTTCCCATCCTGCACAAGACCAGGCATTTTAGCTCCCAGAGGCATGGACTGCATCCCTTGGGCAAACAAGTCTTCTTTTGAGGTGGACTGGATGAGGGAGAACTAGTCTTGCTGAACTGCAGCTTTGGCAAAGTTACTGGGCTTGAGGAAGTAGGAGAGCTTGGAATTCAATTCTTCACTTCTCTGGTAGTATTCCCCCTTTCACGATAGAGCATTGGCTTTCCCATTTCACTTTCCTGACCAGTACATAGTTGTGCATTCGAACTGAGAAAAGAACGAGGCCCAACTAAACTGCCTGTGGTTCAACAATCAGGCCTTACAGAGGTACTCAAGGTTCTTATCATCTGTGAAGACCTGTAGTGGGTGCCAAACTCTCCCAAGGTAGTGATGTTATTCTTTAAATGCAGGTTTTGTGGCGAACAGCTCTTTATTCACTATTTCATAGTTCATCTCAGCAGGGGTAAGATTTCAAGTGTAGAATACACAAGTGTGCAGAACTGATTGGGGTCCGAATTGCTGCAAGAGGCCCACCCCTAGGGCCTTACTGGATGCATCTGCTTCCACTATAAATGGACAAGTCAGGTCAGGGTGTGCCAGGATTGGGGCTGTGGTGAAGGCAGCCATTAGCTCGTCAAAAGCAAGCTGGGCTTCAGATAACCAAGCAATTCACATATCTTTGCAGAAGAGGGAAGCAAAGGGAATTATTTATTGGGAGAGGTTAGCAATCTCCTATAAAATTTTGAGGCTCAGGCATCAGGAGGCAGTTGGGGTCAGATTACCAGTAAATCGGGGTCCTGAACCAGGTTGCAGATTACAAAATAGTGAAGTCAAGGACAAACCAAGGCTGGAAGTCAAAACTAGGATCTAACATGAGCAGGGTTTGGAGCAGAGACAGGCAGGCAATCTGTATTGTTTCCCAGATAGTGTCCCTTCATGGCTTCCTGGTTTAAGTACTGGTACTGTCCAATCAGTGGGCTGTGAGGGACTGCCACTCAGGAAGTGCTGGGTGGTACTTCCTGCCAAGCCCAGTCTGACAGGGTCCTTCTGTGGGAGCCCAGCCTAAGCCTCCCATGGTGATGCACAATGATCAGTGGCCCAGAACCCCCATGGTCCCAGGTTCCAGCTCTGCAGGTTCTAACAACACCCTTCTGAAGTATAATCCCTTGCTCTGGGGTTGGGGAGGAGTAATTTGCCATTGGCCTGTATTCCACCTATATCCCGTTCTAATGCTTGTAGTCCAAGTCATAATCCAACACTAAATCTCTCTGGGCCTAAATCCCACATATTAAAAACAGGGCTAATATTGTCCTGCCTCCAGAGGGCATTGTGAGAAAGAATCCATTAGTGTTTGTGAGATGCTCACATATTACCGTTATAAATAAGTATCTGCACTGATTGATTGGTGGAGTGGAGAACACTAAGTAGCTCACAAGACTGGTCTCTTTTGGAAGGTGGTAGTATTTATTCCCAGATAAAGAAACTTTCAGACTAGAGTTAAGACTGAGGCTATGTCTACACTGCCACCATCAGATCGACTTATCTGGATCGACTGAGCGGTCAGTGAAGACTGTCATGTGGACTGGATTGGGGGGGGGTATTTGTGTTATTTGACATTAATATGCCAAAATCATAACGAATCATGTAAGACATGCCATGTCAAGTACTGTTTGAAAGGTTATGGTATGCTGAATAGGATGATAATATTTGTGTTCATGTGTTATATGTGTGAGGAAAGTTATGGAGATCTTTTATATACCTACATATCAAACTGTGCTGTATAAGACACACCCCAGACAGAGAGGCTGCAGGACAATAGCCCGCTTAATGGCCCATCAGTCCTTTACAGAAGCCAAAGGCCTAGGAAGAAACTAAAGGCATACCTGAAGAGTTACCAGGGTTGGCCCATGTGACTCTGGACTCCATTTGAGTTCCTGTAAAGTTCCACAAGCCACATGGCCAGTGACAGAGGGTATATAAGATCAAACCACAGAAACCATTTTGTCTTTGTTCCTGTCCAGCTGCGGACACACCTCTGGATCAACACACTTTGCAACTGAACCAAAGGACTTAGACCCATCCGGGTACTGGATGTATACCAGAGGGACTATACAAGCCTGCAACTCCACAATTGTTCTAGAAACCTGATGTATATGGACTTTTAAATCATTTGTATGTATCTGATTGCTTTAAGCCTTTAACACTTCTCTTATTGTTTGTTTTTCTTTTATTAATAAACCTTTAGTTTTAGTTACTAAAGGATTGGCTGGCAGCGTGGTATTTTGGGTAAGATCCAAACTTATAGTGAACTGGTCCTGTGGCTGGTCCTTTGGGATCAGAGGGAATCTTCTAGTAAAGAGCACTGAGTTTAAATGACTGGTCTCTTTACTGGACCTAGTGTCAGTTTGGGAGCCAGAGACTGAAATGCAGTAAAGGGGGCTTCTTGATAACCAGTGTGGGGGAATCAGAAGCACTGTTTGTGGCTGGTTGGGAAGTCTGACTTCAGTGTCACCCACCAGTGCTGGGAGAATTCGCTCTTCTTTTACAGCATGCCCTGACCCTGGCGTTATCAGTGGGCTACCCTGGGCACGGACGGGTCAAAAGACTCGCTCAGTCGATCCAAAAATCAATGTTATTAATCCACCCCCGCAAGTGTCGTAGCAATGTGTCGACGGGAACGCGGTTCCCGTCGGCGCAGTGCAGTGAAGACAGCACACAGAAGAGAAGCACAGCAGTAGATGGGAGTTACGCAAGTTCTTTGCATACTTTGTGTAACTCCCGTCAACTGCTGCCGAATCGCAGAGGTAAGTGTAGACCAAGCCTGAGAGGCCATACGTGTAGCACAAAAGTAAAGCCTTACAGTAGCATTACAGTTACCAAACTAAGTGAAGACCTGGATTTACATTTTACTAGACATCAGTGGCAGTAGGGATGGGAGCCAGGTGGCAAGAACACGGCTGGGAGTGGTTGACTGGCATGTGTTCAGAGTTACAGTTATGCAGGTTGGCCTAAGGTAGGCAGTGCAGCTGCTTCCAGCCATGCATAATGAAGGAGCAACATATAAGTATGGAGAGGAAGAAAAGGTAGGTCAAGGAAGAGATGCAGAGCACATATGGATACTTCTAATCCATCCATTATCTCTCTCCAATATTACTAAGGGTGACAATCATTCTGGGAGTCTAAGGTCAGGAGAGCCAACTTGATAAAAAGAAAGGGTTTAGTGATGTGCTTGGACTAATGGGTTAAGAATATAGGGCTGCACGAACTTTTAGGATCTATCTGCACTCCTTGGTCTGATATGACCCAACAGGCAGCCTGCACAGACCTGCTACGCAAGAACAAATTCTGGCCAAGGGCTGCCAGATGCAACTTACAAGTTGCATCTTTAATGCACTATCAGAGAAGAAAAGGACTTCAGTCTTACCAAGAGGATCATGCAAGAGGGTTTCTTACCCCTACTGCATCAGGATGCATTCATTCCTCAGTTTACCTGCTGATACATAATCTCCTACTGGCTGATTGGTTAGGTTAGCCCTATGACTAGATGAAAAGGCCCCCTCTGGTATAAATGAAGGGCACAAAAGCAAACAAGGCGCCAACAAAATAGTTTCTCATTCAGTTCCTCACTCCCTGGACCAGGGCTGGGCCTGCCGAGTGTAAGTTAACCTTCTTCCCTTCTATCTTGGGGCAGAGGGATAAGCGACCATCTCTAATTGATGCTGATGCCATAAGGGAGCTCATGCCCTTCTCTACTATTGACAGCTACGTCAGCCTCAGTTGTTCCCATTTCATTGCTCCTTCCAATGTTTGCTTATCTCTTATGTTTAGGCAGCAGAACAAACAAACATATAAAAAGCATAGAGAAAGGCACAACGCTCAAGACTGAGTACTACAGAAAAAAACAGCAAGGAAAAGTTCACAGAAATTAAACTGACCAAGGACAGAAACATGGGAAGCAGGAAACCATGCCAACGTTTGAACAAATATGTAGAAAAACTGTAATAAACCCAACCATTATACTAAACTATGAATACAAAGCAGGAACGTATCTCTCAAGCGAAGAGGTAGAGTTGCTCTATAATGGCAGAGCTTGAAAACTCAAGATTGGCTAATTAAATGTACATAAATGGCACTTTTGTGACATACAAGATAGACACTGGGGCACAAGTAATTGTAACAACAGAAACTGAAATAGAGAGAGGTAAATAGCACATAAACATGGAGGAGTCAAAAAAGACAAACATAGAACCAGTTTTGAAAGTATTAATAGCATCATATAAAGATAAATTCCCAGGAAATGAATGTCTCCGGTAACATACAATTATACAGTGAAGAGAAGATGCAGAATGTGTGGTACATGCTAAACAAAAAGTTCCACATGCTCTAAAAAGAGGCTAGAATTGCTGCAAACATAGCAGCAAATGGAATCATTTAAAGAATAGACAACCAACAGATTGAGTTCTGGACTTTGTAATGGAGAAAAAAAGAAGAGGGACAAAAAAAGAAGAGGGACAATAGCACACTGAGGAGCTGAACAAAGAGAACACATCCACTTGCCCACAAGATATGAACTATTGTCTGAGATGGCAGGAGCCAAATTCTTCAGCAAATTAGATGAATTGTCTGGATTTTGGCAGATTTCTTTGCACACTGAGCGCTCCAAAATGTGCACTTTCAAAATACCCTATGCATACACTGCTTCCGAAGACTACCTATCAGAATAGGGTTGGCCCCACTGTACAGTGAGCCAGATGCTAGAGGGTCTAGCATGCATGAAAGTGTATGCTGATGACATAAGAGTTTAAGGCAGCAGGAAGAACTGAGGAGAATACTAGAAATTAGGAAAGCTAGAAACCTTAAACTGAATAAGGCCAAATGTCAATTTCAAACCATGGAAACACATACTTGGAGACAGTGTGTACTAGGGAGACACCTGAATTACCAAGGACTCTTGCCCAATGAATCAAAGATTCAAGCAGTACTGAACATGCTGAAATCTGAAGCCAAAAAGGAAATTCAAAGGCTGCCAGGCATGTTCATTCAGGCAAGTCTGAACCTTATTATACAGCTTGCACACTCACCTAAGTCATCGCTACAACAATGTTACCAAGTGAGTACAGATGTCAGAGCATGAAAGAGTTCAATGATTTAAAGCATATCATGACATCAGTTCCAATGCTGCAACTTTTGGACCCATTGAAAAACAAACTCTTCACAGATGCCTTGAAAGGGGGGCTGGGAGCAGCTGATTATAGTGTCATGGAGCTGATTCGATGCCAGTCTCCCATCCATCTGGGGTTATGAGAACTATAGAAAAGATTTATGCACAGAATCAAGAAAGGAACTAGATCAGGCATGGTGTATGGATGTACAAGCTTTCATAACTTTCTCTATGGTTGTAGCTTTAAAGCAGAAACTGATCACAAGCCACTGATTATTGCAACAGACAAAAAAAGGGACTTGAAGAAGCACACCAAGGATTCAGCAACTAATACTGAAAATATTAGAGTGATGTGTGATGTGACCCTGGAGTACCAACATGGACATCAGTTAGTAATGGCCACAAGACATATGCTCCATATGACTATACAGCCAGATGATCTTGAACAAGCAGTAAACATACATGTGATCATGATAAAAGTATCATGTGCAGTATCTCCAGGCATGTGGGATGAATTGGAGACAGAAATAGGTAAAGATGAAATGCTGCAAGCCGTGATACAAGTGATAAGCAAAAGAGGAAAATATCAACATTTCCCACCTGCCTATTCCCAATATAAAAATCAGCTTGCAGTGATCTCAAGAGTGATCTTGAAGGCAACACAAATCGTGGTTCACACTATGATGAGAAGGACGATATTGAAACAAATACACAAAGGACACCTGGGAATGACCAAATCAAAAAAGACCACTAGTAAAGTTGTATTCTGACCACAGATGAACAGTGGCATTGAAGAAATGGTGAGACAGATGTGGAATGTGAGTGCAGTACAGAAATTCCCTGCAGAAAGAATCAATGATACTGCACGTACAACTCAATTCCAGGGGATGAAGTTGGTTATAACAGACTACTTACCAGTTTCCTAGAAGTAGTCACACCTGAAGATACCAGAGCAGCAGCAGTTGTCAGGCACATTAAGTCTATATATGCATGTCTTGGAATTCCAAGACAAGTAATAACTGACAGATCACAGTTCATGAAAAGGGAATTTCTGGACTTCACTACATATGTCTGTCTTTCCTCCTGTGACATCTAGGCCCAGATATCCTCAAGGCTATGGATGAACTGAGTGTGGAGTATATTTTAAAAATCAAAATATATATATATATATATATATATATGTATAAAACACAAATGGAAGAAAGGGGAAGTTGATAGTAATGAATATAAATCAGAAGTTAGGAATTACAGAAAATTGATAAGGGAAACCAAGGGACATATGGTGCAATCTATGGCCAGAAAAGTTAAGGACAATAAGACAGAACTTTTAAAATATATTAGGGACTAAAATAAATCTGACAAAGAATCATAGAATCATAGAATATTAGAGTCGGAAGGGACCTCAGGAAGTCATCTAGTCCAACCCCCTGCTCAAAGCAGGACTACCTTTAGCTAAATCATCCCAGCCGGGGCTTTGTCAAGCTGCAGATTAAAAATCTCTAAAGATAGAGATTCCACCACCTCCCTAGGTAACCCATTCCAGTACTTCACCACCCTCCTAGTGAAAAACTTTTCCCTAATATCCAACCTAGACCTCTTCCTCTGCAACTTGAGACTGTTGCTCCTTGTTCTGTCATCTACTACCACGGAGAACAGCCTAGCTCCATCCTCCCTGGAACCCCCTTTCAGGTAGTTAAAGGCTGCTATCAAATCCCCCCCTCATTCGTTTCTTTTGCAGACTAAACAAACTTAGTTCCCTCAGCCTCTCTTCATAAGTCTTGTGCTCCAGCCCTCTGATCATTTGTATTGCCCTCTCTCCAGCTTGTCCACATCCTTTTTGTAGTGGGGGGCCCAAATCTGGACTCAATACTCCAAATGCGGCCTCACCAACGCTGAATAGAGGAGAATGATCACTTCCCTCGATTTGCAATCGAGTAGTAGCAATGCTCCTACTAATGCAGCCCAATATGTTATTAGCCTTCTTGGCAACCAGGGCACACTGCTGACTCATAACAAGCTTCTTATCCACTGTGACCCCCAGGTGCTTTTCTGCAGAACTGCTGCCTAGCTCATCGGTCCCCAGTCTGTAGCTCTGCATGGGATTCTTCCATCCTAAGTGGAGGACTCTTCACTTGTCCTTGTTGAAAACCATTATTAAGTCTTGGAACACCTTAGAAGTTCAAGCGGGCTGATTTAAAAAAAAATTGTAATGGGATGACCTGGATGATTATAGACCTGTCAGCCTCATGTCCATCCTGGCCAATCCTGGGGCAACTGATATGGAACTCAATTAATAAGCTAAAGGAAGGAAATGCAATTAGTGCAAATCAGCATGGGTTTATGCAAAATAGATCCTGTCAAACTAACAGTCTTTTTCTGATGAGTTTACAAGTTTGGTTGATAAAAGGAACAGTGCTGACATAGTATAGTCAGACTTCTATAAGGTGTTGGCTTGGTACCACATGAAATTTTGATTTTAAAAACTCAGACAGAAAATTAACACAACACATATTAAATTAATTAAAAACTGGCTAACTGATAGAGCTCAAAATGTAATTGTAAATGGAGACTTGTCATCAAGCAGGTTTGTTTTCAGTGGTGCCACACAGGGACTGGTTCTTGGTCCTATGCTAGTTAACATATTTATTAATGACCTGGAAGGAAATCAAATCACTTGTACAGTTTGCAGATGACACAGAAAATTGTGGGAGCAGTAAATAATGAAGGGACCAGGTAACTGATTCAGAGCTATCTGGATCACTTGGCAAACTGGGCAAAAGCAAACAATATGTTTTAATAATGGCTAAATGTAAGTGTATATATCTGGTAACAACAAACACAGGCCCTACTTACAGGATGGAGAACTCTAGCCTGGGAAGCTCTGTCTCTGGAAAGAATCTGGGGGTTGTGATAAGTGATCAGTTGAACATGAGCTCCCAACGTGATACTGTGGCCAAAAGGGCTAATGCAATCCTGGCTTCTATAAAAGGGAATCTCAAGTAGGGGTAGAGAGGTTATTTTACCTCTGTATTTGGCACTGGTGCGACTGCTGCTGTAATGCTGTGTCCAGTTCTGATGCCCACAATTCAAGAAGGATGTTGATAAATTGAAGAGGGTTCAGAGAAGAGTCACAAGAATGCCTCATAGTGACAGACTAAAGGAACCTGATCTATTTAGCTTAAAAAAAAGAAAGAAGGTTAAGGGGTGACTTGATTAATCTGTAAGTATCTCCAGGGGAACAAATATTTAATAATGGGCTCATCAGTCTCTCAGAGAAAGGTATAACATGATCCAGCAGCTGGAAGTTGAAGCTAGACAAATTCTGTCTGGAAATAAGGCATTTATAATGGTGAAAGTAATTAACCATTGCAACAATTTACCAAGGGATGTGATAGATTCTCCTTTACTGACAATTTTTAAATAATTGGATATTTTCTAAAAGAAATCTTTTAGAGTTTATTTTGGGATAGTTCTATGCCTGTTCTATGGTCAGACTAGATGATCACAATGGTCCCTTCTGGCCTTGGAATCTATACAGTGAAGAACTTGCTCACATGGATGCAAGAGCAGATCTCTGTCTATCACTATTAAAACAATTGGCAAGAATTTAGCAAGATGGGCACTGACTAGTCAAAGCTTCAGTGACCTAAAAAGAGCCGTCTTCCTCATACTCAGCGATCACAGCTGAAGGCAAACTCTTGCAAAGTCATTGTAAACATTTGAGTTTAAATATCTGACATCTTGGCTCAAACCAGTGAAGTGAGAGCTGACACAGAAGTTGAAGATAAATGGAGACGGAATGGTCCATTACTGACAAGGAATTGCCTAAACAGGACTGGCAATACACCAGGTCAGGAATATTGCTGAAACACCCTAAGAATTTGATCGAGATATTCAAGTTGTGGCAGAGCAACCTGAAGTTAGTAACTGTACATGTTACTGTTACCAGATTTGCCCATCTCCTTGGGGGGGTGCTCATTTATTAGGGTTATGTTCCTGGGGGGGAGGGTTCTGTAATTCCATCAATGTCCTTGTGTTAGTCGTGTTTCCATATGGAGCTCTGCTCCTCCCTTCTGCAAGTCTCCTCCCAATTGAACTACCCTGCAGGACCTACGTTCCCAGGGCTGGGTTTCTCCAGCCCCAGAATCAGATGAGCACACACATACATACACACAGATTAACAGAGCATGTCTGAGCATACCAGGTTGATCAGCACTCCCAAGCTGACCCCTTATATGCCCCTGGACTCAGCAGTCTGGGTTGAACAGCACTTTCAGCTGCCACCCTCATATGCCACAGGTTCAGCACTTCACTATCTCCACTTTCATGTTACAATTGTTCTGTAACATGTGCTCTTAGTGAGCAAACCCCACTGGAGTTTTGCGTGTTATAGGGATCTTTGGCTTAGGTAAGAGGAGCATTGCTACAGAGCAAAAGAGGGAAGCTGAGAACATGCAAGAGCAAACAAAGTTCGGAGACAGTCTGACAACCAGCTTGATTATAAAAGTTATTTTATTGCCAGGTATATAAAACTTATGAAACTGATAGTAATAGCCATAGAAGGAGAGACAAACAAACCAAACTGTTACAATATTACACTATTTCAATTGGGGCATTGTGAAAATCTAGCTCAAATTTGATTACAAAAGTCAGATTTAGAAAGCTATACCTGGAGTAAAATAAAGAGAGAGAGAGTTGGAGCCTCACCACTCCATGAAGTTTGAACCAGCCGAGGTTCCCAGATGGTTGTTGTAGCTGAGGGTCCGAGTGCTGGAGACAGGCACAGCTCCCAGCATGATCAATCAGGAAAGGGCAAAGTCCTAGTGGAACTGGTGCAGCTTTTGGATCCAGGCATCAGAACAGAAACTTGAGTTTAGGTAGGGGTTTTGTAAGGAAACAACAATGGTTCAAGGGAGAACACTAGTTTTGTTTATGGGTAAACGCTGACTCAAGGGAGTATATCAGAGTTGCATTGTTTAGGCTGGACAATAGGAACTGATCGTTCTGGCTCTGGGCGGTGTTCCTTCAAGGGGGCTCACAATGCAATTAGGCAAATTCAGTATTTATATTCCAATGGAGGGTTCATTACTAAAATTGGTCTGATAAGTGCTGAGCTGGGGGTGTGCAGATGTGGGTTCGTTAATATCGGGAGCAGAGATCCCCCATCATGCAGTGCTTCCCTGCTTCTCTGGTCCCAGAGATCAGTGCAGTCCATGCCTTGAAATCTCTGTTTTCCATTCTGTATGCTAATGGAGATGCTTCCCGGTCATATCTTCAATGCAAATGAGGCTAGGGAGCTAGTCTTAATCCTGTCACCCTTGTCGGGAGGGAGTTAGGTGTGTCCCCCACTGCCTTTAATGCTTTTTGTAAATCTTTCTTCTGATCAGTTCTGATTCAAGCAGAGACTGGGGGGGGGGAGGATCCTTCATGAGTCAGACAGGCTGGTTCCCCGAGAACACAGAGCTGATGGGTAACAGTTACAATTTTTTAATTTAATAGTATTTCAGTTCAATAAAGAACTTTAGAAAGGGATCTAAACGAGGAAAAACATGCTATAGATTAAACCCTCCAGGAAGTGTAGAGATGAGACACTTCCAGTATGTTCTTTGGATGCAGCTGTGACACTCTGTGTCTGCGAACACCTCAGAAACTCCATATTCACCATTGTCATGTAATTATGATGTATTCTGTACAAGGTACGCCTTGTTTGGTATTATTTTAAAAGTCTTGATCTGCTAAACATTCATATCCGGTTGGATTGTATGGGCTGCCATAGTATGTGAAGTTATCAAATATTGTTGTAAACGCTACTGGAACATGCTGTGGGGTGGGAAACACCTAAAGCAGTGATTCAAGTATTGTCAGTTGTTGGCTGCGGGTGCGTTCTCCCAGTGTGCACGCGGTCCCAGGTCTGTGCAGTAACTGAGACACCACTCCACGATCAAATAGTTCTATAGGACCACAGATCCTTTCAGCAACCAAGACACCAGGCCAGATTCATTGTCAAACAAGCACAGTAAAAAGCACCCTATATGTGCTGCAAATACACTTAATAACGAGTGCCCCTGACAATGGACCAGCTCAGTAAATGGCAGGACTTTCCATTCCTCTCTCTGCCAGATGCTTCCTTTGAGACCCTATTTTATACATTGATATAAACAAGACACGTATTTCCCCTCTGACATATGCAGTTGCCATCCTCTGACATGGCAAGATAGCACCCTTTGACGTGGTATGATGCTATCTATTACCTTGTACCAGATGGGTCAGTCAAAACTTCTCTATTCATCATATTAACAAAACATTTCTATCCATTATAGTGTCATTTGGAGAGGTTAGAAAGCCATCGTTATCTGTGGGGTATTAAGATGTCCTGGCACCTTTCTGGAATTTGCTTGTGCCTAGCACTTGTTTGGAACGTGCAATTGTAATCGTAGTTACTGTGAGTCTGCCAGCATTCACAGCATGACTTCTGCTAACCTTGAGCTAACCAGTACTTTAGCTCAGGCCTCATATCTGCCCTGTTATGGTAGGCCTGCAGCCTCATATCTCAGGCTCTTACTTTCTACGACATCAAGTACAGCAGTGAAGTGGCCAGATGTGCTAATGGCCCATCAAGAGGGATCCGTTCTCTCAACCACCACCCCTGGACGCTTCACCAAGAAAGCACATACACAATGGGATATTGACTGGCCAATGGGGAACAGCTCCCATGTCACATGCATGGACTGTTCTAGCAAGCTGGAACGGACTATAAAAGAAGGGAAGTGACATCATGGCTTCTCTCTCTCCCCAGCTCAACACCTGAAGGATCACCTAGAAGACAAAGGGACTTTGAACTGGAGGAGAGGAGTCCCAAGCAGGGAAGGTTTCCAAGATGGTGTTTAAAAAAACTGCTTGCACCAGCTAACAAAGGTGAGACATTGCTAACTGAAGAGCTTGTTAGTGTGTAGAACTTAGAGGGCGAGCTTACGTTTATTTCTTTTCTTTTAATCTCTTTATGCTTGCTACTTATAATCGCTTAAAATCTATTTCTCTGTAGCTAATGAACTTGTTTAATGTTGTATCTTAGCCAGCATGTCTTTTTCAGCGAAGTGTCTAGACAGATTGCTCAGTAACAAAAGCTGGTGCGCATTCCTTCCACTTTGAGGGAAAGCTAGACTGGATTATAACCTCCACTGGTCAGGCTTTTTGACCAGGGTAAACGGTATAGTTCTGTGGTCCTGGGCTGAGGAGCCAGCTGGAGTTTCTCTATTGTTTGTTCACGAGTGGCTGGAAAGCGTTCATTGAACTGAGCTGGGCGTGCTTCGTGCCTGTGGAGGCCTGTGTAAGTGCAAAACCTGCCAGGGGGTTGTGGCTTGTGACAGCATCACGAAGGGAGAGGGAACCCAAGCTGGTCAGACAGAAGGCTCAGTGGGATCCCAGCTCCCAGGCAGTACCCCATGGGTTCTGCGTACCATCACAGCAGTCTTTGGGTTCCTATGACACTTCCTGCTATGGTTGAAACGAAGCCTGGGGCAGGGCAGTCACCGGCTGCAGCTACACTGTAGTATAAAGCTTTGTTATCTCATGTCTGTACATTGTAAGGGGTTTATCTTGAAACTGGTCTGATTATCATTCCTTCTGGTATCAAACATGCTTGTACTCAGTCCAGCTTGAACGTGCTTCTGCTATCCATGCTACCTTAGCTACACTGCTATATATACTCATGCTGGCTTGATGAGAGCTAGTCTGAGCGTGTGTACATGAGCAGGGAAAGAACACCGTAGTGTAGTGTAGCCATAGGCCTGTGTCATGCTTCGGCAATATTGTTAAATAAAAGAATAGTATCCACTAGTAAGTGCTCATCACGACTGCTAATTCAATAAATGATGAGTTTCTGAAGCCTTTTTTGATGTGCGGGGGAGGCGGGAGGAACTAATCCAAACTGCAGTTTTTAAAAGGTATTTAATGAAAGAAAGTGCAATAACTTATTCCAAAATGAACCTAATTAAAGATTCCAAAAGACAGCTTTTTGACACCTGTGAATAGCAGAGCAAGGAAGTATGAAGTGTTAGAATGTTATCTTTGATCCTAGCCTAAGTCAAGGAAGTTAAAAAAAATGTGCATCTCTTGCCTCAGCAGATCCTTCAAGCCTGGCAGGTACAAGATAAATTCAATAATTAATGTCCAGCTGGAGAAAGGGAAGAACTTGGCGTGTTCTGATATTTAAACCAACGTCAGCTTAACAAGCTTAGTACAAGAATGTACCTGATGGACCCAAAAGGACAAAAATATCCAAGATGCAAATGCAAATTCTCAGGCATTTAGAACATTCAGATGTGAGACATGGTAAAAAAAGGAAACCATTATCTGACCCAAAACGCCCCTTTGTAAAGAAAATGAAAACCTTCTCGAATTATGCTCCAAAACTATCATTGCTCCATGGCCTCTCCAAGTCACAGCTGTCCAGACTACAGTATTTCCAGGGTGCCACTGCCACACATTTACAAAGAAACATGGCCTAGTCTTCAAAGGATTATACTTTCCCCCTTTCACCTCAGGATTCAGTTCCAAACTGCCATTTATGGGACTGTTGAAATCAAAGACATTGGTGTATCGTTGGTCTCTGGCCTTGGGGGCCAATACTTGTATTTGCGCCCCCCCCATTGGTGGCAGCGGCAGCAGTGCCCTGTGAGAGGGGGGTCTGCACGGCTGGGGTCCCCATGGCTCCCTCACTGCACCGAGGGCAGAGGCGGAGGTTTTGGGTTGGAGCAGCCGCCAGAGATGTCAGTGGGGGTGGCTCTGAGGAGGAGGGCCTGGCCAGTGCCTCCAAGGCTTGGACCCAGGGCCTCCAAGGCTTGGACCCAGGGCCTCCAAGGCTTGGACCCAGGGCCATGGGCACCTCCTGCCCCCCCTTTTTACGCCATTGGTCAAAGGCAAAACTCCTGCTGAGTTCAATGGGATCAAGAAAAAGCCCTTTTGCTTTCTATTCAAACATGAATTATTTCCAGGAAGTTCCATGGCCTGTGTTGTACAGAAGTCAGACTAGATGATCACAGTGGTCTCATCCGGTCTTGGAATCTAACAAATTAAAAATCTAAATGATTTTTTTTCTAGCATACCTATCTGGTCTCTTTCTACTATCTTCTCCACTTACCTAGCTCTGGTCTTCTGTGCCCCTCTTCGTAATAACATTGCAAGAATGAAATTAAGAGGTACAGACAAGGACTAAAACTTTTCATCTGGTTGTTGTCATGATGATGCAACGGGGATGCAATGGAGACAAAGATACAGGAAGGTGATTCCAGAAAACAGGAGCTGTAGGGCTATTGCATCAACTATAGGGTGAGGCGTGGATTAAACCAGTAGAGTAAAGACACGCCTGGAGGGTGTGGGTATGTATTTGTTCTCTGCTGTACATGTTCTATTGTATTGTAGCTTACACATTCTCTACTGGTCCAAGCCATGCCCTGGCTACACTGCTTAGCAGTGTAGTGTCCGGCTGCGGGGAAGCTGGGAAGCTCCCTGCTGTTAGACCCCTCCCCTTTGCAGGGAGAGAGAGACTTTGGCAACAGAGCCTCTCCCCTCCTCTGGGAAAAGCTCTGCAGTGGGTGTTGGAAGGCTGCCAGCTCCCTGCTGCTGGAGCCCTTTTCCTCTGGCCATGGGAGAACAAGGCTCTGGTTGCAGCCTTTCCCTGCTGTCTCTCGTTTGCCAGAGCCTTTCACTGATGTGTAACTACACACCGTAGATGCGGTGTGCTTTTTACTGCAGCATGAAGCGGCACACACACTACATGCCACCTATAGCGATGGGCAGTATAGACATAGAAAGATTGGAAGGAGGCATCTGCGTACTCAGAATTGTTTTACAGCCTTTTCTGTCATTTTAACCAAAAGTGGGTAGTTATGTACTGGACTGGCCAGATGGCTCAAACAGCATCATGCGCCACATTGACAAAGCTTCCACCACGGATTCTTTAAGAGAAGTCAGAACTTGCTTTTCTGAAAGGAGGCATTGGAAGCCTCCACAAGCTGTTGACTCAGTTCTCACCCCCCAGGCTTCACCAGCTATGGAAGCAAGAGACAATCTGTGGAACAAATACCTCTGGGCCTGATACAAAACTGCTGAAGTCAATCAGAAGACTCTTGTTGTTTTTACATTTGTAGGCAAGGTCTAAGTGGCACTCCCTCCTGCTCAGTCAGCTGAAAGGGGGGCACTTTATTTGCATGGGCTTTGTATTTGCATGTGTACAATTAAATACTTAGCATAATTTCACTGTGTATGGATAAGCACACCTAGGTGCTGAGCATGACGGGAAATGGTCAGCATGGCTGGTTTTGGGTTACAAACCACTGTTGGGTTAATTGCTGGGGTTATGAAATGTTGTCCTTCGATTGCATGAACAGATGGTAGCAGAACTGCGGTTAGCTGTTCTGATGCAAAATTCACCCTAGACTAAACAGAGCCCAACAAGAGTGGTGGACAGATGTTTCAGCATGGTAAGTGGGGTATGAAGTCTCCTGCTGAGAGTGCAGTACATCTGGCAAAGGGTTACCCCCAGGCATGGATTGACTATTTCCTCCCGTTACTGAAAGGTAGAATTAATGACTCCTCTTGGAGTCTTTATTTGTTGAAAGCAGGGACATGGCTCCTGTGTCAGCAGAAATTCAGCATGAGCTGAAATTCACTAAGAGCTGAATCACTAGAGGACTTGGGAAACCTTGACTGACAACCAACGGAGAGGAGTCAGCAGTGGGCAGTGCCAACAGATGGGGGACTGTCTGAGCCCCAGCCGAGAGATGGGTGTTGCAACTAAAACGGTCAGTACCGGGGAAAGCAAGAAGGGAGAGGCAAATGGCACACCCCTTTACTCTGGTGTGCATTTGGCTCATTGAGTTCGTGAATTCTGTTTGCACTGTTTCACAAGCCAGTGCTGTGTTACTTTCCTCCTGTTATTAAAAGGCTTACTTTCTTCACTCAGACTCTGCTTGCGAGAGGGGAAGTGTTGGCCCTAGATATAGAATCCGGCCCTTGCTGCTGTCGACTCTGTCTAGCAGAAGGGTTACACATTCAAGGAGCGTCACGTGTTCAGATACGATAGTAATACAGCCCGTATGTCAACCTTATATTATTAAGGTGTGTTAAGATTTAGAAATTTCCATTTTATGTCACTTGAGGAGGAAATATTTAATGGTCTTTTCATTTCCTTTAATTTATTTATTCCTTTATGAAGGACCTTTCATGGTCTTTTATTCTGAAGATTCTAATTTATCATATGTTTTTAATAAAGGCCAGGATGGGGTTGCTGTAACTGGTTCCTGAAAGGTAACATTGCCTTTGTCAGCATCTTCAAATATAACAACACTTTGTTTGAGAAAGTGAAGTGAATAATGGAGAACTGGGATGATTTTTACATACTATGGAATAAGCCTCAAATTAATTGATTAACAAATCAAGCAGATGTCAAAAGACTTTTGCCCTCCTTAAACTCAAACCAGTTCTTTAGCCAGGCGTATATTTATTATACTAAAGATTTTATTTCATTCTCACACAACTTTGCACCTGAGGTGAAGGAGAGAAAGAAAGAGACACATGATAGATTCATCATGTTTCTGGAAGGTGCTCAGATACCACAGTGAAGGGCATGGTATAAGAATCAGACCAGAACTGATGTGAAACAGAGGTCACGTGATATGATAGTCAAATAGATTATTTCCTTTTAAGTCTGTCCAAGAGCATCAATAACAAAAATGATAGAGCAAAACTGATCAGTGTGTTCAATGATCTACTGTAACTGACAGAATTAATCATTTTGGGCCAAAAACTAAATCCTTACTCAGTTTTTTAACCAACTCAAAGGAAGTTGTGGATGCTTAGCAATGGTGAAAATCAGACCATTTATTTCCTAGTGTTAGGTACCTCACTTTGAAAAAAGGTTGGTCTAAGAAAATACCTAGAAAAGACTTTGGGTAAAAACCTGTCTCCACCTACTGAAATCAAAGGCAAAATTTCCATGGGGTCAGGATTTGGCTCATAGGTAATAGCATCATTTGTACAAGTGTAAAAATTTATCTTGCCTTGCATGGGCTCATAGAATATTAGCATTTTCCTGGAATAGGCTTCTCTTCACTGATATTATATTCCTTTCCCATAGTTTAGTGAAGATGCAGTTAAGGTGTAAGAGGAATGGTCAAAGACCTAACCACCTGCTATAGAGTCACTCTCTCATCCTCTGGTCCGATGAATATTAATTATTTATACAAAGTGAATCCGCTCTAATAGAGTGATTGAGTCTATAGTCTGGAAGCTTGGGCCCTTGCTAGGAATGTGAGAGACTCAGGTTCAAATCCCTGCTCTGAGTCAGAGAAACAAGGACTTGAACCTGTGTCTCTTACATCCCATGTGCATGTACTAAGCACTGGAGTATTTGTGTTTTTCCACAGAAAATGGTTGTGGCTCCATCCCAAGTTGGATCAAAAACCAATTTTGAAACCCTGAAATTTTTTGTGAAATAGAAATGTTGTTTTCCAGTCAGACCTAATCTTGAGCCTACCAAAATGCAAAGATCCAGAGTATCAACAGGATTCAACTGGAGAAATTTAAAAGAAATATTATTGCTAATGCAGAACTTTTTTATGTTGTCATAATGCCAAGAAAAAGTCAATTAGGTCTAGTACTTCATTAATGATCCTCACAAATCACATTTATGGTAAGTCTCATATCTAATGCTGTCCTAGAATGTGCCATTTGGAAAGACTCGTTTTTGACACTCTTGTGTTATGGCATTACAGCTACTGCCGGGTTAATTAATTTTTACTTGCACTGTGGTGAAACCAATCAAAACTTTTTAAGGCCTTTGGCCAGGTACAAACTCTTTAGGGCAATGAAGCCTCTGCAGTAAGTTTGGTGCTATATTACTAATATGAACAAAGCTTTAATGAAATTGCTGCATGGCAGAAACCACTGGACTATTAAGAAAAAGCCTCAAAAGTGAGTGCATAGCTGTGAATTTACAATAAGAGATGTATTCTAGTTTTCTTTGATTTCCTGTTCATTTCCTCCACCAAACAGCCCCGCTGTGGGTGGTTCTCACAAATGTTAGAAGGGTATGTTTTCTTTTGGGTAAATTAAGGCTAAGTGTGTGATCTTCATAATGGAGCTTTGCATCCCCCTGGGTTTTTTATTATTATTTTTCCAGGGAAAAGGTCTTATTTCAACCTCATGAGGCAAACTTGGAATAACTGGAGTTCTTTTGTGGACGTATCATTATAAAAGACTACCTAGGAGTCACAATAGATACATGCTGATTTACAGCTCTGTCACTACCCATTCCCACTCTTACTACATAGGTTGGTGTATTGTCAAAAAATGGCAATGAACTTTGATGAGAGCACTGAAAATGTGTAGTTTAGCAAGAGACTAAACTTTCCAAACTCTGGTTCTCTATGCTCATGTTCTATGTAGACATGCACATCATAGGTGTGTACAGAACATTTCATTAGGGTGTGCACCCAGCGAATTCTATTTTTTATTTTTTTTAAAAGGCGAACATTTATTGAACTTAACTAAACTAAAAAATATAAACTTGGGCCTTTTACTGTCCGCTGTGAAATCTCTCAGCAAAGTGGAATTCAGGGGCAAAGTAGGAGAGTAGGATTAGCAGCAGAGAATAACAGGCCTTTTACTCTACGCCATGAGATCTTGTGTTCCGGTGCACTGACGTGAGATCTCGCAGAATTTTACTCTCCGTCCTGAGTCCTACTCTCACGGGCCGGACCAAAAAGGTTTGCGGGCCACATGTTTGACACCTCTGCATTAGGGTGTGCCCGTACAAATACCTATGATACACATGTTGTAGCAAGCTAGCTTCACTTATGTTCAGCTCAGGCTTGGACAGAAAGTTGCTGGACTTTACAATTTTCAGGAAATATCATTGCTGACTTATAGAATCTGAGATCAACCTTTTCAAACATGAGTGCCTAAAGCTGGGCACCTAAATCAATAGATAGGTATTAAAACGGAGGTGTTGAGAGACTTTCCCAGGTGAGAAATTGTCCCTTTAGCTTTGTGGGTCATTGTGTTTATGTAACTCACAACTGCTCTTACCAGGTCAAGAGTAACTCAACTAACAAGATACTCTGACATGTGGCCAGCATGAGCCAGATCCTCAGCTGCTGTGAGCCATACACAAACATGAAGGATGTAACAGGGCTGTGAAGGGCAACAGCTATTACCACTTTGTATGTGTCTGACAGGCTGGGAAGCTGAAAAAGCTAGGGGTGAAAAGGAAACACCCCTCTGACACTAAGTACCTGTGTAGTCACACCCAATATGGTATTGTAATAATCTTTGTACACAATATTCCTTGTGAAGCATCACTTCAGGGCACATGGGTTTGGGGAAATTTGGGACTGGGAGTGTGTTAGGGTCACCCTGCAAGTATTAACCTAGGCTGGTGGAAGCCAGAGTGGGGCTGTAGACAGGCTGCTGGGGTCAGAGTTGCAGACTCTGGGCTTTCTAGTACACAGACACCCATGGCGGGACTTGTTCTCCGGAAGGCTGGTTGTGAGCTGCACAGATTGGGGTCTATAACTGAAAAGCATTGTAAGTCACCAAAGATGATAGGGCAAATGGTAACACAGCCCCTAACTCATCTAGATGTGCACCCCCCAAACCGTGACACCATGCAACAACCCTATTAAAAGGTAAGATCTTTTAAATCTACTTGACCTAAACTGTGTACTGTGCATAGCTGATTTAGGTTTCGTAGAGTATGAGACTAGATGTGGTGTGCAGAGCATTTCCTTTATTTAAATCTAATTTTCTCATTCCTCTTAATAAATCTTGTTTTTTAATTAGACCTCTTAAATCTTAGAACCTTGCTTAAGAAGTACAAGTAGTCTATCCCAGACAAGAACAACCTTCATCCCTTAAGAGCAGATAGCAAAGGCTTGGTATCTAGAGCCTACTATATGCAGGGTACGTTGGCAAAAGGGCATGGATTAAGGAGTGCTTTCCCATGATGCATGTAACTTGCAAATCTGGAGTGTAACAGGCGCATGGGAAATGCCTAATCAATGCAGACAAGAACCAGGTTAAGGGACACTTTAAAAGAGATTATGGGTACAGAGGCATGAATAAGGTTAGTCCTAAAAATCCCTAATGCTGATTCATATGTTTTTACTAGAGAGGCACCACTGCTAAGCGCATATCTCACTGCTCTGGGCATTAAGAGCCCTGGGTTCTAGTCCTGACTGCCACTGTATGAGGCTGAGTAACTTAACCTCTTTGTGCTTCAGCTGTGTTTAAAAGAAAGATGATAGTTACCCACCTTTGCAAGGGACTTTAAGATTCTCTAATCAAAACAACTGTGTAAATGCAAAATAGCTTTTAATACTATCAGCCCAGGATACCCTACTAACCTCACCAGTGCAGGCATTAATCAGCCTCCAATATGGTACCTTGACTCTGATCCCTGTCTTCAGTCTGCACCATGCTGGGTAGATGCTTCTGAAATTGTTCAGGTCTGGGCTAACTCAGAATAAAAGTTGTTGATTATGCAAACAGCCAAAAGGCACATTTGCCCATATGTGTGACTTTCCTGTGATAAACTCCCACTGGCATAAAGAATGCAACATTGTACAGGCAGTTACTGATTTAGATATTGAACTTCCCTCCACCTGTGTTATTAAACACTGCATTGCTGCCAACCGAGACCAGTAGCATAGTCATAAAGTTGATTAACATTATTAACTGTTGCCCAGAAGTGATTATGCTCACTGGATAAAGCACAAATCAAGTTTCCCTTTCTCCCTCAGTCTAACATAAAAAGATCACATTAGAGAAAACACAATTTGCTGTATGTGTTTTATGATTTTATATTCCTTCTGTCAGCGCATTTTGACTTTAACACCAAGTTTAAAGGGACACCGTTCATTTGAAAAAGATGCATCATAAAGACAGTTCTTGATTTATGTTACTGTCACCACCTTGGGTTATTAAAAGTGAATAAAAATTAAAATTCCAAATTACTTGTCCCTATTTATGGTCTTCATTTACTTTTTGCATTTCATTTTACTTTTTACTTTTAGCTAATATCACGAAAATCAGTAGTGTCGCTTTCTCTTATGACTGCATTATCCTATGACTGCAGAAGCGTTAACAGGCCATTTCACCTGGAATTGTCCCTTGAAATGTGTTAACTACTTATGCTAAACAATCTGTTCCTCTTTGTATTAAGAGGTGTGACACTCTTAGGCCAGGTCTACACCACAAACTTATGTCAACTCAAGATACGTTGGCATATGGCCATCGTACTTAGTAAGCACATTGCTTGTATATGTGCATGCTTGACTCCTTGTGTCGACAGTACGTATACTCACCAGGAGTGCTTGTTTAGATGCAGAGTGCAGTGCGGTATAGGTAGGCATCCCCCTGTTGGCCAGCACACTGGCCCCCTTGGCCACCACACTGTCTTTTGGGATGTTTTGGCAATGCATGATGGGGCTGAAATGAGTCACAAAGGGGTGAGTGGGAGCATGGGGTCAACTTCCCAGTTTGCAGCTGTCTTTCTCCCATACAGTTATCTGTGTCCTATAATTTTTGCAACTTTTTCCCCCCCTCAAAATCCCACAAACTCTTATGGCCCTAATCACTGTCTGCCATCTCAAGCATGAAGCCTGCACAGCTCTTCACTGCTATCATGAGCGTTGCAAGCAGAGGGCACACGATCCTGGAGTATTTGCAGAGCCACAAGAAGAACCGAATGAATGGAGAACATCATGGTTCCTTGGAGGAGAGATTGCTGTGGGACACAGTGAGAACCAGGTTGTTGGTGACATTCAAGGAGCAGCCGCAATTCTTGGAGTGCCGTTTCTGAGCCTGAGGAACAAGAACTGACTGGTGGGATCACATTGTAATGCAGGCTTGGGACAATGAACAGCTGCTGCAGAATTTTCGGATGCATAAGCCCACATTCCTGGAGCTGTGCACCGAGCTCACCCCAGCCTTCCAGCGCAGGGACACCAAAATGAGAACTGCACTGATGGTGGAGAAGCAAGTGGCAACTGCACTGTGGGAACTTGTGACACCAGATCGCTACTAGTCATTTGGGAATCAATTTGGAGTCAGGAAATCTACCGCAGGGGCCATTGTGATGCAAGTGTTCACGACCATTAATCACAAGCTGCTATGCAGGACTGTGACTCTCTGCAACATGCAGGACATAGTGAATGGATCTGAAACACTGGCGTTCCCAAACTGCAGTGGAGCACTAGATGGCACGCATATCCCTATTTTGGCCACCTTACCATGGAGTACACCAACGAAAAGGGCTACTTTTCTATTGTTGTGCAAACATTGGATCACTGAGGACACTTCACTGACATCAGTGTGCAGGCTGGTCAGAGAAGAGGCATGACGCTTGCATCTTTAAGAACTCAGGACTGTTCACAAAGCTACAAGCAGGGACTTTCTTTCTCAAACCAGCAGATTGCCATTGGGAATGCTGAAATGCCAATAATGATCCAGCCTAATCCTTGCTCCCCTGCCTCATGAAGTTGTACACCTGCTCCCTCCACAGCCCCAAGGAATGATTCAACTACTGGCTCAGCAGGTGCAGAATAACACTTGAATGTGCTTTTGGTCATCTGAAGGGAAACTGGCATCATTTACTCACGACTGGACCTCAGTAAGAAAAATATCCCAAGGATGATAGCTGCCTCCTGTGTCCTGTACAGTATCTGTGAAGCAAATAGGGAAAAGAACAGCAAATATGGTAGGTGCCCAGTTTGGCTTAACAAAGAAGTCTTTGGTGAGCTTAAACACAAAAAAGAAGCTTACAAGAAGTGGAAGCTTGGTCAGATGACTAGGGAGGATTATAAAAATATTGCCTGAACATGCAAGAATGAAATCAGGAAGGTCGAAGCTCAATTGGAGGTGCATCTAGCAAGGAATTTGAAGGGGAACAAGAAGGGTTTCTACAGGTATGTTAGCAACAAGAGGAAGATTAGGGAAAGTGTGGGCCCCTTGCAGAATGGGGGAGGCAACCTCGTGACAGAGGATGTGGAGAAAGCTGAAGTACTCAATGCCTTTTTTTGCCTCTGTCTTCACAGATAAGGTCAGCTCCCAGACTACTGCACTGGGCACCACAGAATGAGGAGGAGGTGAACATCCCTCAGTGCTAAAGAAACAGGTTCAGGACTATTTGGAAAGATTGGACATACACAAGTCCATGGGGTCAGATGCAATGCATCCAAGTGTGCTGAGGGAGCTGGCTGATGTGATTTCACAGCCATTGGCTATTATCTTTGAAAGCTCAAAGCAATTGGGGGAGGTCCCTGATGATTGTAAAAAAGCAAATGTAGTGTCCATCTTCAAGAAAGAGGATCCAGGGAACTACAGACCCATCAGCCTGACCTCTATCCCTGGAAAAATCATGGAGCAGATCCCAAAGGAATCCATTTTAAGGTACTTAGAAGAGAATAAGGTGATCAGGAACAGTCAACATGGATTCACCAAGGGCAAGTCATGCCTGACCAACCTGATGCCTTCTATGAAGAGATGACTGGCTCTGTGGATGTGGGGAAAGCAGTGGACATGATAGACCTTGACTTTAGCAAAGGTTTTGATACAGTCTCCCACAGTATTCCTATCAGCAAATTAAAGAAGTAGGGGTTGAATGAATGGACTATAAAATGGGTAGAGAGCTGGCTATATCATCAGGCTCAATGGGGAGCGATCAATGGCTTCATGTCTAGCTGGCAGCCGGTCAGAAGTGGAATGCCCCAGGGATCTATCCTAGTGCCAGTTTTGTCCAATATCTTCATTAATGATCTGGAAGAGGGGATAGATTGCACCCTCAGCAAGTTTTCAGATGACACTAAGCTAGGGGGAGTGGTAGATACCCTGGAAGGTAGGGATATGATATAGAGTGACCTAAACAAATTGGAGGATTGAAAAAAAAAATCTGATGAGGTTCAACAAGGACAAGTGCAGAGTCCTCCACTTAGGAATTAAGAATCCCATGCATAGCTATAGACTGGGGACTGACAGGTTAGGCAGCAGTTCTGCAGAAAAGGATCTGGGGGTTACAGTGGATAAGAAGCTGGATATGAGTCAGCAGTATGCCCTGGTTGCCAAGAAAGTTAATGGCATATTGGGCTGCATTAGTAAGAGCATTGCCAGCAGATCGCGGGAAGTGATTATTCTCCTCTATTCAGCATTGGTGAGGCTGCATTTGGAGTATTGTGTCCAGGTTTGGGCCCCCCACTATGAAAAGGATGTGGACAGTAGGAGAGAGTCCAGTGGAGGGCAATACAAATGATTAGAGGGCTGGAGCACAAGACTTATGAAAAGAGGCTGAAGGAACTAGGTTTGTTTAGTCTGCAAAAAAAGACGAATGAGGGGGGATTTGATAGCAGCCTTTAACTACCTGAAAGGGGGTTCCTGGGAGGATGGGGCTAGGCTGTTCTCCATGGTAGTAGATGACAGAACAAAGAGCAATGGTCTAAAGCTACAGTGCGGGAGGTTTAGGTTGGACATTAGGAAAAAGGTTTTCACTAGGAGGGTGGTGAAGCATTGGAATGGGTTACCTAGGGAGGTGGTGGCATCTCCATCTTTTGAGATTTTTAAGCTGAGGCTTGACAAAACCCTCGCTGGGATGATTTAGCTGAGGATAGTCCTGCTTTGAGCAGGGAGTTGGACTAGATGACCTCCTGAGGTCCCTTCCAACTCTAATATTCTGTGATTCTATGAAAAGTTTCCACTGGCACAGAGGTGGACTGGCAGTCTGAATTTGAAGAGCTGGATACAAGAGCTATTAGAAAATCAGCTCGGGGAGGCTTTGAAAGGCCATTTTAAAGTGAGCCACAGTAATGTGTGTTGTTGTAGTGTGCACTACCTGGCCCTGCTCTTTTATGGCCTGATAGGAATCATGTGGTGATTGCTGTACATGTAGGAATATAACACTGTCAATGCGCCTATTAATTTTGTTGTGAATGATCCTATGAATTGAGTGACACTTTGCAGTAACAGGTAATTGGCTGCTTTCAGACCTGGTGAGCACTCAGCCATATATGTTGTGAACTAATGAAGACGAATCATGTTCCAAATAATAGAATTTTATTCTGTAATAAAATCAGTTTACAAAACCCCAGGCAATTTAAAAACAAATACATTAAAAACTAGGTAAAATGTAATAAATGAAGAGAACAGGACTTACGAAGGGGAAAGAAAATTCACATCCATTTCAGCTGCACATACACAGAGCTGTGAAAGCCATGTTGGATGTATGTGAAGCTGTGATTGTCTATACTGTCCCCCAATGTGGAGTGGTGGACCAAAGCCTGATGCCATGTGGAATGTCTGGATGGTGGGAGTTTAGGGAGGTCCCGATATGAAGCTTTCAATGGGCTGCAGAGGGAGGTGAGCCCAGAACTGTTGACCCTCCAGGACTACCAGAGTGTGCAGCATCTGTGTTTGCTGCCTGAGAAGTTCCATTACATCCTGGTGCATCTCCCTCTCCTTTTCCACAGCGCTTTCTTTCTTTCTCCAGGATGTCTGCAATGTTCATCTTCCAGGCCCTGTGCTCACAGTCCAATGCAGCATTTACTTACAGGATCTCACCGAACATGTCATCCGGAGTCCTCTTCTTTCTCCTCCTTATTTGGCCTAGGCATTCCACAGGTATGGAAGGGGAAATCTGGAAGGCCACAATGGCAGCAGCTGCAGACACAATCAGAGATGCCATTGTCAGCGCTTTTGCTACAGAAAGTGAAACTTAAGATGCTGAACTCACTGCTCTTGCTCCCCTAAAGTTTTCTCACTTCTGCGTGGGATTGCTTGTGCATGGCTCCGTCAAAGCATTAGCGATGGGGAATACAGCCTCCTGAGAGTTGGGGAAATGAGGAGGGAATTGCTCAGTTGCCTGATTCTAGTAGGATAGAGCCCTGGCACTGAACGCTGGCCATGTTTTCCACAGGCAGTGGTGATTACAGTTCATATTTCATTCCTGAGGGTAACACAGGCACAAAGCACAGCTGCAGATGGCATCCCGAAGCTGCCCAGGCCCACATGCTGCTAGGCTGTGTACTGCAACAGTGCCTGCTGAAGTGCTAAGTGGTGTGGGAAAGAAATGGAGGAAGAAATAAGGTTGGCCTTCCCTGAAGCCTTCAGCAGAGGATTGCAGAGTACCCCCATGAAAGTTTCATTGAGATCTCTCAAGTTTGTTAATAAACTGCTCCACACCGCCCCCTGCTGGCTAACTCTAGCAGGTAATGAAAAGCAGAGGACAACACTCTTGGTTGTACCAGTACCTCTTCTAGCACGAGTAAATTAATGAAAAGTCAAAAGATGTGCCCTGCTACTTGGGGGGCAGAGGAGGAGGAAGGGGGTGTGTGATAGGGTGTATAAACCTCTCACTGGACAACAGACGGTTAAAGAGCAGATCTGGGCTCAGAAGGCCCTGCCCCTCTGCCCTTGATGAGCATGTTTCAATTGGAGGCGGGGTTTAAAAGGGAGGCAGCCAGTTGAGTTGGGGCTGGTCAGGGCAAGGAGAAGGACCTGCTCTGGGAGCAGTATGTAGTCAGATCCATGTCAGGAAGCAGCACCTCCTACAGGTAAGAGATGAGTAGGCAGCCCACAAACTGCCCACAAACTGGTGCTTACGTGAATACCTTGTAACCCAGTACAGGAAAGTGGGAAGTAAGAAGTGACTTAGGGCGGCTGACTTGAAGCTAGGTGCAAGGCACCGGTCAGGACTCTGGGTTGGAACCTGATAGAGCAAGAGAGCCCAGGTTCCCCTACGTCCTCCTCCTCCCCTGTGGCTGTAAACACTGGGCAGAGTGACTGCCAGAGATTGTAACCACTAGGTGGCGGACCACAAACCCATTCACAGGGTGCCCTGCCTGTAATTGAAAATGCAGCTACATGCCTACCTGAGTCCTTCCTTTGCAGTTGGCTCAACTGACAAGACTGCCTGGACTGAGGTGGAGTCAAAACCAGGTTCTCGCTCTCTCTACAGCTGGATCCTCTGTTGGCCTGTCTCCCGTACCCCTCCTCCTCCTCATGGCAGGACCCTGTGACTTGGGCTTCTCAGAGGTATTCGCGGTGCTGGCATGGGAGAGGTCTCTGCTGAACATAGAATGCAACTCCTTGTAAAAGTGGCAGGTCTCTGGCTCAGCTCTGTCTCAGTTGTTGGCTTGCCTGGCCTTCTGGTATGCCTGACGCAGTTCCTTGTCTTTCGTGCGGTACTACTGCTGGTCCCTGTCAGATGCCTTCTCCTCCATCCCCTGAGCAATCTGCTAATGGACGTCCACATTTCTATGGCTGGTCCATAACTGTATCTGAACGACCACAGGCCCAAGAGATTCAATATCTCCTGTCTATGCCAGGCATGAGTGCATCTGGAGCATGTAGCATGGTCAGCTGGGCACCCATGGAGTTGCTAGGTATGCTCGCTCAGCTGGACACTCAGGAAAAGGAATTTCAAATATTTACAGGAATTTAAAGATGAAGGGGGGCTTCTGGTCTCCGTGATCCTGGACAGTGGAGTTCACAATGATGATCAGGGCAGTTGGCATGGGGCATTGTGGGACAGCTGCTGGAGGACTGTTAGGGTCGACATAAATGACGCAGTGTCTACACTTGCGCTGCATCAACCTAAGTACAGTGACTCTATGCTCTTCGGGGAGGTGGTATTACTATGTTGGCATAACAGGCCACTTACAGTGGTGGGAGACTAATTTAAGCATAGACACATGAATAATTAGGTTGACAGAAGCTGTCTTGCATTGACCTAACTTTGTGGTGTAGACCAGGCTCGACTATCTTTCCTAAATCTGAACAAAACCTCTATGTATCTCAAAAGCTAATCTTTCACCAACAGAGGTTGGTCCATTAAAAGATATTACCTTACCCACCTTGTCTCTCTAATATCCTGGGAACAAAGCAGCAACAAGAACACCACTGCAAACAGCTTTCTCTTATAGTAAACTTTATTGTCATACTCTTAGGGCTCCAATTTTGGAGAGCGGACTATTTGTGTTTGGAAAGTAACTTGTTTTGCTCATTGTAATAAATAGGATTTTTTTAATCTGGCCTTTCAGATAGTCTTTATTCTATATATACTTTAGCACCTTATCTGACATGGCCAGCCTATCCTTTGAACTTGATTCTCCTTTCTCATCAGTTGTACACCAGTGTAGGTTATTCCTGATTTATACTGGGGTAAGTGAGATCAGGATTAGGCCCAAGGAAACTCATTTGCATTGATGTGAGTCAGGAGTAATTCCACTGAACTCAATAGAGTTTAGTGATGTAAAACCAGTGAGAGAAAAGAATCAGGTCCCACAAGTCAGTTGGAGGGTAGATAAGGGGTAGAGAAGAGATCCTTGGGAAGAACAGATTTTGAGAGATTCCTTTAGGGTAGTAGTGTGTGAATTGAACTTCCAAACAAAAATGAAGGATGTGGTTTGCTTACAAACGACATGAATGGAAGAGTATTCAGCTCACGAAGACAGCATGACCCAGGGGATAGGGCAAAGAGGGCATTATGAAACATGGATTCTGTTCTAAGCCCCACCTGTGTGTCACTAGATGTCTGCACTATGGCTGGGAAATACAACTCCCATCTTGAATACATGGACACACACTAGTTCTGATCAAGCTAGTGAACTAAAAATAGCACTGTGGTGATTTGAGTTAGTCTGTCTGAGATCCTCGGTGTCTCAGGCAACTGACCCGAGCCACTGCGCTCACACAGTTATTTCTGGTATGATAGCTCAGTCAGAACTCGTGTGTGCACATCTACCCCAGCTGAGAATTACAGCTTCCTGCTGCAGGGCAAATGTACCCTTAGTGACCTTGGCCAAGTTTCTTAGTATCACTGCTTCTGTTTGCTGATCTGTAAAATGTGGACTCTGGTAATCAGTGTGCAGGGGACAGAAGGAAAATATTGTGTATTAGCAATGGTCTAGCAAATGAAATGCTGCAGGCTTGACACCCTATAGTTTTGCTCTGAGTTTCAGGTTTGAATGAATTCAAAACCTAAAGTAAAACTCAACTGAACCATTATGTTGGCCTTGTTTGGTGTGAAAACCATCATGTGATTTCCGCCTGAAATCATAAGTTTGATCCACAATGAAACTGACCTGAAACTTGGCCCAAGTTTACCAAAAAGTTCCTGGATCCCAGAAAAGGTTTCCCAAGATAAGAATTTATAACAAACTCCAAACCCAGATAAAATGCAGAGTGCAGGGCAGAATACAGCACAATCCTGGGGTGCCACATAACTGTCCTATTAACCAAGAGTTTCAGTTAACTGAGCTTCCGTTAAACAGTCGTACATTAGAAGAGTATAAGTAGCTATCAAAACTGAGCATGCTCATCTTCTGCAGAACAATGAAGTTACAATGAAGCATTTGGGCTTAGTGGTATACTCATAAAAACCACCAGTGAGATACAGAAAATAATAATGTTTAATGGATCAAAGGAATATTAGCTCTGCTCAGCATGCAGTTAATAGCATCTATGGCTTGTTCCAGGGACAGAGAACTGCCTTAGAGAGTAAGCCTCACAACAGACAGGATATGGTAGAAGCGTTTTACCTCAGTTCTGAACTCATCCTTACCGCTGGGAGACTTTAACCTCACTTTCTCTATCATGACTAAAATCATATCTGCTTTCACGAGGGCTAAGCCATCTCTTCTATTTCCATGAGTGAATCATCCCTCAGTCAGGAAAATGCATTTACTTAGACAATCACCATCATCTGTCAGGGCCAATGCAATAATAAAACCTCTCTTGCCAGAATTTACTTACACTGTGTGATGGGTGGGTGGATTCAACAGCCATGAACTCTTAACTAAATGCACTTTTCCTATAAATTCCCCCTGGTACATTAACTTTTACCAATAGCAAATAGCTGCCCCATCTCTAAGGGAAATGGTATTAATCTTACCAAGCTGCAGCACTGAAGAAAAATAGTCAATTATTACTGTTAAGATACATACCCTGTCCCGCATTCCCCAATGCTTTGCAACTCATGTAGTCATTTATAAAGTCCTGCATGGATACAAAATTTGTATCCGCATCTGATCCGCAGATGCGGATGTCTGCAGACATAAAGTGGGTATCTGCAGATTTGCAGGATTCTAGATATAAAATTTGGATATGCGTCCATCCACAATCCACAGACACGGTCTGTGGATATCCACAGATTTGCAGGGCTCCAGTCATTTATGCCACTGCAGAGTGGATACCAAAGCAGAAAGCCACCCACTTGGCACAAAGGTAAATGCTAGTCTAGACAAAACTCTGAGTCTAGAGACAGATGGTGCTAGATCCAAAAGAGGTGTGAAGTGACTCCTTTTATTTAAACAGATTGTAAAATCTGAAGCCTAATGATAAATAGTTAAGAATCTTATCACAAACAGTTACGTGTGGATAGTTTTTATTAGAAATATCTCACTAGTGTGCTTACTCCCCCACCCCTCCCTTTTTATCAGAAGAGCACTGCTCTAAGTAGTGCAGCCTTGCGTTGCTATCCTTTCTGTCTCTCAATGCCCGGGTCTGCCTACCAACTAAGATCCCCACCTCCTTCCAGGAGAGGTGGTCAGGGGATGACAGTGAGCGGCTGCTGTATTTTCAGCCTCACACCCAGAGAGAGGATGAGAGCCCAAGACACCAGAGCAGTCAGCCCAAGACCAGGTACAGGAAGTACCTTTTCCTGGAAGTTTGTCTGTTAGCCAACAGGGGCCACTCTTGCAGCAGTTTAGCAAAAAAGTCTGGCAGGGCCTTTCCCCCTTCACTCATTTTGGGGAAGTTGCTCAACAAGATTAGAAGGCAAGCAATCCCCACTTGCAGGAACTGCTTCTGTGACTGACCTCTGGAAGATGATGGGGGAAGGCTTCTTGTGAGCCCTGCCTCTTGCACCTGTGCAAATGAAGATCTGATTGCACAGCCCCATTCAGTGCAACACGGTGGGTGATCAGACAGATCAACAGGAGAGGTAGCCAGAGTGGAGATGAGGGCAGTGCTGACTGGTGACAATGATAAATGAAAGGACTTTGGAAGGTATGGGGGAGAAAAAGATCTTGATTTCCATCTTACTTGGAAATTGGCATTTTATTTTGTTCATAGCAATTTCCCCTGGAATAAAACCAACATTTTTCCAACAAGCCTTGTAGGATTAATGGAAGCCCTCAACATCTCAGGACTGTTGGATCCCCAGAGGCAATATCCCCAGTTAACATGGTCTTGATCGCTTGGCATTAGTAGGTCAGAGAGTGAAAGTGTGCTACAGAAGAGTCTGTTCAGCCACACCACCCGTTAATCCAGGGAAACATTCAGGTGAGGAAGCCATGTAACTGGGAAGGAAAAACTGCCCTGAATCTTTTGTGCAGTGGTGTTGTCATTGTGTCGGTCCCAGGAGATTAGAGAGATAAGGTGGGTGAAGTAATATCTTTTATTAGACCAGTAAAAGATATTTACCTCAGCCACCTTGTCTCTCTTAATCATTTAGGTGTGTTGAGCAATTACAACATTCAAGCTTCCTCAAAACAGTCAGCACAGTTTCTCACCCCCCTTGTAACATCCTTAGCCAGAAGCTGGTGGTAAGGGCTGTTACATTCCAGCACCTGTGGCACAGAAGGCGATTTAGGATTTAAGGCACATGTGGTCAAGAGACAGAGAGAAAGCTGTTCCATCCATTCTGAGATCGCCCCGTTACTAGTGCGGAGTTATTCTCTCTTTGCCGAATGGGCATTATACTGAGCTTATCTACCCACCTCAGAGGACTGTTTCAGGGATTAGTTACTTACACCCCCTTGAAATTCCCACCCTATCTGAGTTAGGAGTACACATCCCATTGCAAGCCAGTGGCTCTCGGGTCTCCATTGCAGCCAGAGGTGTGACAGCAACATGCACAGACATTCGAGCTAGCTCAGATAATTTCAGTGACGCCATGAAAGCACACGCTGTACAGCCCTGCCCAGGACACTGCAGACATACTGAAGCCACTAGCCCGTGCTGCTGCTGCCACTTCACTGCAGTTGTTCCTCCTATTAGCCAGATCCAAGTTAGCTTGGCTTTGTCCACATATGTCGTAGTCACCCTCTGAGGGCAGTTGAGAGACACCTTAAGTCATTTAGGCCCTTTTGAAAATCCCACCCGTAAGGCCAAACTTACGTTGAGCAGACGGACAGTACCTTCTTCCCTAAATAGCCTTATTTATTCCAGTGGGGCTACCTGTGCAGCAAGGTACCATAGTCCGCAGGAGAGAGGCAGAACCAGGCCCTTACTGTTTGTAAAGCACTCTCCGTAGCGCTCTCCCCTCACCACCACCTCATAGCATCCTCAGGGGAGAGGGGACCGTAATACAGTGAGCACCACCCACGCCCCGACTCATGGCAAGGGGTTTCTTAGCACTGTCCTGCTCCCTCCCCCCGCCCTTTTCAGAACAGTATCAGTTCAAACTAATCCCCCCTTGGGATCCAGTTTACTCCATTACAGTCCCAGTTTACTCCCAGCCCAGTTCCTTTCTCTCCTGACTAACCCAAGACAACTCAAGTTCAGTCATCATTTAGCTGGCATTTAGTCTTCCAGGCCTCCTTGCTTGCCGGCCTGGAGAGCCTTTTCCCCCTCTCCTTCTTTAGCCCTGTGACTCAGGGCCCTGCAGGAGCCTTCTTGCTCCCTACAATGCCTACCAACACAGCTGCATCTCCTGCAGTAACGCAGTCCCAGTCGCTGCAATTTCCTGCTCTCTTGACCCTGGGATCACCGGATCCAACTAAGGTGTAGCTCATCTTATCATCAGGGCAAGCCACCCTCTTACGGGCACGTAGGCCAATGCAATGGAGGGGGCAGAAGCTAGCAATGCAATCAGAAGGGGTAGCCATATACCTGAAATGTGGCTCCTGACTCTAATATTATTTCTTGCTTATATTACAGTAGCGCCTAAAGGCTGCAGCCAGGTCAGGGCCCTTAAAACCCAACAGGATGCTTCCCAAGGTACTCCAAAAGGGGAACCTCAGGGAGTTTTCTGGACCCATCCTGTCAGCTTTAAAATTAAATGCAAATGAAACCACAGCCAGATAGGATTTGGTGGTTCTTTTGGCAAGAAGTAGTGTTAGATCATTTCATTTCCTTGGTATTTCGTATTCCTAAAATACTACCTATGGTTAAAGAGCCCACATTGCATTTGCTAACAGAAACAACTTTGAATTTCTGAACCATACTCGCAGCCATCACTTCCAACACATATTTTGCACTGAATACTCATGGCACAGTTCCAAAAACCAGTCTAGACAGACTCCCGGTGTAATTAAATTAATGCAGAGGGGGAAAGTAGGTAGCTAGTAAGATGCGTCTTTTCTGAAAAATCATGCAGTCTTCTTCAGTTGGTTCAATCTTGGTAAAATATTAGTGGTGTGGACAAATAAAGTACGGGAAGTCTCCTAACCCCTGGACTAGCCCTTATCCCAGCCTTTATGTAACTAACATTCACCATGTTCTAAGAACGGACACTCCAAGGCTCAAAATTCTCCACAACACTAAGGCCCCACTGGCTTGGCAGTGTGAAAGGGCTTGAAAACCCAGCGGAGGACTCTCCCAAGATTGGGGGATCCATTGTGGTATGGAAAAAGGAGGCTGTGTGCCTCCCTGCCCTGCTTTACCAACCTCCAGCAGATGGAACTTGGCTGGGAGCACGGCTGGAGCACCTCTGTGCTTTGGCCCTCCTTAAGTGGCATCTCTGAACTGGGCTGGCACAGAACTGGCCTCAACTTCACGGAGCAGAAAAGGGGCTTGTTTGTGTGTGTAACAGCCCCTTTCCCCAGCTTTGCCCAGCATTGATGAGGTGCAGCTAAGATTTCTTGCCCCATGTGCAATAAAACATTCATAAACTGCACTTCGCCATTCCATTCCCTACACTGTCCACACACAAAGCTGTCCGTTTCTGCCATCTCAACACAGATTAAATAGCAGAGGCTTGCACTTATCTCTTCTTACTCCTGTTTTCACAACACTGTTACGAAGCACCACAAATAGTTAAAACTCAGCTGCAGCTGTCGAAGTATTTGTAGAGAACCCATGTAACAATCCATGCATGGTGCCTCTTTAATCCTGTTATTTCACTTAGGCACTGGTTCTGCAATCAGTTGTGCAGATGCAGCACTGAGCTCCACAAGAGAACGACACCCTGCCTGCCTGCTATTAATCACAGGACTGAGACCTTAATTCCTAAGGGTATGTCAACACTTGGATCTGTGGATGTTGTGCTGCTGCTTGCCCTGGGCCCACGCTACCCAAGCACTCCATGTTCCAACCACCAGGAGGCTGAGGATCGTGGAAGCTACTCCAGCCCTGAGTGTGTAACAGCCAGAGAAGAACTGATCTGTGAATGGTCCAGTACCAATGCCTACATAGACTGGCTAGGCAGTCTGGGAGAAAGAATTTTCCCATCATGTTACCATGGAGATCCCCAGCAATCAATCCAGATATTCAGTCTGGGCATTGCCAAGATATTTTGTCCCTCAGTGCTAATGTGATTGTACAGTGCCCATTTTGACAACTCCTAAAACAAAGTTCTTATCTTACAGACTATACGTGTTGTTTGCCTAGCAACAAGTTATGAAGCTTGTCTATACTAGCAAAGATATTTAATAACCACTGACAGAATCACAGGATATATGGTTTTATTTTGACATCTAAAGGATTGTTTTCAATTATTTCTTCTTGGACAATTATGCTTATTCAAACCCCCTAAATTCGTTGGCTCAGGCATATCTGGGCATAAAACACTTTAATAGTGTACAGTAAGTTTCTTCTTCCACACACAAAGTATTTGTGGACATATAATTACATCTCATTAAACCCTGGTCCCATAATTTAGCAGTCTCACCCACAATATTTGCTCTGCATTTGTACAAAATTTTAAAAAATAGAGAGATATACATGCTTTATCTCGGAAGCTTTAATTTATTTGTTGCCTATATCCAACGGCCAATGTGGGGCTTTTTAAAAGACAAGAATTAAATGAGTAAAACATTATGATCAGCCCATTCTGCAAAAGGAAGCATTATAGGATTGCTTTGACTATTCTGTGTGCAGTTTATTATTCTGATTAAAGGAGAAAACTGTTTCAAAGCAGAATGAGAGAGGAAAGATGGTCTCTGGTGGTTAAGGTATTTATCCACAACTTGGGAGACCTGGGTTCACCTCCCTAGGTGAGCATGGGCAAATCATGTAAGGAAAGTCAGTGAAGGGTAGCTCTTTAAGTTCACACCCTCCCTTATTAAGCACAAAGTGCCAAATTGCACAAAGGCACTTGGTGTGTCCATACAGGGAGTTATTATAAAGTAGCTAGTGTGCATTAACCACTCTGTAACTAGTAGATCCACCTCTTGTAGGCAAGGCCTTAGGGAGCTCAGGCCCAAAAGGACTATCTATAAAAGGGGACTAATAGTACTTCCTATCTCACAAGAGCGTTGACACATACATTAAAAATTGTGAGGCACTCAGATTCTGTGCTAAGGCCTACAAGAACCTAAGATAGCTATTAACAGTCTTAATTATAGCAGAGATATGTGGAGTTCACATTACAATTTCACTGTACCTAGGCATTTGTGCCTAGAAACTGCAGCCACATCTGCATTTGGTGACAGCCCACTGTTAAAACAAACAAAACAGAGGTGCGATGGAATAAATTCAGAGCCCTATTTATTCATCATTCTTTACTCAGACAAAACTTCCCTTCAGGCCAATGCTCCCTGTGCTGAATAGGGACCTAAACATGGGCTCAAAGTTTCAGCACTGGGGTGGGATTTTCAAGAGTACTTTGTGCTCTTAAATTACTTAGGCGCATCTGAAAATCCCAATCTGGGAGCCTGAGGTTTGCCTCCTACATCCAAACTTAGGCACCTAAATAAGAATGGCCTGATTTTCAATGGTTCACACCACCCGCAGGTTTTTTTTGACTCATTAGGATTTGTGGATGCTCAGCACCTTTGAAATTCAGGCCACTCTGATTTAGGTGCTTAAATATGGATTTAGGAGCCTGTTTTTAGACAGCCATATTTGAAAATTTCAACCATAACCCTCAATTACCTGGTTTTAAGAAAAATGCTGTTATTTTAATACAGGACTACAAAGTAGCTCACTAGTTCCCATGAAGTATTTCTGGTATTCTAAATTAGTCTCAGGCACGGGATATTCATAATGGTGATGGGATATGAGTGCCTTCAATCCTAGTTTTCTGGTGCAAATCTTGACCAGATCATTAGTAACAAGAAGTCATTAGCATCTAATGACTGGTTTCATTCCACTGCCCAGTGGACAAGTGTCCACCTCAGCTTTCACTAGTTTCAACAGAGACCATGGCTTTAAAAAGCTTGGACACTGAATCTGTCTTTTCCCTAAAGATAATCTCTACAGAATAGACAAATTGGTGAGGTGAAGTGCAGTTAGGATGAATAACCCAGGAAACTAACAGGTGCAATTTTTTCATATCTAGATTCTGATTAAGTGATTTTACCAATCTCTGTGTGTCAGTTTCTGTTGTTCCGGTCCATTTTCACTAGGAGGGTGATGAAGCACTGGAATGGGTTACCTAGGGAGGTGGTGGAATCTCCATCCTTAGAGGTTTTAAGCTGGGACTTGACAAAGCCCTTGATGGGCTGATTTAGTTGGGGCTGGTCCTACTTTGAGCAGGGGGTTGGACTAGATGACCTCCTGAGGTCCCTTCCAACCCTAATCTTCTATGATTCTATGATCTATGTCAGACTTCACTTCTTGTTTTCGCATCCTCTTCAAGTGCAACTTATAGATTCCAAGCCCAGGAGGGACCATTGTGATCATCTAGTCTGACTCCTATATAACACAGGTCATAGAACCAGCTGAAAATAATTCCTAGAGCACAGCTTTTAGAAAAACATCCAATCTTGATTTAAAAATTGTCAGAGAAGGACAATTAATCACAACTCTTGGTAAAATTTTTCAGCGATTAATTACCCTCTGTTAAAAATCTATACCTTATTTCCAGTCTGAATTAGTCTAGCTTCAACTTCCAAACATTGGATCATGTTATATCTTTCCTCTGCAAGACAGAAGGCATTATTCAATAGTGTTGCATGTAGATATTTTATTACAATCTATAAGTAACCCCCTACCTTCTCTTTCTTAGACTCAAGGAGCTTATTTAGCTTATCACTAAAACATATTTTCTAATCCTTTAATCATTCTCATGGCTCTTCTCTGAACTCTTTCCAATTTAATCAACATCCTTCTTGAATTGCAGGCATCAGAATTTGACACCGTATTCCAGCAGCAGTTGCACCAGTGCAAAATAGAAAAGTAAAATAATCTCCCTATTCCTACTTGAGATTCCCTGTCATGCATCACAGAATCAGATTAGCTCTTCTGGCCACAGAATCACACTGAGAGCTCATGTTCAGCTGGTTATCTACCATGACTCTCCCCCCACATTTTTTTTCCAGAGTCACTGCTTCCCAGGATTCAGTCCCCCATCCTGTGAGAATGGCCTACGCTCTTTGTTCCTTGATTTATAACTTTACATTTATCTGTATTAAAAAACATATTGTTTGCTTGCACCCACTTTCCCAAGCAATACAGATCACTCGGAATCAGTGATCTGTCCTCCTCATTTTTTACTACTCCCCCAATTTGGGTCATCTGCACACTTAATCAGTGATGATTTTAGGTTTTCTTCCCAGTCATTGATAAAAATGTTAAATAGTGCAAGCCAAGAACTGATCCCTGCAGGACCCCACTGGGAAAACATATATTCAGTGATGATTACACTCAGTGATGAGTCCCCATTTACAATTAATTTTAGACTTGTTAGACTTATCATTTAGCCAGCTTTTAACCCATTTAATGTGTACCATGTTAATTTTCATGTTAATCATTCAGGTTTCTTTAAAATCAAAGTACTGTGCAGTATCAAATCAAATGACATAATATACTCAGTGTTCTGTAAGGCAACACTATTAACTTTATCAACCAAACTTGTAAACTCATCAAAAAATATCAAGTTAGTTTGACAGAATCTATTTTCCATAAGGCTATGCTGATTTGCATTAATTACCCTCCTTTAATTCTTTATTAATAGAGTCCCATGTCAGCCACTCCGTTATCTTGCCATGGATCACGGTCAGGATAATAGGCCTATAATTACCTGGATCATCCTTTTTACCCTTTTTAAAAATTGGCACATTAGCTGTTTTACAAACATAAAAATGGCCATATTGGTCAGACACAGACCAATGATCCATCTAGCCCAGTATCCCCTCTTCTAACAGTGGTGGTGCCACATGCTTCAGAGGGAATGAACAGAACAAGGTAATTATCAAGTGATCCACCCCTTGTCATCCAGTCCCTGGTTCTAGCACTCAGTGGCTTAGGGACACCCAGACCATAGGGTTGCATCCTTGACCATCTTGGCTGATAGCCATTGATGGACCTATCCTCCATGAACAGATGTAATTTTCTTTGTTTTTCCACAACATTCCCAGGCAACAAGTTGCACAAGCTGACTGTGCGTTGTATGAGGCAGTACTTCCTTAAGTTTGTTTGAAACGTGCTGCCTATTAATTTCATTGGGTGACGCCTCATTTTTGTGGTATGTGAAAGGGTAAATATTACTTCCTTATTCACTTTCTTCACACCATCTGTGATTTTGTAGACCTCTATCATATCCCCCCCAGTCATCTCTTTTCTAAGCCGAAACGTCCCAGTCTTTTTCCACCTCCCCTCATATGAAAGCTGTTCCATACCCTTAATCATTTTTGTTGCCTTTCTCTGTACCTTTTTCAATTTGAATATATCTTTTTTGAGATGGAGTGACCTAAACTGCACACAGTGTTCAAGGTATGGGTTTTTGCATGTATTTATATAATAGCATTATGATATTTTGTCTTATCATCTCTCTCTTTCCTAATGGTTACTAACATTGTTAGCTTTTTCGACTGCTGCTGCACATTGAGTAGATTCTCAGACTCATAGTCTTTTAGGCCAGAAGAGACCATTGTGACCACCCATTCTGACCTCCTTCACATTTCAGGCCACAGAACTGCTCCCATCCACTCCTGCAATAGACACATGACCACTGGCTAAGTCAATGAAGTCTTCAAATCATGATTTAGAGACTTCCAGTTACAAAGAATCCACAATTTACCAGCAAATGACCCATGCCCTGTGCTGCAAAGGAAGGTAAAAAATGCCGACGGTCTCTGCCTACCTGACCTGGAGGAAAATTCCTTCCTGATCCTAAATATGGCAATCAGATAGACCCTGAGTATGTGGCAAGACCCATGGGTCAGACACCCAGGAAATAATTCATTGTAGTAAGTCAGAGCCCTCCCCATCTAGTGTCCCATCTCTGGGTGTTGGAGATACTTACTACAGTTGTTGCAAATGGGCCACATGCCACTGCAGGCAATCATACCATCACCACCATAAACTTATCAAACTCAGTCTTGAAACTAGTTAGATTTTTTTTGTCCCCACTGTTCCCCTTAGGAGGCTGTGGCAGAACTTAATTCTTCTGATGTTTAGAAACCTTTGTCTAATTGGATCCCCAGGGTGCAACCTGGAACTGGGGATCACCGTGCTCTGTTAATTCTCCAGACTGGACTGTCTCTCACAATGCTTTGCTGGTGACTTATCCTCCAGGTGCTGTTATCACCTAGCACAATAACATGTGGAGCCCTACACCCAGCTAAATTGGGTGACTGCTCCCTGAGCCACTCACAAATCACAGAGAAAGGCACCAAACAATTTCCCGCAGCTACCAGCCTTGCACCCCAGAACTGTACCGTCTTACCCTGGTCAGAAACCTGGCCAGTGTAAGTTTATTATCCAGTCTGCCCCTCCCTCAATGTTGAGCTTTCCCAAGCACTTGAAGCAAAACACACTTCTTTAGGTAAGATATAAAACAGATTTACTGACTACAGAAAGATAGATTTTGAGCGATTATAAGTGGTAGGCATAAAAGGTCAGAAATAGGTACCAAAAAAAAAAGAAGTGCACAATCTAAATCTTAAACCTTATTACACTAGGCAGTATTTAGATCAAGTAATTCTCTACCCTACTGGATGTTACAGTTCTTAATACACAGGCTTCCCCTTTTAAGCCTGGGACCAGTCTCCTCAGTTGAAGTCTCTGTCTTCTCAGAGTTGCTTCCAGTGTAGGGGGGCAGGAGAAAGACAATGGTATGATGCCACTGTCTCCTACTTTATATCCTTAGTCCATGGGTCTGGAAGACACTAGCCCAGGCATGTCCTAATTAGCTTTGCTGAGTCACAGGGTTAAGCAATCCTTATTGGGTGGTGCCTGTGCAACTGTCATTGAATTGTAAATCCCTTGATTACAAGTTCCTTGGTAGTGGTTCACTACCAGTGGTTCCAGACTAACAACATATTTCAGTGACAACCATATAGCAAAATCTCCTAACGCCATACACACTAATGATATACATATTTGGACAGAACAATGGTTTCAGCCGATCATGAGTTACATGGCATGCTTTGTATGAAATATCACAACCATACATGAAGGATGAATATGAGGGTTTCAGGATGCTATTTTGAGGTACTACGTGTCACACTAATTTCAAGCCTAACTATGTTGATGGCCAGTTTTTACCCATTTGTTTTAATGCCAACACTGGCCCTTAATTTAAATAACTCCTTTCCCTCTCTGGTGTTTATCCCTCGGATGCATTTATAGAGAGCAACCATATCTACCTTCAGCCTTGGTTAAATTAAACAAGCCAAGCTCCTTAAGTCTCCTCTTGTAAGATGGGATCTCCATTCCTCTGATCATCCTAGAAGCCCTTCTCTGTATCTGTTCCAATTTGAATAAATCTTTCTCAAACTTGGGAGATCAGAACTGCACACAGTATTCCAGATTAGATCTCACTCTTCGTAAGGGTAATAACATTTCCCTCTCTCTACTGGAAATACCTCGCTTGGAGCATCCTAAGATTGCATTAGCCTTTTGCATGGCCACATCACATTGGTGGCTCATAGTTCTCCTGTGATTGACCACTGCACCCAGGTCTTTCTGCTCCTCTGTTCCTTCCAACTGTCATATCACCAGCTTATAGCAAAAATGCTTATAGCAAAAAAAAAATGCAATAGTGCATGACCTTGCACTATTGAATTTCATCACATTTCTATTACGTTTTCAAGGTCATCCAGATCTTCTTTTATGATATTCTGGTCCTCTTCTGTATTGGCAATACCTCCCAACTTTGTGTCATCCACAGATTTTGTTAGCACACACCCACTTTTTGTGCCAAGGTCATTAATTAAAATGTTGATTAAAATCAGTCCCAAGACTGATCCCTGAGGAACTCCACTAGTAACCTCCCTCCAGCCTGACAGTTAACCTTTCACATTGTAGTCTCCCCTTCAACCAGCTCCTTATCCACCAGTCAAGTCTCATATTAATCCTTATTTTCTTTAATTTAAAGTAATAATTTCCCATGTGGAACTGTATCAAGTAGACTTACTGAAATCCAGGTACATTAGATCTACTGCATTTCCTTTATCTTAACATTTTTTTTCCTTAAAGATCAATCAGTTTGGTCTGGCATGATCTAACTTTCATAAAATGATGTTGTATTTTATCCCAATTACCACTTATCTCTATGTCCTTAACACCTTTCTCTTTAAAAATGTGTTGTATGACCTTGCATACAATTGAGGTCAAATTAACAGGCCTGTAGTTTCCCAGATCACTTTTTCCATGATGTCTCCAAGATGTCTCTTTGAGTGGTTACAGCTAATTTAGACCCCATCATTTTGTATGTATGGTGGAAAACATAATCCCAGCTATACATTACTTTTCATTTATAAACATTGAATTTCATCTGTCATTTTGTTGCCCAGTCACCCAGTTTTGTGAGATCCCTTTGTAAATCTTCCTAGTCGGCTTTGGATTTAATTACCTTGAGTAATTTTGTATCTCCCTGTTCACCTCTTTTTTATCAGAGAATTTATGAATATGTTAACAGCACTGATCCCAGTGCTAATTCTAAACCCAACGTATGTAAGTGGCACATTCCTTGGGAAAAAAATTTCCATCTACCAGCTTTCTCTATGTTTCTGTCTAACTGTCCTGTAATCTGAGGGTTCTCCTGCCCAAATATTCACAAAGGTCCATCCTCCTAATAAATCAGCAGATCTCAAGATTTTCATGGATCTTGGGAGACATGAAAAGGCTAATTTTTTCCACACCTCTCCTCTGTTGGCCTGCTAGTCACCTGGCGGTGCAGCTCCTTCAGAACCACCACTGGGGATGTGTGTTGCAATGATCTTTGTATGCTGTGCATGAAGGGCCCAAGCATAATTTTTTTGGGCCCAGTACAAAATTTTTAACACAGGCCCCCTCCCACACACATACCACAATCCCTCATCCCATACATACAATCTCATGAGACATGAAAAAAGTTTGAATTCTGAAATTACTGTTACATATTCTACATTTCTGAAAAATGCCCCCTTTGCTATTTTTGTTTAGCATTAACACCCAACCTGAGAGTCCTACAAGATTGCTGTGATTTTGTAACTTTTTGGTCATTATAAAGGTATTGTATGCTGTCAATGTCTTTATTTTTTTAATCTAATGAATCAATGTGACTGAAAACATTTTATAATTAGGCCAACTGACTTTAAAGCTTTATTTTTCTGGCCTCTTTCCATTGCAAAAATTAGCCCCCCAAAGCTATAATCTCAAGAGTTCCAAGAAAGTTACCATCATATGGGTCACCTATCAGATTATTATTTCCTTGGAATGCTAAACCTCGTGAAGCAAGAAATAAGGTAACATCCAACAATCTTTCCAATATTTCTTTCCATCTTGTAGCTTCTGTTAATATTTGTTTTTGAATCTCACTGTACACTCCATGGGCATCTGACAGCGACTGCTGTAATTGCTTTCACTGGCAGTAGCAAGTTTTATGTTCTATGCTCTTTTCATGTTCAGGAAGTTTAGTATGTAGTTTATCTCATTTTTCCATAATTGTGAATACCCTTCATTTTTTGCCAGCATACTGCATTGTTTAAGCCTCCCTTCAGAAAACAGCCGACATGGAAAACAATACAGTGCTTGGTTGGTAGCACTCCAAACAAGCCAGTCTCTTGGTATCTTTTCTCGCTTGTTAGAAGTCTTCCACTTGAGAAGGAATTGAGGAAAATTATGCCCATCAACATCTTTTGGCATTAACTGTGTTAACTTTTGCATTTCTTGAAAAGTCAGGACACCAGATAGAACAATTTTTTGACAAACAGAATCTGTTCTTTTCAGGCCACAAGCCTGAATCTTTGAAAAGACAAGACTCAGCCGGTGTAGCACTCCTCTCTCCTGCTTCTTGTAAACCTTCTGAATGTGGTGGTGCTAACGGTGACGCTACCCCACTATCTTCAAGCATTAGATTGGAGTCACAGGATGCATGTTCTGGCAGCTTGTCTTTGTCATCAATTGCCAGTGCCACAGACCCAGTGTCTATATTGAAATCATTTTCATCTTGATTTTGTTCATCTGCTTCCCTAGTTAGGATATTGCCTGACTGCAGAAAGGCCTTGTCCGATTTGAAAAACTGGAGGATAGATTGGTGTCCTTTAGCTTCTCTTAGTCCTCTTTCTTTTACTTCCTTAATTTCTGGCTGCCTGATTTGTTTTTACAGCCACCACCAGACATGGCAGGATGGGGTGTGTGTGTGACTGTGAGTGAATTAGAGACTTACTCACATATATTTTGGGCCTGCAAATTCTACCACAAGAAGCAGCAGCGCTGGCTCCCACTGTCTTATGGTGCTTTGCGTTGCCCTTCCCACCAGCTGTCCCTCCCTCCTGCCTATGCACAAGGAACTCTGCGACTGGTACTTCTTGATCTTGATAAGATAGACAATGTCACAGAGAGGAGCACAAATCTCTCTGTCTCTCAGTCTCAAACTACAAGTCCTAGTTTAACTGCACAAGCACACACTCTATTCTGGCCCAGCAACTCACTGTTCAGAATGTTGCTTGAGACTACCCTAACACTGCTTCTGATGTAAGATTTGCTGGAGCCAAAGATCTGGACAATAGATACAGGGAAATAAGTTTCTATAAATATCCTCAGGCATAATCTACAATTTAACCTCAAATTTTTCCTTATGGTAATGAGGGTTGCAGCCTGGCCTGGGCCCCCCAGGGCCTCTGGGCCCTGGTAAAGTGTACCCTTCCCCCCACCCCTATGTGGGGGCCCTGTGTGCATGTCTAGTCAGATAGAAGGGACATAAATAGAGATGTTTATATTCTGCACTTATCTCCAGCTGGTATTTACAATAAGTTTTTGTATTACTCAGGAAGTCACATACTGACCTTTGCAGTTCATTAATTTTATTTTTGCCTCTTGTTCAATTATCTGAAGGTCTGAATAGTTTTGGGTAACCTCATGGGAACTGTAATTGTGAATTAATATAAAGCCCTTGTGTGGTACAACACTCTGAAGTACTTTCAGCACCATGTGTTTATGGTAATTAAACCATAGTGAAGATTTTGTGCTGAGTAAACCACTTTTGAATGTGCAGCCACTGACCTACAGAGTTTTCACTCTGAATATTTTAGGATGTTTGCCTAAAGACTCATGCAGCTGAGAAATAAATATTGGTGGGGAGCTCTACCTAGTGAGCTAATCACTAGAAACCCCAATATTGGAAATTGTAATGCATGCACCTCCCTTTACTACAACACACACAGCCTGGGTATTCATCACGTAAACTGAGAGCAGTTAGGAAAAACTTTCATATTTTAATTTATTACCAGATAAATGCATAACTCAAGGCCCTGATTCTGGCACATATTTAAGCACACACCTAACTTGGAACACATGAGATGTCCCAATTCAATAGGGCCACTAAGAAGTTTAAGTACCCAGCTGAACTGGCACCTATATCAGTGTCCTTTTGGCTACATCCCAGGCTACGTGACCACATCCCCCAACTCCGTGCTGTAGTAGAATCACATTGTACAGGGTACTGAGTGGGAAATATTAGAATAGAAACCCGATCATGAAAACCCTCAGCATGTTCAATGCTCTTTGATTTCAATGGTGGCGATACACTGGTGGAGTCATGCAACAGAAGGACAGCAAGCATGTGTACAGGCACTTCAGCATGTAAGTTGTTACTGTGTTCCTGCCCTTCACATGGCTGCTCTGGCAGGGTCATAGACAGAAAGGGGGAAGAATGTGTCCTCTTCTCCTTACTGGCGACTAGCTGGGGCCTTTCCAGCTTTAATTACTTCTTAGTCTGGGAATGTTTTTCTGGTTTGGAGTTTTGTTTTTAGAAATAAAGCCATCTCTGAACAAAGGGGGAAGGGACATTTAGTTGGAACTTCTTCCTCTTTCCCTGACAGCTGAATCTGCCTACCAGCTAATACCTTCTTTTGACTATTCAGTTGTTCCTGAGATGGTCACAGAACTGGCATTAAACCCAACAACAACTGGAACTCTATACATTTTCTGTTCAGCTTCTTCTGTGCTACGGGCCAGATATGCAAGGTGGGGTATGGGCTTGGGGCCAGATCTATAATCCCATTCCTTGCATTCAGGTTACTGAAAAAAAGAATCAGCCTCTCTAAAGAGGGAAGGAGAGAAAGTGAGCACAGCCTTACTCCCAGTTTGCACCAGGAAATGTATGTTGGAGTCTCTGAAGATTCCAACAGGAGGTGCTCCAGTCATGTATCCCCAAAGAGGCTGAGGATGCTAAGGTGGTGCTGCTGCTTCCATACCCCTCCATATGATGGCACTATGCCTTAAAGGTACAGTCAGACTATAGATGTGTAATATTTTCTCACCTACAGCTTTAAACGTTTTAATCTGATGAGATTCAATAAGGACAAGTGCAGAGTCCTCCACCTAGGACGGAAGAATCTCATGCACAGCTACAGACTGGGGATCAACAAGCTAGGCAGCAATTCTGCAGAAAAGGGCCTGGATAAGAAGCTGGATATGAGTCAGCAGTGTGCCCTGGTTGCCAAGAAGGCTAATAGCATATTGGGCTGCATTGTAGAAGCATTGCCAGCAGATCGCGGGAAGTGATTATTCCTCTCTATTCAGCATTGGTGAGGCCTCATTTGGAGTATTGTGTCCAGTTTTGGGACAAAAAGGATGTGGACAAGTTGGACGGAATCCAGCAGAGGGCAACAAAAATGATTAGGGGGCTGGAGCACAAGACTTAGGAGGAGAGGCTGAGGGAGCTAGGCTTGTTTAGTCTGCAGAAGAGAAGAATGAGGGGAGATTTGATAGTAGCCTTTAACTACCTGAAAGGGGGTTCCAGGAGGATGGAGCTAGGCTGTTCTCAATGGTAGTAGTTGACAGAGCAATGGTCTCAAGCTGCAGTGGGGGAGGTCTAGGTTGGATATTAGGGAAAAGTATTTCACTAGGAAGGTGGTGAAGCACTGGAATGGGTTACCTAGGGAGGTGGTGGAATCTCCATCTTTAGAGATTTTTAAGCTGCGGCTTGACAAAGCCCTGGCTGGGATGATTTAGCTGAGGTTAGTCCTGCTTTGAGCAGGGGGTTGGACTGGATGACCTCCTGAGGTGCCTTCCACCTCTAATAGTCTGTGATTCTAAACCTGACACCTTCTAAATACCATCAGAAGTTCCAAGAGCAGGCAGTACTTAGCTCTCTGTAATTCATTTTAATCTCATTTTGGTGGCAATCAGTTCTCAGCCTCCTCTTGTCCCAGAAACAAACCTGTGTTTCTATGTGTCCCAAACTTATGTAAGCCCTTTACTTCAATTGTCTTCTGTTTTAGGGCTAGCCTACACAAACTTACAGCAAGACAGCTGTATTGGTACAGCTGTGTCATTGTAAGAGCGCTTGTGTCACCACGTTATGTCAACAGAAGAGAGCTCGCCTGCCGACATAATGAAACCACTTAAGTGGGGGCAGTAGCTATGTTGGTAAGAGAGTGTCTCCTGCCACCATAAGCGCTAGTGTGGACCACTCCATGTCAGCAAAACTTTTGTTGCTCAGGAAGAATATTTTTCACACCTCTAAGCAACAAAACTTTTACCAGCATGTGTTCTAGTGTAGACAAGGCCTTTGGTAGTCATATGGCCCCCACGGGATCTGTGCACCTCTCAATCAATGTATTTATCCTCACAACATACTTTGTGGTGTAAGGAAATACAATTATCCCCATTTACAGACAAGGAACTGAGGTTAAATAACTTGTCCAACGTCAAATAGGTAGTCTGTGACACAACAGGGAATTGACCCCAGGTCTCTTGGCTATTGGGCCATCCTTCTGTTCTTCCTCTGGTACTAGCTGATGAGGCGTTCCTAATCAATTAATGCCTGGGGAAGGCAGCGTACACAACTGCTGTCTGTACTTTATATTGCAAAAAAATAGAGGACTTCAGTTTCCAAAGCATGCAGTTAAACTTCATAAGCACAACCTATATTCTCAGGTCACTGAGAAGGAAAGGAACTGCTATCTTAAATCTGTTGATTAGCTATGACTTTGTTTTTTTAAAGCTCACTGATTACATTAATAAGGAACAACATATGTATAAAAACTCTAGGTTTAAATGTTAGTTGTCTGATCTACAATAAACTGAGAAATGCAGGAAATTCAGAGTTAGTGATGATACTTGATCATGACTCTTACAAATAAAATGGAGGGGGAGAATGTGAAGAGAACATCTGGGTGACATGTGGGTCCTTATAGAGCACCTATCACGACGGTATTTTAATGCCATTGAAAGTTGTGTTTTGTTCAGAACTAAACTATCAATATCCAGATCTACTTTTGCAGCTTCAGCCCCTCTGTCATTGTTTTACAGGTGTGAGGTGCCTCATAGATAGTTGGCTTTGCTCTTGCTCTTTGATGTATTTGAACAAGTGGTCTAATTACATTAATTATAATTCTAGCATTTTTTTCTTATGATGCCTAGAAGCACCTGGTGTTTAAGAAATTACAGAGGGGGTTGTTGTTTTTGTTTAGACCCTAGGGTTATCACAGCTTGGTGGCCACTCAAAATTAACTCTTTTACACATGCCTTAAAATTCCCGGCCAGTTATGTAGTATTCTAGATGGGCAACATTCTCCTGTGTATTTGCACTGCAGATCTCTGTTATATGTGTGTATATATTATATATATATATATATTAAAACTTATTCCTTGCCTGTCCCCTTCCTTTGACGTCAGTGGGAGTTCCACGTACTGAATGGAAAGTTCAGCAGAAATCTGGCCTGTCAATAAGAAATCCATAGCGCAAAAGAAGGTGGAGAATTGTGCCCAAACTATTTCAAGTTCAGTTTGTAATCCAATAGTTTCACTCTTCCAGTGGACAACAGTTGTATGTCATTTGACTTTTCGTGAAAAGACGAAGGAGCATCCTCCAGACTGGAGAGCGGCACAAATTCCTGAAATGGCTTTTTTGTCTATAGATTGTTACAACTATTAGAACCCTCAGATACAGACAAGTTTTTCAGATTTCTTCGGCAGTATTGCTTTCTTCATTCCCAAAGGGTTCTTTTGAAATTTCTCTTCAGCTGTAATTTTTCCAGGTTGTTACAGAACTTTGTGCAAATTTCCATTTGTTTTTAAAGCAATTGGCACAGTTCTCAACAGCACTTTCCTTTTCGTAACAGTAAGTGTACTGTTTACAAGAGAGCACTGTAGACTAGAAATTGAAGTCCTTCATCCACAGAACAGTACAGTATGAATAGTAGAAGTACAAGCTTTCCCACAATGCTTCATATTAAACTTGTCCTGGAGAGATTACATCAGACTCCCCCACTGATGCTGGTACCCATTATGACAATGGCTGTCAGCAACAGACCATTCTTCTAGCACAGATGGACTGTAAGCACCTGCCTATACTTTCCAAATGGTATTTCAAAAGCCATCCATTGGAAGGTCTTAAGCTTGAGATGCACATAGACAGCTGTTGTCCAAAGCAGCTAGAAGTATTGGTTGTGTCAGCTGATAGCAACCCCTGGCACAAGATTTTAAGCTCAGGTATAATTAAATCAGTGCAGTATATATCAGTTTCTCTCCAGTTATAGCTCTCTGCAGCTGAATGGGAAGAGCTAGCCAATTTAATTATAGCCCACAATGCAGTGCTTCATATTATTCCAAAACTCCTGCCTTCTAGCAACAGCATTGAAGCTATCAGACAGGTACTTCAGCAAATATAGAATGCACCAAAATAAGTTCAGTCATAATGGGCCCAATTGTCTGTTGCCCTGCATGCAGTCATTTACACCAGTGCAAAGTGAACTTAAAATGTGGCCAAATGACAGTGGTTTTCACACCTTGCATTCCATTTGTACTTGTGTAAGGGTAAGTATTTGGTGCTGGGCATAAGGAGTTGAAAATCTGTATTGGACATACTTTTCATGAAAAATAAAAACTGCCCTTTAGACAAAATGCCCATTTTCATGAGAATTTAAATTTTCGGTTGGTTTTGTTTTTTTGACCAAAACAAATTTTTTTGTAAACCAAAAATTAAAAATATTGGTTTTCAGTTCTCACAACTGAAGCCAAAAAGGTTGGTTTTGAGCTTTATTTTTAGATGAATATTTTTAGGTTTTCAATGAAATTGCCCCTCCCCCAAGCAGCTCTAGTGCTGAGGAAGGAAGGATAAGGCCCAATGTGGGCTGGTGGTGGGGGTGGGGGACACCCAAGAATGGTCTTCTCAAAGAATGTTGTCGGATGAACGTGCTAAATGGCATAATATCTGCACTGTCAATCACGCTCCAGCAATGAGTTTCTCACTTCAGCTCAGTGAGAGAGCTCAGTCTTAGGTACCAATTAACAAAATACTTAAGCACATGCTTAAGTTTCATGGACGCAAACATTAGTACTTGTCTTATGCCCTCAAGAGCAAGGATTATGAAGAAAGTCTTAAGGCAGATTATTCCATGGTTATCCACTATAGGTTTCTTGCCAATTCCTCTGAATCTGGCACTGGCCACTCAGTCACAGGACACTGGATTAGATGAACTTCTAGCCTGATCTGGGATGACTGTTCTTATATTCCTTGATTGCATCTGAGCTACTCCTTATTTACACCAGTATAAATAAAAAAAAATCAGACTTATTGTATTTAATGTATTATGTTTGCTGGTTAAAAATAAATTGTACATGCATTACATAGTACTTGGGCCTGAATGTGATTTAGCTCAATGAAGTTCTCAGTATAAAATTGGTGTGAAATTGAAATCAAGCCCTTTATATCTAGAGTAATGGTATCAGTAGTCCATTTTCTGCATTACCATCGATGATATCTCTGTGCCTGGCTTGTTAAATATGAACGTTATCGTTTTAGTAATACTTTACCTAGGGATTGTGTTTAGGCTCCTATGCCAGCTGTATTATGTCTACCTAGGTTTTAATTAGAGTTTTATGTATTCTTGATAGCAACAAGAATGCTGGAATTTGTAGGGTGTCTTTGAAATTTTCTGATTTGATATTTCATTTCTCCATATGATCACAAAATGAAATGTTATTATATACTAAGTGAGCATGTAGCAGAAACATTACAAGACTAATAATTCGGAGCAAAAGCTACATTATCAAAACTTTATGGATGGTTGAAATTTAAAGCCACAAATTTCACAGCTAAGGTTCCTATGGTAACCTTAACTCTACCCCTTAATTCTGCCCTTTTCACAATGTGTACATACTGGCGGGGGTTGGGAGGGGGAAAGGGTAAGTTGTCATGACAACCTTAACTCCACATTCTTTAGCTTTCATAGATTTGCAGCCTCAGACTTAACGTTGCATTAGAAAGCTCTTATCAGTACATTAGTCTCTTAGAAGTAGTTTTACAGTTTAATAAACTTAGATTTAATTGATGAGAGGAGGGTGTGTGCGCAAGTATGTGTGTGACCCTCTTGCTCTATTAAGAATATAGAATAGGAACATAACCCTGAACCAGCCTTCAGCTATATCGGACCATTTAATTTCTGCAATTAATAGGTTTATTCTTGCAAAAGAGTCTCATTTTACAGCCCAGACACCCCCTCATCTTCCCCCACATACCTACACTATATAAAGGAAACGCTGTTGATTCTGCCTGCATTGGAAGAGACCATCACCATCCAGAGAGGTCATTTGGAATATCTAGCAACACACACCTGCCCCTTCCAAGACTTAACAAACCAAGTAAATTTAAAAAGCAGTATGCATAGATTTAGCTGCAATGGCAGTTGTGAAGCCAAATCTCTTTGAATAATATTGAATATTACCTCTCCCACCCCACCCCTGAATTTAAATTCCAGGCTTTTACAGCACAAAGGAAGCCTTTTAATATATTTTCATAGCAGCACCCATGTAAATACCTCATTTGAATAAAAGTAGAGTGTTTAATACAATAACTGTCTTTACAAAGGTGAACAAAGGTAAAACACAATACAAGGATGTTTTTGGCAAAACCTCTGTCTTCCATTTCGTTTTCTAGAAAATCCTGATACAGAAAAGTTACCAATGCCTCACTTAATCTTGTAATCGATTTATTACTCTGAAAAGCAATTTCAAGTTCTAGCCAGTGATCATTCATAGATTGCTTTCGAAGAATATTTTTAAAGTCACATCTGAGAGCTAGGTGCAGATCAATACACTGGTTTCTTCAGAAAGTGGCATAGAAAAAACTTAAAATCTTATCAAATCTATAGACAGAACTCAGAAAACCTACACAGAAAAACAAAACATGTTTACCAACACAACTTAAATTCCCAAAAGGGAATCTCTGTTGAAATAGGATCCCATGCTGTATGGGTTTGTGAGGAACTTCCAACATAATGATGAGTGCTATGGATAGAGTGGAACACTTTTGTAGGGTCTGATCCAAAGTCCACTGAAATCAATGGGCATCTTTTAAATTACTTTGATGGGTATGGAATCAATGATCTGCATTGACTTCCCTGGACTTTGAACAGATCTGTGACAAAGTCACCTTTTTCACTAAACCGCAGTGAGCAGACATTGACTATTAGCAGAATTGCAGTTTTCAATGAACTAAAACAGAGGTGGTTTCACTACCTCTAGGTTTACTTTGAGTGGGCTCTACTGTGTGTCTGGACTAAATTAGGCTAGTAAATTGTTACTAAAAGGCTGAGTCCGCAGTCTCAGAAGTGCTGCTGGAACTGACGAAGTACAAAGTAGCAATTAAAAAGGGACCTCATAGATTGACATTATGGTGCCAAAGAACAAAATAGGACCCTTAGAGAAGAAAGCAAGAAAGCCAAAGCATGAAAAAGCAGTACAAATGAATGAAAAAACAAATCAGTGAGAAAGCAAGAGAAGACCATGAAACAGACAGAGGGAGATTAGATAGGAATATCCGATAGTCATGAAAAAAAGTTGTGTTTAAGGGTTTTGGGTTTTGGGGGGGGGGGGAAGGGAAGTGTCTTATTTTCCCCAGCTGTAGTTAGAGAACTCTGCCTATATCACCCATTTATAGTTACAAACCTTCAGAATGGGTTTCACGGAGGCTAGCACGTCCCACATCGCTGGCCTCAGTTCACACCTGGTGTAATACCACTGATTGCAAAGGAGTTATGCTACCTTTGGACAGGGGCCCCCCCGTGATGCTTTCTGAACCTGCTAGTCTCAGTGAAATCCAGCATGAAGATTTGCAGCTCTAAACTGGTGCTATAGGCCAAAGGGTTTTCTAGACAGAATTGAGGAGACCTGAAATATGAGATCCTTGGCTGGCTTTCATCATGATAGTTACATTGTGTGTGTCAAACAGAAGAACATCTCACATGTGTCTTGCACAAGATTCATGACAGCTCTGTAGCAGGGGAAATATATCTTCCTAGATGCAGTGACAAGGAACACAATGTCCTTCAGAGCAACTAAACAAAAGGAATACTCTGATGCTTAGAAAGCTTTTGCAAAGTCCACTTTTTCATCTCCAAACCTTCTGTTGTCTGTTTTTGAAACAATACCCCTCTCACACTGTCCTGGTGAAAGCTTCTTTCCTTGAGACTAAAAAAATACTTTTTATCTGTGACTCTGCTTTAGTGTTTGTTCGTAGCATATCAGGGTGTACTACCCTCCCCCCAATCAAACTAGAAACAGTTCAGATTCTCTTCAATAAATTATCTGCAGTGGATGATAAACCAAGTCCCTGCCACCAATACCTGTATAGTGCAATGCAACAATTCAAATACCTATGACTCTATTACTCTCAGTCCCTGTTCATCAGGACTCTGGGACGAAACAATAGCTCCCTTTCTTAGAAGATCCTTCAGGCAAGCTAACTCACTTAGTCCCCCTCCCACCTTTTAACAAGTTAGTCAACTGATGGCCCAATTAGTTCCTTAACTCACCCAGCCTCCCTATCTGATTAGCTAATTCCTCCTATTTCCTCAATCAGCTATCACCAGGGAAACCTAATTGAGGCCACAGTGATCAGAGGAACCTCAGCACTCTGTCACAGAAGTAATAAGCGAGGATCAGTACTGTCGTTTGTTTGCAATTGTACTATATTAGGGCCGTGAGACTGAGAGCCCGTGCATTAGAATTGTGCACACGCGCATTAAGAGACAGTCACGACCCCAAGGACCTTACAATCTAAATAGCTGAGCCAAAAAAGAAAGTTATGAGAATTATTATTATCCTCCCCATTTTACAGGTGGAAAAGGGAGACAGGGTAAGATTAAACTATTTGCCTAAGGGCACAGAAGAAGTCTGGGGTAGAGCTAGAAATGAAACCAGATCTCCGGAATCCCTGTCCAGTGTCTCAGCCAGACTCCATGACCAATATTGCTTCATAATACTATTTGATGTTGATTGGCTTATCTTGGGAACTACCAAGGAAGTCAGCCATAAACTTTTCGTGGAACAGCATTAGGCGTGGCATATAGCCTCCTCCTCCTATTAGACCAAGATTTGTTCTTGTTGGGTAGCTCCCTGGAATTAATTCCATCTGAGCTTTCTCAAGGAATCCAGGGAAGCTGTTTTCAGCAGGGGGCAGTTGCTTCATTTAAGCCTTCTTAATAAAACAATCAAAACCCTTGCAGATTCTTCCCTCAAAGTCTGTGCAAGCAAATTAGTTCCTTCCCCAAGTCTGTCTCTCACCCAAGTAACATCAAAATCTCAGCAATAAAGGGCTCCGAACAGTCTTCCCTCCTTCCTGGCCATTTGGTTTTTCTAGGCCTGTTCTTCTCCACAGTAACTGCAGTGGCTATCCATTGGTAGCATCGCCTAGTCCATAAGCTTTCTGGAGGGTGTTGCAGTTTCTGGTCTTCATTTCCTGATGCCCTCTTTTGTAAGGGTGACCTAATTAAGTTCCAGCTCTTTCTTAGGCTATGTCTACCCTTAAAATGCTACAGCTAGATCCCTGTAGCACTTCGGTGTAGACACGAGAGGGGTTCTCTCATCTTTGTACGTAATCCACTTCCCCACCAGGCAGTAGCTAGGACCAAGCACTGTCCACAACAGGGGTATTATATTGGCTTAACTACGGCTCTTAAAGCGGTGAATTATTCACACCCCTGAGAGATATAGCTATGCCAATATAACTTTTCAGTGTAGACAGACAGACAGCCCCAGGCCTCTGACCCCAGAGAGATGGTATCCCTTATAACTTTACAATCTGAAACCTGTTACTTTTTATTGAGCTAAAATAATGAAGATATCTGGATATCAGTTATACTTTTTTATCTGATCCTATGCTCATATGTGCTTTAAAAAAAGCACTGAGCCTATGAATAAGTATATATATTAAAGCATCTTTCTAGCATTTATCACATTGCATTAAATATTCATTTTTCCTTCACTGTAACTAAAATAACCTATTATACACCATATATAATATATAAAATTCCTACTATATAAAAATTCACAGAAGATAAAATATTAAGGTCTAGCAGCATTATACCCATAACAAAGAGTTTTTACACACTGTAATACATCTTTTCAAGTGCAGTCTGTCTAGAGCAGGAGGTTGTGGACCTGCAAAATACCAGCTAAAATACATTATTCTTCATCACTCACTGGAGATACAGAGTTTTCTGTTTTGAAGCAGAAAAAAAATTATTCTAAATTACACACAATTTACTTCCCTTTTTATATCATTGTGTTGTTATTGCTTTCCCAGTCTGAAGTGTAATCAACTTCTTTCATAGGCTGCTATTTCTGCCTTCCATTTTAAATAAGTTTCTGACATCAGTTCTACCTAGGCAAGATTAATATGACTTTCCTACTTAATATAAATCTTTTGATTTGCTGTGGAATGGACTGTTCTCCAGTATTGCTATCTAACTGCAGGAGACAATGCTGTTTATCATTTTGCCCTGAAAGCAGCCATCCAGATCTGGATACTACAATACTTTGAATTTAAAAACCATGAAATATAAATGTGATCCTATCAGGAGTGAACATGAATTAAATGAATAATGTTGCCTTTACCTCTGAAGTATCTTTTACGTTTGCTTTATGTTTATAACATCTGGGTTAAAAAAAGACAGCAAAGTGTAGAAAGCTATTTATGGAAACAGCATCTTTCTGGAAACACATACGTGCCACATAATTAAGGTTCTTGTGCATTAGAACTGGTTGAAAATTTTCAGATGGAATGTTTTTTCTGTCAGAAAATGCCAGTTCATTAAAATTGACATGTTCCACAGGAATGTGTTGATTTCAATTAAATTTCACTTAGCAAAAAATATCAAAGAAGCCTTTTGATATGGTCTAAATGTTCAAAACATTGATTTTTCATTTCAAAATGACTGTTTCAAAATTCATTTTATAGTATAATATAAAGTCAAAAAAATTGTAATTTTATCAAAACAAGACCTTCCAACTGACCCAAATTTTGTTCTTCAAGAAATTTAGAAATGCTTGAGTTTTTTTCTAATTCAGAATTAAAACAAGTTGCAAAATCATGGAATTTCCCACAAAATGGAAATTCCATTTCCCATACAGCTCTAGTAATATTGTTTACTATTCACACACAACAGGGTTCTTTCCACTACCCGTCCTCCTCCATAGCTGGTTTGCTACCAGGATTAACTAGAATGGAATATTAGAACATACAGTATAGTCAGCAGTTGTCATCAAGAGGTTAATTAGACTATTCAGACAATGAAACACTCTATGGAATATCTCTTCACTGACCCCAGTGTAACACAAGGATGAGGCACAGGAATATTTTTTGGAAATTCCAAAACAAAAAACAAACAACAACCCCCCCCAAAAAACCTAGTATTCATTTGAGATAGATCCACATCTGATGTAAACTGATGTAGTTCCCTTGGCTTCAACGTGTTATTAAGCCCATTTGCATCAGGTGAGGATATGGCCCTTCAGCTATATAAACAAAATTTGAACAGCAGCTTAAATGCTTGTCATCACCCTGACTACTTTGCTTTTAAACTTAGATCCCTTTCTGCTTTCCTTCATATATATATAGTCTCTTCTGCTGTACATTTTATGGGACAGGAACAATGTCTTCCTCTATGCCTTCTCCTTGTATATTTTGGGCCCCACCTCAATCTAAATAAAAATTCTTATTTATTATTACTGCATTTCAGACGTAGGCAATTAAGCAATTTACATACCTTTTGGGTACTGGTCGTCTTCCTACTGAGCTCAGTAATAACTTACCAACTTCAATCTGAGCAGTATTGGGCTTTGTGGGCTCAATGCTGCAAGATACTGAGCACCGCAGCCCAATTCAGACAACACTTAAGCCCATGCGTAATTCTAAGTGTGTGATGAGTCCTGTTGATGTCAGTGGGATTACTCACACACAGGAGAAACGACAAAATATCTTTGCCAACACAGAAAGAAAGTGTGCTAGCTAACGTATACGTGTGCCACTGCTCAAGTGGAGATAGTTGTATCGCCTTCTAGTGTATAGCCTATAAAAAAGATAAGCCCAACTATTACCACAACCAGTAGTAAAGATTCTCCTTTGCCTCATTACTAAAGGGTACTATTTTGAGGCAGAAACTCCAGAGTTCTGTTCTGTATGTCACACACATGATGTTTAGCTGGCAGCTGAGATGTCTGTATATCATCGAATCATTACAGGTGCCCCTCACATTTTATTTTTGATGTGTCTTAAAGAGAAATGGGCACAGTTTAATACCCTTCTCCTTCAAGGAGGCTCTAGCAGAGAGACTGCCTAGAGCAAAATTAAGAAACAATTTTCTCTTCTCACTGTTCCCATTTTAATCTCCTCTCTCCATTTCATCCTGAAGCTGCTGCCAATAGTGCTAGCTGTGGAATTAATGTGTTGCCAAAATGGTGAGAAAAGACTTTTAAAACAGTGAGATCTATTAAATTATGCAGTAGTTTCCCCAAGGGAAGTGATGGAAGACTTATTGCTTAACTGGTTTAAAAAGACATGGACAAAAGAAAGCACTCCAAACTCTAGTCTAGAAACAATCCTGTACCACTCCTCAAGGAATGAATAAAATGACAAAAGTGATCTTTCCCCATCTCTAACTTTTGTAATTAGTGGTTCCTGATGCTTTATTCCATTCAATTCCTTAATTAATACTATCAGCTATGACTGGTTCTGATGCACAAGGAACCACTCAGGTACCATAACTAACATTGGGGAAGGAACATGGGACAATGTGTTTTCTACTAGTGTTTACATTTCTGTTAGTATTGTCAAACAGAAAGTAACTACAATCTCCATTTCTCTTCTTTAAAGCTGGAAGCTGTGACACAGCAAAGGATTTAAGCGTGTGTTTAACTTTGAATCCATGTTTTAAGTCCAACCCTATTCAGTAAAGAGTACGTGCACGTGCTTTGCAAATCAAGGCCAGAGAGATGATGACTTGTTCTTCTCTATTGTCTCATCATAGTTCACTCATGGTATTTCATAACCTTAGAGACATAAGAGCTGAAAGAACAGGTAAATTATAAGAAATAATTTGCTTGACTAGCTTTGTGTCTTTTTCTTGTGCATAAACAGATTGTGCTTTTTTCATAGGTATTTGAAAGGATTTGCAAAAAACACGGTCTGTGAATAAATCTAGATCTATCTGTTTTAGGATTTTATACCTCACCCATCCCCACCTTCCATATAAAATCAATAACAATCACAAAGTCCCTAGAGGACTTCATGGAACCTCTAGCTCTTCTTCCTTTTTGAGGTAAAAACTCCACTGGAAGTAGGGGGGTTTTGTCTGATTGTTTCAGGTTGTAAGGTTTTTCAGGGGATATTGGGTGGAACGGGTGGATAGATGGGCATCAGTGCTATGAGTGTCATTCTTGCTATGGCAGAAACACATCTTCAAAGAGAAAGGTTTAGCAGCATTTCCTAAAGATAGTCAGACCCTGGATTTGCCTCATGTCTTCTGGAAGTTTGTTCCATACCTGATTTCCTTGACCAAAAATTCTTTCAGTGTTTTCCATATTTGACATTTGAGCTGTTGTGAATGGACACATAGGTCACATAGTATGTTTCTGGTCCTCAACTGCATGAGCATAACCCTAAAAACTGCTTTCTGGTGTAAATACTCAAAATCACCAATATGAAATTTGCTTTCTGCCAATGTTTTGCAATATTTGCTCAAAAAGTTCTATTTCAGCGAACTTTCTTCTCTCTGCACTCATTTGTGAGAGTATCTATGGAAATTAAACAAAAAACACAAGTGAGGTGCAAACACATTTAAAGTGAACCCAGTCAGAAGTTCAAAAGAATATTCACAGAAAATATATTTGCAATACTCAAGAAGCTTTGCTTGACATATTTCCTTCTAACGAAACAAATTATGGCTGACTCTTCTGGATTGTTTTCAAATTTCTGTTTTATTATTAATTATTAATGTCTTGCAGTCCTTCTAACCAAAAATCCCCCTGCTGATTTAATAGATTGTAACTCTGGCAAATTTGTGCCCGCATTAAGAGAGAGAAGATATTTTCCAAGTAACATAACTATCCAGTTGACTGCAGCTCTTTCAGCTTCTGAATTAGTATGAACTAATGAGTGAGTGTAGAAAAAACCTTTTTTTCTGAGTCCTTTTTTTTTTTTTTTTAGTATTTCAGTGTTTTTAAAGGTGACAAATTACCACCAACCTGAAGACTGAAGTCTGCCAGGTAATACGTGCAGTACAGCACCAACCATGGAAGCACAGCTGCTATCGTAACAACGTTCTTTATACCTCACCTGCAGGGAAGCCTTCTAGGAGTGAGACAGTTGTTCAGGATTTATGTACATTCAGCACTTTGCCATTTAGAGACTGTCATGCTCATTAGTACCCGTTCCAGCTGTGTGGTAGTGGACTTACAATGTGTCCACTTGGAATTAGAATGAGACCAACTCATTTCACGTAGGCCACTGCACACCATCAAATGGCAACTACTTTTCCACAGCCATTAACCTGGCTGGATTTGACGATGTGTCAGCGACAGTCACTCCTTTACCAATCTTCTTAGGACATCTAATCTGCCTAGAAGAGTAACTATACACATTTTTTATCTCCTAGCAGTTTTAAAGCATTTTTAAAAATAATCTGTTAGGATGAAATGTGAGAAGAGAGCACTCAGAGAACGGAGACTAAGTGGACTACGAAATGCTCAAATTATAAACTTAATAGAGTGTGTATTCTGTTCTGATTGGCGATGGTGAGCTATTTAACTATTAGGAAGATACCAATTTGTCAGCATGGCAATTCTGCGATTACATTTAAAACATAATACCAGTGCACTGGGAATTATAATTATTAAAGAACACACTATGTGCCTCATTTTTAAAATGCCTTCTCATTTTCTGCCCACAAGGAATTGGAGGAACAAATAACAAATTTGAGGGCTGAGATTTTCAAAAGTGACTAGTGATCTTGGGTTCTTAAGTTTTTGAGTGCCCAGTTTGAGTCACCTTAAAGAGGCCTGATTTTTCAGAAGGTGAGCACTCCTCATTCTCTTAAAAATCAAGCTCTTTAACACATCTCAGATTAGGCAGCCAAAAAAGGAGGCAATCAAAATCACTAGTCACTTAGAAAACCTGTATTATGTATATCTGTATATCTGTAAATCTGTGTATCTAATCTGTATTCTGTATATCTGTAAATCTGTGTATCTAATTACTTGATTGTATTTAGAGATCAGGCAGTTAGACATTTATGGGAACGTCTGCACTTGGAGCTCGGGGAGTGATTCCGGCCTCATGAGACATACAAGGGCAGACCATGCTAGCTCTCAGCTAGCTATCGCACTAAAAATAGTTGTAGCTGTGACAACTTGAGCAGTAGGAGAAGCTAGCTGCCCTGAGTACACGCCTATCGTCTTTGATGGACATGTACTTGGGATAATAGAACCACAGAAGATTAGGGGTGGAACAGACCTCAGGGGGTCATCTAGTCCAACCCCCTGCTCAAAGCAGGACCAACCCCAATTAAATTATCCCAGCCAGGCATTTGTCAAGCTGCACCTTAAAAACCTCTAACGAGGGAGATTCCATCACCTCCCTAGGTAACCCATTCCAGTGCTTCACCGCCCTGCTCGTGAAAAAGGTTTCCTAATATCCAACCTAGACCTCCTGCACTGCAACTTGAGACCTTTGCTCCTAGCGATGGCTAGCCCCACCCAGCACTTGTGCTCCCACAGCTACCTTCTGCTTTTAGCACCCTAGATTAGGGTGACCAGACAGCAAGTGTGAAAAATCGGGACAGAGGGGGGAGTAATAGGTGCCTGTATAAGACAAAGCCCCGAATATCAGGACTGCCCTATACAATTGAGACTTCTGGTCACCCTATCCTAGATAGAGGAGAGCAGCTTGAGTGTGTCTCTTCGAGCTGGGAATCATGCACCCAGCTCCAAGTGTAGACCTATTCTAAATGAGCCTACGATTAACAGTGTCTATAGTTTTTTGCCCACAGTAGCTTCCAGGGCAAAATTCTTGGTCAGATTGAGGCTCCCTTAAAAATCTGGCCCTACTTTTTCACTTTAAAACCATGTTGTTATATGACCATAAATTACAGATCGAAAATGGAATTTGCATTGACACTGGTAATAGTAACAGAGCTAACGAACAAGGGCCACATTCTGGAAGGTGCTCCTCATCCCTGGAAAGAGGCTGCGTGCCCTCAGTTTCCATGGAACTAATTGGGAAGCTGAGGAAGTTCAGCCTTTCTCAGTAGAAGTACATCATCTTGCAGGGTCAGCTGCTGATTTATTAGGGTTCATATGCAATGGAATGGTGTAAGGCAGGACTGGAACAGGATCATGCAGGGCTGTGAAAGGGGGAGGGCTGCATGGGGACCAGCCACAGTTACCATCCCTGTGCTCATGGGAGAAAAGGGACAGCTCCATCTACGCATCCCATAGGAGGCAAGGAGGAGGTGGCATCGTGGCCTAGCCCCCTTCTACACTGGCCAGTGGATTGGCTGCGCTATCCTAAAGGCTAGCACAGAAGAGAGTTTGGACAGGGACTGTACCTTCCCAAGGACCATTCCCTTCCTGAGTTCCCGCTACAGCACTGGAGCTCCCCACTGCCACATCACAAAATCGCCTTAAAAGCACGATCTAGCCCTTTGTGTGAACGTGGTTATCAGCTTTATCTCAAGATCAGGCAGCTGAGCGCCTTGCACATTTATGGTTCTATAAACAACAATAATACCGTGTTTACTAACTTGTGGTAATGGCTCGTTTCCTGGGGATAACTGGCACTTCTACCTCTCTGGTAGATAAATCTCTCTGGAACATTTACTTGACTGCTTTCTAAAGACATGAAAGTGCTGACGAGATTCCTAATTGCAAATTAGACTTTTGACAGGGAAGGAAGAGCAGACGGATTGAAATAGCCTCAGACATAAAGTTCCAGAGGGCTAGCCGTGCTAGTCTGTATACAGCAAAAACAATGAGAGTCCTGTAGCACCTTAAAGACTGAGTAATTTCTGCAGGCATACGCTTTCATGGGCTGCAGCCCTCTTCCAGACCTAGTAACCGATTGTGGCAAACAGCATTAAGGTAGCACCCAGCAATACTGAGTTTGGCATCTGGCCACCAGACACAAGAACATACTTAACCAATGGTGTGATGGGGTATACCAGCCCCGTGCTGGGCCGGAAGGGACTGAGGAGGCCACGGCTCCTCTCCCCTGTTGTGCATGCTCCAACTGGAACCGCAGTATAAAAGAGAGCTGCTTAACTCACTTGGCCTGACCAGGGAGAAGAAAGGACGTGTCTTGCAGGATCCTGCTTGGGAGCTGTCTGAGCCCCAGACCGCAGAGACCAGGTACGCTAAGACCCAGGCAAACACCCAGCTGTCCATGGAAGCCCAAGAGGGGAAGAAATTGTCAGGAACCTCACCTGCCAACTATCCCGGAGAACCAGAGGAGCTGCTGGCTACAGAGCAGGAAGACAGGGTAGGAAGTAGTCAGGAGAACCAGAAATTGATCCAGTTGTGGGACTGGGAACAGAGTCAGCATGTTTCAGGAGGTTCCCTGCTGACCCAGTGACGGATATGCTCACTGCTGATAAAGCCCTGGGTCTCCCTCCCTAGCCGCCATCCCTTGGTGGCGGCCCATCACCTTCTGGCCATCTAGGCCATACTGCCCAGCACAAAGGGGCAGTCCTTCTGACTCTGGCCGTCTAGGCCGAACTGCCTGGCAAAAATAGCAGTCTTACTGAGTCTTGCTGCCGAGGCTGTGCTGCCCTGAGCTACAGGGCCTCCTCACAGACATAGGCCACTAGGCTGTGCTGCCATCAATCTAAGGGCAGCCCTGCAGACTCTGACCATTAGGTCATACTGCCCTGAAGAGAAGAGTGGTTATTTGGACTTCGCCGCAGGGCCATAACGCCCTAAAGGGGTGATGGGATATGCCTGCCCCATGACAAATGGGCAAAAGTCCCCAGTGTGGAGACAAAATGCCCATTAAGAGCCGTTGAGATGCGAGATGGAACATTTGGCGCTCTGCCGAAAGCAACTCTACCACTTGGACCGAAAAGAGGAGATGCTCTGGGGATGAGTTAATAGGGACTGTAATAAATTTGATTCAATTGGATGTCACCCTTCGTGTTCCTTATTGGCTGAACCATGATCATTTTTGCTGAGGTCTCTTTCAGGGGAGTTTATGATAACACTACCAATACACTTCAATGGCATTTTGTGATTATTTTAGATAGGTGTGTTTTGGTCTTGTAAAAAGTGATAGTTTGCCTGCAGATTCTTCTCAAAATAGTCTTTTCTGGCAGAGACACCGTAATAGTGGCACTTCATGAAGTAATAATGATTTGTTTCTCTATAGTGTGCTCACATTTTCAGAGCAAGTTACAAACATTAATGAAATAAGAACTCAGTTTTCAAACTGACTTCAAAGACGCAACAGCTCGGAAAATTAAGCTACTTATTCACATGCCGTCAACATGGATTTAGATACTATCACAGTTCTAGCCAAATGCCCCTCCTGGACACACGCTAGACTGCTGTGAAGGATCCAACTGCCTCCAGAGTCCAGGCATTGCCCCTGGCTGGGGTCTCGAGGCACACTCTCTGGGTACAGATCCTTTGTTTAGCACCCCAACTCTGAACTAAGATGTTGTGGTCCAACTGACCAGCCCCTGGAACTAGTACTGATCCTTCTTCCCCATTTTCCTAGACTTCTCCGTATCAAACGCCCTGTCCCAAAACTCCAGCCACGTGGGCAGTCTGGCTTCATGGGTCAACCCTTCTGGGGTATGTGATGGGTATGACACAACACACAGACTTTCCACAGGATTTCAAAACACCATTAACTTACTAGCGCAAGACAGTACAAGTCATTTAGAAAAGAAACATCCTGAATGTCATTCTCCTCAGCCTAGCTCTCCTTTCCCTTGGGGGACTGTCTGAGCTCAGGAAGGCAAGGTTCCCCCTGCCTTATCAAACTCCTGCAACTGCTTCCCTCATCTTGAAGTGGTGAAAATGACCCAAGACTGCAAATAAAACATCTCCTGCCCTTTTGTAACCGTACAGTTCCCTCAGTCAGCTGACTGATCCCCTGACAAACCGCATCACCAGGCTATTGCCTAGCATGGATGTATTTGAATAGAGGACTATCCCAGTTTAATGACCCTCTGTTGTCAGCCCTCTATCATTAGCCATGGGAATTTCAGTCCAGCATGGAGGTAAAGCAGAGAAAGCAAAAAGCTGCATTGCTGGGTAAGGTTTGGAGCTTGGAAAAGATACAGACAAAGAGTTCATAATCGCACACAGAATTCATAAGCTGTACACATTTTCCAAATCATCACAGATATGGAGGCACTCATGTCTAAAAACTTTCATAAGGGTCTTGCCTGATGCAATACCGAGGTGGGAACAGAACCCAAGTCTCCTAGTTCTGTTAACCACAACACTTCATTTCCCCTCATGCAGAAGAGTGAAAAACCAAAATCTCCGTAAATATAACAGGAAGGAGCGTTGGCTTGGTAACACGGCAGCAAAATAACATGCGCTGGTGAGAATCTGCCTCCCAGACTTGGTGTCTCTCTCCCACATTGCAGAAGCAGCACCCCCTGCTCCTAAAGGAGGCACTGTGTGACGGTGCTATCCGGAGTCCTTTCCCATAGGGACTACTTACAGAAGAGCACAACTGAACATGTCAGATGATTTTCAACTCTAATATTGATGCAGTTAGTTTTTCACGTACAGGTTCATGATACAGTACTTCTCTGGCCCCCATCACCATAGTATCAGGGCATCATTTGATCTAGATATAGATACTTATATGGAACCCAGTACCATAGCACCTTACAATCTTTTTAATGTGTTTTTCCCCACAACACGTCTGTGCGGTATTGCACTGCTATTATTCCCCTTTGACAGATGGGGAACTGAGGGACAGAGAGACTAAGGGCTACGTTCACAAAAGGATTCAGGTGCGTAACTGCCACTTGAGCTACCTAAATCCCAAAATTAGGCCTCAGTGGAATTCACAAAACCTCCTCTTAGCTGCCACCAAACCCTGCAGGCACCAAAACTCATCCGTTGCCTAAATTTTTGCCTCTATACATGCAAACTGCAGCCTCACACTAGGTGCCAGATGCCAAAACCAGGCATGAAGTGGGGGAAAATAGGTGTTCCTCCACCTAACTTGCAAGCTCAGAGCTTGTCTACTGGATCGGGCCGCTATAGGCAAGCTCACACAAAGTGGCAAACAGGGTGCGGGGAAAGAGAAGTGGAATCATTGGTCCAGGGAGAGAGCAAGAACACACAAGCATGAGAATGACCAGCCTGCTGGCTTGAGCATTCATGTGGGAGGTGGAGACCCAGGGTCCACTCCCTCTGCTACTAATGAATTTTGAAATGATTGATTAACAGTAGAACAGCTTCCTCAGTAGAACTCCATGGCAGACTCTCCCATAGCCTAGTGGTTAGGGCAATCATCTAAGAGATGGCAGATCCTTGTTCAAATCCCTGCTCAAAAAGTGGAGGGGAGGGGGACTTGAACCGAGGGCCTTATATATCCCAGGGCAGTACGCTAATCAGAGGACTATATGGTATAAGGGTAGGCTGCATCTTCTTACCTCCCCTGGCTTCTTGCAAAAACAGCATAGGCACCCACCACCAAGAGAGCGTTTGTACCAGAGAATCCCCAGCAAAGGGAAGTGCCTCCCTGCAGCCTAGATTTAGGCGCTGAACTCCATGAGAGGGCTTATGATGACACACCCCTCACACTGGCGTCTCCCATGGGCTAGTTTAGGCTGGGAGCCACTGTCACAGCTCCTAGTGAGCGCCTCCTCCAGGCCATCAAATAGGACTGATGTGAGGGGAATCCAAGCCTCTGGGCCTGGGATGTGCCATGCTTCTGGAGCCTAAAAGAGTCCAGCCATTGCCGCATTCTCAGGGTCCCTAGACACACTCTCTGACGCACTAATCTTCTATCCAACAACCCTCTTCAAGTGTTGGAACCCACTGTCCAGTCACCTAACCTCTCTGGGCACAAGACTGACCCCTCAGACTTCCTGCTACTTAGACACAACCCTCTCCCGTTACTCCACCCCAAAGATGTGAAGATTCTAGTTTTCAGTTTAACTCTTTCAGGGGCATGCAGCAGTTGTGAAGCAGTTAACATACAGAGAGACACTTGGCTCAGAGTCTAACACCTTAATGTTCTTTCATACTTAACTATACAAAGCACGGGAGACTACACATCATTCAAAACCATAAACACTAACTATACTTCCCTGCCTCAGTTTCCTCACTACTCCAGGGCATTCTTCGGGCTAAGGTCTGAGTCCCTTGGGTTGTTCAGAATCCTTGGGGCCATCTGAGCTCAGGAAAGGGCCCTCGGGTAGGGATCCACCACCCTATGCTGTGTGACTTTTCCCTTTTGGAGACCCTTATCCAGCTTCTGTAACATAGCTCTCTCTTGCCCCACACTTCCTCTCCCAGTCTGGCCCCTATTCCTGTGTATTTCTTTATTTAACCCCCTCTGATCACCTGGTCTGTTTTGTTCTTCTCCTGGTACATTTTCACTGCTTCTACCTTCTTCTTCCCTTCAGTTAAACTGCATTTCCAAGGCCCGAGCTGCTTTTCTATTTTGTGAGGTTTAAGCACCATCACTAACCTTAAGTATTTCCCATTGTATCTGTCTGGAGTGTACATACAGGATTTGTCAGCAGTGGTGGATCCACAGACATATAGGTACAGCGGATTTTCTAATATAACTTCACAACATCAATCACAATGTGCACATTGTACAGATATAACCCCATTCCATCACAACCACCAAGTATGCTGGCTTTTGTGAATCCCATTCTGAGGTGCCTCTCACTCCCCATTCATCCCTGTGAGGTAGTATCAGTCAAAAGATTGGCCTTGTTAGAAATAAAAGAAAAACCAAAAGGCTGAAATAGTAACTTCTTTGACTGGAAGATGTTTATAATTACTTTAGTATTTCTATTGTATCTTTTCATAGTGCCTTCAACCCTGCGGTCCCAAATCACTTTACAAAGTATTCTGCTCAGCTTTACACCCCGTGCAAGGCTGAAGAAAAATAATTTAGCCCAAAAGCCAAAGGAGTCCCTTCACACATTGCTGAAATGACTTACGGAAGTAGAAAAGAGTAGATGTTCAACAGAGCATAGCATGACATGAGTATAAAGGAGGAAGTGAGGTGGTTAAATTTTTTAAACCAAAATGTCTGGCTGGCAATGGGGAGGACAGTTTATATAACAGTCGAAGATTGTATGCACTGCAAAAGGTGAAGTTAGACAATGCGGTGCCTGTAAATGCCTCAGGAGATGGATTTAGACAGTGAGGCTTTTGCTATTCTATTTAGTGGTTTCATATGCAGGTCAATACTTCTATAGAGATTATCCTTGCAAACCAGTGTTGATTGACTTATACTCAAATCAGCTTACACAAAAGTTTAATGGTAATTGAAACTGCAGGGGGAACATTTGTAGGCATATAATCCCACTACAATTTGGCCATAACTTTAGATCCACACTTTAGCAAACAATTCTAAAAGCTCTCTGGTGACCACATGTGGTCAAGAAAGACCTTGGTATTACAACACACTGGGAAGACAGCACTTCTAGCAGTGCAATGCCTGTTACCCTCCTACAGGAACATTGATTTATTACTGATTCAGGCTCTGATCTCCTGCAGTAGGACCCTCTATCACCAATCGCTGTTCCCAGTGGGACTCCACACAGCACAGGGATCTGTGCCAGCAGACCCCAATGCAAGATTAGGGTTTCAGACGAGGATGTGTTGACTCATATTTATCAGGAGCACGTCCTGCAGTTCCCTGGCTTTTCTCTAGAAGTCTAAGTAATGACTGAAGCCCCAATCCAGCAAAGCACTGAAGCAAACATTTGATGTTAAGCACTTGAATAGTACCACTGATTTCAACAGGATTACAGCAGGTGCTTACCTTTCAGGCCATGAGAAGTGCTTTGCTGGATTAGGGCATAACTATGCTTCACTTGTGTGCTTTCACAAGCCAATAGCCAGAGGTGATACAGTCATGGAAATATTTTAGGGTGCACATCCTGGAGCTATCAAAGGCTTATTTTTCTAGGTGTACTGTTAAAAATGCATTTCTTGTCTGCAACATTCATCTAAGCAAATACTTGACTTTTGTGAAATACTGTGGACGATTCAACATCCAAAACAGAGAAACAATTAGCAAGTTATTAAGAAGTTAGGCTATTTCTTACACAGGAACTGAAATTACACATTAAACTCACACAAATAATGGGATATGGAGATTCTGAGACACACGTAAGACAAGAAAAAGTCAGGACTCAACTTCTTCCTTCATTGTGTACAATATAGAAAATTGGGGATTACCTAGAAGAGAGTAAATCTCCAAGCACATTTCTACAGCTCTTTCCCCGCAAGAACAAGGAGGACTGAGTGGACCTTGTTCTCATAGAAAGGAGCATAATAGGGGTAGTATGCTGTCCTACACTATAGGTATGACACTATTATTCCTCCACCATATTCCGTCATAAGATCATCAAACATTGAATAAAATACTTGGCCCAGCCTCACTGCTGGTGTAAATTGGTACTGCTCCATTGCCTCCATCGAGCAGCACCACTGTACAACAGCAGAGAATTTAGTCATATTTCTTCGGGACTGGAATTACTGGTCTGAACACCTCATGTAGAAGATGGCACAGTGAGCACTGCCCTCTGGAGGCCTGCCCGAGCCATTGCGCTGTAAAAAATGACACCTCAACCTGGACCTCACTTTCTGAAAATTTAAACTGAGAAGGCAAAAAGTGCCAAAGCAGAGTGTAAACTACTGAAAGGCATTTGATTAATGCCACTTTTTGTGACAGCAATAACTTTCAGTACATTTACATTACTTATTCTTCTTGAAAAGTAATACGAAAGGGCAAATTTGGCTTATTTTCTCATATCTGTAATGACATTTACAAATCATTTTCAGAAAGTGTAAATCACAAAAAAATTAAAAAACATGCATTGGAATGGAGCCCACATGATTTGCAATTTAGATTTTGTTTTATTGATTACAGGGAAAAATATCACCACTTGGCAGGTCTCTGATTTCAAATATTTCCAACATGATTACACGTTTTATTAATCAAGGTCAAAGTGACCCCATCTGGCCAGTGCTGATGAAAACAGAGGTATGCATTAATTAACAATCACTTCTGCAACGAAAACTAAGATACATTAAAATCATGGATAGTGGTTTACAGTGTGGGTTTCTGATGCCATCTATGGGGCAAATCAGGCTATGCAAGTATCAAATACATATTTCCTCTGGTTTTCTAATTATGGCTCCAGTTTAGGGTGACCAGTTAGCAAGTGTAAAAAAATCGGGAAACATTTTTGAGGTGGTGAGCAGATATAGTTGCATATATAAGACAAAGCCCCTAAATCAGGACGGTCCCAATAACACTGGACAACAAATTTTTTCGAAAGTGTTGCTTCCTCAGAATTCTTTTTTTTTTGATTACGCTAGACCACTTGAAGCTGAACACAAATATAATTTCAGACTACTTCTATCATGTATGAATTTGGAGAAACAGGAAATTGACTTTTATTGAATGTAATACGTTTAATTGCATAACGGTGCTGACGCTTTGCAATAGTTCAACTGAGCTAAAAAAAATTTTCGTTTGTACTCAGTGTCTGAGGCTTCTCGTTTAAGTGTCCAACAATAATCAGCCAGCATTGATGGATTCCAATTGCCCTGATACCGTTTTTCCACAATCGCAATGTCCTGGTGAAACCTTTCACCATGCTCGTCACTGACTGCACCAAGATTTGCAGGGAAGAAGGCTAAATGCGAATGCAGAAAATGAATCTTTAGTAACATGTTGCACTTCATGATTTTGTATGCTTGAAGCATGTTGTCAACCAGCTTCACGTACTTTGGTGCTCTGTAGTTGCCAAGAAAATTTTCAACAACATCCTTGAATGCCTTCCATGCGATTTTCTCCGGCCTTACTAGAAGTTCTTCGAACTCGTCATTGATGACCTGTTTGATTTGTGGACTAACAAAAATGCCTTCCTTAATCTTGGCATTAATTATTCTGGGAAACATCTGCCTCAAAAACCAAAATCCTTCACCTTCCTTGTTCATCACTTTCACAAAATTTTTTATCAGTCCAAGTTTTATCCTTGCAGTCTTGAACCCAGTAATTCTTTGTTTGCCTTTGACAAACCCAAGTCCCTAACCAGGTCATTTATCTCAGATTGAGTTATCAGATGAGGCTTACTCGATGTAAATGGTTCAAAATCTGGATCAGTGTCGTTTTCCATTCCTGGCTCCTGCATCATGGCATCTTTGTCTGCCTCCTCTAGGCTCCATGTCTCTGGTGGTTTCGGTACTGGAAGATTGTTGTCATGCAGCACAAGTCTCATGGCTGAAGGGAGATTGGGGTATTCAATGGATTTCTTGTTTTTAGCGGAGAACCCAGACACATTTGGTTAGACAGAAGTAACAGTCTGTCACATGATCCTTCTGCTCTCGCCATATCATCACGACAGTGAACGGCCTTGACTTCCGAGTACCTCTGAGCCAAGCTCTAAGATCAATAGCACATGTTGCGCAGCAAATACGAGAAGCCCAGGCTCTGTCCTGATCACCAATTTTACAGCCAAAGAAGAGCTCATACGCTTTCTTAATACGTTCAGTCATGCTCCATCTTTGAGGTTTAAGTGTATATTCGCCACAAATGTAACAGAACGTATCACGGGTGTTGCAATATTGGCAAGACATTTTGCTATCACGAATCCTCCTGAAAATACAATTGCTTTATTATTGTGAGTACACACAATATGCTATGCGCATAGAGTATGCGCATCAACATGAATGCAAACTGATATAAACGCAATGCATAGAATGGTGTGTGTGAAATGCTTTTATAGCCTTTCTAAAACCTGTCCAGCCAGCATCCGCCCTGCCTAAGCCTTAGCATTCCCACTGCATGTTGTGTGGCCTGCACTAGGTGCAGTGTCACTGCATGCCCAGACATGCTTGGACACAAGATAGAAAACTTTTCAGCTTACATTGTGGGCAACATTTTAATAGACTTAAATTATGAATTGAAATAACAAATATAGGTGATTTAAAAAAAAACCGATACGTGAGAGGGAAATTTCTTGGTGATTTTCGTAATCAGCAGCCCAAAATCCATAAGATACACACAAAAGTCTTCAGGAAGCAAAATCTTTGTTGTCCAGTGTAATATCGAGACAACTGGTCACCATACTCCAGTTTGACAAAGCACTTAACGACATGCTTACCATTAGCGTACAGTTGTGAAATCAACAATAGGTACTGTTTAAGGGCTTTGCTAAATTGGAGGGCTGTTGCCGAGAATAAGTTTTAAAATTTTAATGTATTATAGTCAGACAGATCTTTTCTTTGTTGGTGAAATATTTGAAGGGTGTAAGAACCAAGAAGTGAAAGGAATTATTTAATATGGCAGAAGGGATATAATTCAGAATAAATGGTTACAATTAAGGAAAGGAAAATTTAGGATGGATATCCGGAAAGAAATCTGGACATTGAAATATGTTAAATTGTGGAATAAGGTCCCAAAGGCAGTGATGGAAGCCCATTACTTGGGAAATATTAAACAAGCCTGGATAAAATAGTAAGAAATATATTGTTAGGGGCATTCCTGCTCTGAACTTGAATCAAAAGCCCACTGTAGTCAAACCTTCTTCTTCTGCTTCTTGTGTGTGGTGTAGAGTTCCACTCGAGCATTCATTCAGCAATTGTATGTGGCAGACCTCATCCAGTCCAGTGCTTTGTCGGTCAGGAGGTTGAGGGAAACCCATCCTTCTTTGAGGCAGTGGGTGGGGCATTCCTCCACAAGATGGTCCACTGTTTGTAGAGCGCAGGGTTGTGAAATCTGCACTCCAGTTATAACTGCACAACCTGTGCAGCAGGTTGATCCGGGCTGCCACTTTCGCTACCACTCCATTGATATGATGGCGGAAAGAAAGGGTTCTGTTCAGCTCTACCCCTAAATAGGCTGGGGTGCTGAAGAATGGCAGAGACGATCCATTGAGTTGGATGAGGAGCTCTTTGTTTGCCTCCCTGTTGTTCAGGTGGAAGGCTGAGCAGGTTGTTTTTTGAATGTTAAGGCGAAGCCACCACTGATGATAATAGGTATGTGCTGCTTGGATGTCCCTTTCTAAGATCTGTTGCATGTCCTCAAAGGATTTGCTAGAGTAGAGAATGACCATGTCATCAGCATATGCGAGTTTCATGCCTGAGGTGTGTGGAAGGTCAGAAGTATAGAGGCTGAAGAGTGCAGCAGCCAAGACTGACCCTTGTGGGACACCATTTTTTAGAAGCCTTATCCAGCTGGACTGTCCATTGATTGTAACACGGAAGCAGTGGTTGGTGATGATTTCTTGTATTACACGTGTCATATGACAGTCTTGAAGGCAATTATATAGCTTGAGGAGAAGGCCCCTGAGCCAGACAATGTCACAGGCTGAGGAGAGGTCGATGAACATGGTGCCACACTTTTGGTTGGACTCAAAAGCTGCTTCAATGTAGTCTGCTGTAAGGACCTGCTCTTCTGTATTGCTGTTCTTCCAAGAGCTGGCCTGCTCTTTAGGTAAGACCTGCTCAATCTGTGGCTTAATTTTAAATGGAACTGACAGGAGGGAAATGGGATGGCAGCTCTTTGAATCATTGTTTGGTTTGTCTTGTTTCAGAATGGCAACAATGTTTGCTCTTTTCCACCTGTGGAGAAATTTTGCTCTGGCTAAGCAATGTGACATGAAGTCTCTCAGCCACTCTAAGAGTAGAGGACCTGCATGGACGAGCTGCTCGGGGTGTATGTTGTCAGGGATTGGTGCCTACTCAGGCTTAATTCTTGTGACAAGCAGAGATCAACAGATGGTGAGGTGTCTTGCCTTCTCAAGCTTGTTTTTGACCATGCGTGAGAAGGCTCAGTCTGGATGGGTGTATTTCCCATTATGAATAAGTGTGCAATATCGTCTGTTGAGATAGGGCAGGATTCTTGCTTCGCCAACTTCCCTATGAGGCAGTTGATTGTCTACCACGCTTTCCAGCTTGAATGGGGGAAGCTGATTTTTTCAACTGCCTCTTTCCATCTTGTTTCCCTTGCTTTGTCCAGGCTAGCTTTTAGGTTGTCTGCAGCTTTGGTTGCTTCCCCTTTCTAGTAGTTTCAGTAGGCTCTGGATCAGGCCCTAAACGAGTTCCACTTCCAGGTACTATGATTCAGTTATAAATCTTTTTTCATGGCTTTTGGAGGATGTTTGTTCATTGTTTGTTTGTTTCAGGGGTGGGTCTGAGCCATGAAGTTTAGATCTAGATCCAGAGTATTCTTTCTAATTTACATACTGTCCAAAATAAGCTACCTCGGATAAGTAGAAAGAAAGACACAGAAAGCTCACAAACCACAGTCTTGAATCAAGAGAGCATTCTCATTCCAGACAATGCTTACGCATTTCAAGTTCTTTCTTGCCTCAGGGTCTATAGGGAGTCATATGTTCCCCAAGGTCAGGGATCATTTGAGCATTGGTGAGGTCACATTTGGAGTAATGTGACCAATTTTGGGGGCCCCCCCCACAGGAAGGATGTGGACAAATTGGAGAGAGTCTAGCAGGTGCCACCGAAAATGGTTAGGGACGTGACTTATGAGGAGAGACTACAGAAACTAGGCATGTTTAGTCTGCAGAAGAGAAGAGTGAGGGGGGATTTGATAGAGGCCTTCAACTACCTGAAGGTTTTCCAGAGAGGATGGAGGTAGGCTGTTCTCAGTGGTCTCAAGTTGCAGTGAGGGACATCTAGATTGGATATTAGGAAAATCTTTTTCTTTAGGAGGGTGGTGAAGCACTGGAATGGGTTACCTAGGGAGGTGGTGGAATCTTCATCCTTAGAGAATGTAAGGTGCATCCTGACAAACCTCTGGCTGGGATGATTTAGTTGGGGTTGGTCCTGCTTTCAGCAGGGGGTTGGATTAGATGATCTCCTGAGGTCCCTTCCAACCCTAACATTCTATGATTCTATGAGAGTTGGAGTCCTCTAGTTTATTTGAACTGTTTGCTCACACTATTTTAATGGTCTGATTCAGCAAAGCACTTAAGCAGTTGCCTTAACATTTTTCTTCAGTGGGACTAAAATGTGCTTAAAGTTTCTGAATAGAGATAAGATTATGCACATGCCTAAACAAACCCAGTACAATTTCCTAAGATCAGGAAAGCATATTATCTAACAAATCTACAAACCTCACTCCTTCCCAAAATAAGAATATTAAATCATCTACATAGGAATAGAAAATAAAGCTAAATCAGCACCTCCCCAACTAACTAACTTAATGATTATCATTAAGTTATCCAGTAATCATTGTTCTCTTCCTGGCCTTTAAAAGACACTTTAGAAAGCCTACTTGAAATATCTATTTTAAAGTGTTCTGGTTAAAATATAACTTTTTATACTAAATATTTTTAGAATTCTTTCTCTTATAAATTCTGTGATCACAGAAATCCAGTGTGATTGCAGAATATTATTTATTTAAAATAGAGATGAAGACATCTTATATATAAAGTGACTGCTAGTACTTACGAAGGGTCCTCTGACTAATCACAGAAGAGATACAGCCTGGGGAATAACCAGGCAACCTTTTGGCACACTGTCCTGCCAATGTGCCTCAATCCTGAGCTCAAGCGCTTGCTAACAGAGGTGACAAGGCTCCTCCTTCTTGATAGCACCTACTCCTGATCACTGAAATCCATGGAAGTTTCGGACTCATTCAATGGGTCCTATGTTTACGCAATCCTAGGATTATCGACTAGCTTCACAGCACTTAATTCTCAGGTTCATCTCAAATTTTTGTCCCCTCTCAAAGAGGAGAAATATACAGTGGACCAAACTTTGCCTTTGCTTGATCACTAAAGCTAGTGTGAACAACCTTGTTTTTCCCTGTCCTCCTCCACTCTGTTTATGTACTGCACCCCAGTGAGCTCTTCACTGTACCTTTTTCAAGACAGTGGTTTATGATTAAGACTTTATGTTCTCTGCAGTCTGACGGTACCAAATTCTGCCACAAGCAAACCTGCATTCTGTGGCAATGTTAGTTTACTGTATCTTCAGGAAATATTCTTCATTCCCATCCCCCCAACTGGAATACATAGTGGGGCCATGCTGATGATGGTCTGTTCCCTTAACTCTCCTTAATGTGTGCAGACCTCCATCTTATCCGTAAGTTTCATTTGGGATAGTTTCCTGAGATATGGTTTCTACCATTTGGTTCTGCTCGCTCTCATGCACAAGCAGAGATTTCCACCTTAGTGAAAATTCCAGCTGCAAATTTTCAGATGCTTCCAGCTGACCATTTAGGTTTCAGGAATGAGCAATGGATGTGTTTGTCTTCTGGTCCCAAGGACATCCTGAAATACAGAGAGGTAAGTAGGAAATAGGAAAGACCAGTCAAACTGACAATCCAGCTGAATCTAACAGAATTTCCACTAAAGTGTTAGAGCTACCCTTTAGATTTAGCTGGTTTCAAAATGGATTCCTGCGAGTCATCTGTTCTTAAGTTGTTTTAAAAAATAAACTATGCTGGCAGTTCCTGGTTAACAGTGTCAGGTGTTATTTATGAGAAACATTTTCTTCCTGGTGGCAGCTCCATAACTAATTGCTAGCTTTTAGCAGGGATGTGTGTTTGCAAGATAAGATGCTACCTTGTGACTAAACTTGAGAATCACTGTTTTAGAAAATCTCAATAGCATAATGATCATCCTAAAGGTTGCTGATGTCTATGTAACAGAGACAAGTATAGAAACAGAGCAGAAGTAGAGAAAGATGTCTTGCTGTTATATGGCTCCCATCATGATAGTAGTACCTAAGATATTGCTTAAATCAAGTGCAAGATTAATATAACACATTCAGGTACGGTATTGACTCCAGCTTCAAGGAAAGTACTTTTTAAAGTATTTCTATTGAATTTTGCTGGGGGGCGTTTATCCCAGCAAATCATAGTATTGACTATAACTACTTTAATTGGTCCTACTATAGTAATAAATTTATTGTATACCTTCATTACTCAGACTTTGACCTTCTCAGAAACTTTCTAAGAAAGAGAATTGCATAAATCTTTAGAATCCTCATAAACCAGATAGAAAAAGACTTTAGGAGAAGTACGTTTTTTCCTTTTCTATCCTGAAGCGTTCTTTGTCAACCAAGCGCCATTGACTCACTAGGCTAAATTCTGATACCCCTAGCTGCCCAAGCAAGGACAGGGACTGTGGCCAATGTAGAGGATAAATCTCTCCAGCTGTAGAAAATATCAATACTAATTAATTAATCATATTGAATTTTTCTGAAAGACCTGCTGAATGCATATATGGAGCAAGTTGTTCTGGACAAAGTCTCCCCCTGCTATGAATTTTGTTTGAATTTGGGAATAACTTCTTACAGCTTCCCAACTACTACCTCTGACACTATAAAATGCAAGTAGGATGGAATTAGTAAAGATAAACTTAATAACCTAATACTAGAGACAGTATTTTTGGCCAGAATAGCACTCAAATTCCAAACTCCCCTCAGATTTGATCTGCAATATTTACAGATTTAAGACAGCTGTCTATCACACTAATTCATAGATTCTAAAGCCAGATTAGAGCAGTGTGATCATCATCTAACCTGTAACACAGGCCACAGAATTTCCCTGGATTAATTCCTGTTTGAAGTACAGCATATCTTTTAGCAAAATATCCAGTCTTGGTTTAGAAATGGCCAGTGATGGAAAATCCATCACAACCCTCAGGAAGTTGTCCCAGTGGTTAATTCTTGTCACTGTTAAAAACTTGTGCTTTATTTCTAGTCCGAACTTGTCTAGCTTCACATCCTAGCCATTGGCTCTTGCTACAGTTTTGTCTGCTAGATTGAAGAGCCCACTATCAAAGTTCTGTACCCCAAATAGGTGTTTATAGACAGTTTCACCATTTCCTTGCTTTCCCCACGTTATATCTACACATAGTCTCTGCCCCCCCAAAACGAACAATTTAAGAATAAGAGAATACTTTTACTGCATGTCTGTACAGTGCCTAGCACCATTAGGCCTTGATTGGGCCTCTTGGCACTACCATATTCAAATACATAATCATGATAATAACAGTGAGCTGAAACTGAAATGCTGCCGCCGTACTTCCTTATATTGCAGTAGTGCTCCTCAGAGCCCCAGTTAAGATCAGGTCATCATTGTGCAGTATAAAAATGTGGGAAAGCTACCTGTGTTACAACCCATTTAGTATTGTTCGGTCCACGTTTTTTAGCTACTAAACTACATATAAGTAACGATGGGATTCTCGGAACTTACACCATCACTTATGTCACCTCTGAATTTGGCCTGCCAACTTTTATGGATGAAATTATTGATAACGTAATACTCTGTAAACCAATCCTGAAGCAGACGCCTTATGTGAGGGCAAGAATCAGTGCTACTGTATGATATTCACATGGAAGAAACTGGAATTTATTAACTTTAAATTACCAATACCTTGCTATATGCACTCCTAAAAGGTGGTAGCAAATTTTATATTGTGGCAGGTTTGATTAAGTTAGTTCTTACATATGCAGTTGTATTTTCAACTTTCTTTTAATTTGCCACTTATTTTTGTGTTATCGAATTTAAGTAGAAGTTGGATTAAATAGTTTTCATTAGGCAGTTTTCCAACAGTTTCTTCTGTAAACGTCTGGTGATTCCTGTAATTAAGAATCTTCAGTTTCTGGTACATGATCATAGTTCTAAACAAAATGTTGGGTTTTATTCCCTGTTTGTGCTTACAGGCAACAATGGATAATTCATGCCAACTTCAGAAAAACCAGCAATACAGGAATTTAACTGATCAAAATTGTAGTTATTGCTTGACTTGGAATCAGGATCCTGGAAAATGTTCATGTTTAAGGAAAGCAAAAAAAATTCTCCTTACCCTCAAAATATCCTCACACAGTGGCTACAGCAATTAACAGGCCCATTGTGTGCTTTATATATTAGTAATTAATGAACTATGCACCCCAAGATTAGAATGGAAAAATATACCACATACTTAGATAACGTCAGAGATCAAAAAGCCCTGGGAACTGAGCTTGGATTCTACATTATTAACCTAAGAAATCTGAGATAGAATCTGGGCCAGGCCTCTGAGGGGCTCCTTATCTGTCATCTTCACACAAACAACATATTTTATCCTTCACAATGTTATTTGGGACTCTGGGGAAATGTATACAGAGCATGGCTGGCCACTTTCGAGTGGCATTTCTCAGAGCACATTCCCCTTCAGCTCCATGTTCTGTGCTAGCTTCCAATTCATTTCAGGGTATGATGTAAGGTATTGGTCTTAACCTGGACATAATTAATTTTAAGTTTGCAGCAACCAGCTAGAAGAGAACATATAAGTGAGGTAAGGAGATTTTTAGCCTAAGACACCTGAGCAAGCCCCTGAATTCAAGGGGATGGGGGAGAAATCAGTAGGAACTTTAGAGGCAGATCTTGAGCTCTGATCCTCCCTTTTTTAACTACTCTGACAATTAAAAGCGGCTAGGTCTGCCCAGGTGGGGATTCCGACAGCATGGTGGGAGTTCCACCTGGTATAGAGCAGTCACAGCTGTCTCCTACACCACCCGTTGCTCCACAGTACCCTGGTGTATGGAATGAGAGGGGGGCTGCTGAAATGTACTGCACTCCAGCAATGCCCAGCTGCTAGAAGACCCCTCAGGTACCATTTCCAGCCGGTTTACTTAACCAGGCCCTAGGCTGCTCTTCTTCTTCTAGCATTTGCATTGCTTGCTGAGCAACCCAACAGCAGCTTCACTGGCACAATGAAGGGCCGGCCCTAAGGCCACCATGAAATGTAGTCAATTGACACTCATCGACAACATGCACCATCAACTGACAGAGGCCACAGTGACAAAGTGGATTGTTGCGCAGACCCCACATGTAGTGGTTGGCTGCACGTATTCCTTCATCACTTCACAACCTGCTCAGCAGAGTCCAAAGGTGACGTGGCAAGTCAAATCCAGGCAGTCAAACAGTTGGATCAACGTCAAGGAAACCATTCCAAACATCTTTAGTCAACCACTCACCACACCTTAGGGTTGCTGCTGATAGATTCAGATCTGCAGAGGCTGAAAATGTCTGTTTACAGTGGAAGAGGTGGATGGTTATATACAGTCTACAGCCATGCAGGTGGAAAAACTCTGCAATGAATGTGTGGAGGGACTATGTTGCTCAAAACTGGTAACCATGGGATAGGATTAGGGCACAGGGTGCCTGTGATATGCATGGTTGAGTTCAATTCGATGTCAACCAATTTAGGATGAGGTGAACACCACCACACAGGGGCACAGTATTCCATTGGGGAATAGCACAGTGCCAGATCCAATGTGTGAAGTAACTGTGTGCCCGCACCCCACATCAAACCAGCTAATTTGCTGATTAAATTATTCCTGGTCCTGACTTTGGCAGCAGTCTTTTTTACATGGTCATGGAAAGTCAAAGAGCAATCCACTGTGACACCAAGATAGACTGATTATGCCTCATGTTTCAGTTGTTTTCCATTGAGGAACACGTCTAACTCATTTAACACTTGCATTATGGAGGTGGAAGACACTCATAATTATCTTAGTCACACTTGGTTGAAGGCACCAACTACTACAGTAGGCTGCCATCTTGGTCAGGTTGGCATTCAAGATATTCTCCAATTTGGTAAAAGAGCATGACTGGGAACCACAGCAGATGTGATCTGCCTAGATAAACTTGCATAACTGAGTCAGTGGCAGGCCATTTGTGTACAGATTGAACAGGGTGGATGCAAGCACAGGGCCTTGGAGTAAACCACTGGATTGTCTTCTCCAAGCACATGTTCTATCTTTCATATGTATCCGAAAACACCTGTCACAAAGAAGTTCAACAATTTCCGTCATCCATGCTGGGAGAACTCTTGACAGTTTTACAAGAAGACCAGTGTGCCATACTGTATCGTAGGCTGCTGTCAGATCCAAGAAAATAGCTGCTGTCTTCAAGTTCTGTTGCAACCTGTTTTCTATATATGTAGAGAGTGCTAGTAATTAGTCATCTGTGCTTTAGCCTTTCCGGAACCCAGCTTGGTCAACACTGAGAGTTGTCTCCACCTCTGGAGATATATACTGGAAGATAAGATGCTCCAGGACTTTGAAGATGACAGATAGCAGAGAAATTGGTTGATAGCTTGCCACATTGTGGGGTCCTTTTGGGTTTTAAAAGGGTGATCACTTTTTACAGCCTCCAGATTCTTGGCAGGATACCCTCATTAACTTCCCGCATCAGGAAAATGGATAGTCAGTAACAGACATTGGTTCCAAGGTGTTTCAGGAACTCTAGGCTGCTCTAAAATACAGTAGACCAAAGTCTGTCGGAAAAAATGCACTAAGAACAGGGAGTCACAACTAGTACCTCTCTCAGCTGCACCCAACATCTGCCCTTAGAGTCCACGGACCAAAGTCAAGATCTTAATCTACGAAGTGTCATTCAAAATACACCCGTACAGCAAATAGATAAGGAAGTCATCTTATCTATCTCTGAAGGATTAAGGAATCATTCAGCTCTGCTGGAGATTCAGTGAAACTGGATGTTACATACCTAAGGATTAATCTGTCAGCTAACAGACCAATTGCATGCTGATAATTACAGTCCTACGATCTATGTTGATAAGTCTACTGTTCTAACAGAAAACTTAAGGAAATAACCTGAAGAGAATAATTAATTTCTTAATTTGATTCATAGTCTAATAAGTTGTGAGTAAACTACACTTCATAGCTTGCATGGATTTAGAAATAAAATATAATCCTTCTTCATTTATATGCAGGCTGTTACTAAATGTTTTTGCTCTTTCCACTCCAACACTTTAAAAAGCCCAACTCTTCCTTTCCATCCTGAGTGATCAAATACTTGCCTATGCTCATGCCACTTCCCCTGTCAATTGCTGTAATCACCTCTCCTCTCTGATTCCTTTGTACCCCCCATCTGCCCAATACTGTAGCCAGAATTATCATTTTTTACCTATCAGTCACAACATATCACTCCCCTCTTTGAATTATTCTATTGGCTTCCCTTTGTCCACTCTGTCCAGTTTCAAGTTGTTATCCTTGCCTTCATGACCAGGCACAACTCAGCCCCAGTCCAACAGCCCAGCTGTCATCTCCTACTGCTTTCTAGCTTCCCTCCCTTCCCTGCATCAATAACAGCCTCTACTTCTGTCATTTTCTGCCTCGCCCACCATAAAAAGCCTCCCACTGCCACTCTGCTGGGCCACCACCTGCTCCTCATTTAAGTCCCTCCTAAAGACCCATTTCCATGAGACCTACATGCACAAAACTAGACTAGATTAATTAAAGGATTTTATATATATACATGTCTTCCTCCTCTGGAACTCCCAGTGAATCTCTTCTTTCTATGCTGGGCTTCTAGGCTCAATCCTGTGTCTTTAAAGTCAATGGGAGTCAGATTCCAACCTGTCTTAGCCAGGGACTGTGTGTCTAGTGTCAGATGGGACTATAAACAGACACATTGTCCTTGCATATCCCATGCATAAGAGTGTAACAAAGAATAAAACAGGATAAGCAAATGGGTGGATACCTCTACATATTTATTATACTATATTATTTCTTTAACATTCATAAAATCTTTTAATTGAAATATAATTCTTTTAAAATGAAGCAAAGCAAAAAGCATTCAATGCTTAACAGCTGTTTCCAAACCAAGCCAAAGAGAATTAAACTGTGAAGGTCAGGTCTAAACTTGGAAGGCTTTGCTGGCATAACTATACCAGCACACTATAGTGGCAATCCTAGCACAGACACAGTTTATACCAGCGAAACTGCACTCTTTGCCAGTAGAGCTTATTCCTCCATGGCATGCCTCCTTCCCCACCAGCGTGAAAAGCTATACTGCCAAAAGTGCAGTCTTGCCCGTATAACCTACACTACACTAGTGATTCTTGCCAGCACGCAATGCTGGTCACAAATTATATTTTACCCGACTGACGTATCTATGTCAGCAAAAGTTTGTAGTGTAGACCTGGTTGAAGAAATGTTGCTCATCAATTAAACTTGAGTATGAGATCTGGAGAAAATTTGACTCAGGCAAAAGTTTGCTATAAACTGTCTAATGAATGTCAAAATGCAAGAGAAACACGAAAATAAGTGAGGTTCCATGCTTTTGTTTTGTTTTTAGGTTGTGACTCTGAAGCTTCCTTGTGTAGTCTTTGGGGATGTCTGTGACTTAGGTTTCATCTGGTTCAAAACTCACCACATCACAATTAGCATGGTGTGCCCTTTGCTGCCCAAAACTTGACATCATCCAAATAAAACCATTCCATTTCTGGAAACGGATGCCTTGATGAGATGGACATATGTGATGGATGTTAAATGTCAAATCTTACCTGGGAAGGAAACACTCTGCTTTTTCTTGCTTTCTTTTTTAAATGTGGCAGAGTACAATCCAAACCCTGAGTCTGATTCATCAGTGTATTATTCCAGTGTTATGTGTGTGACTACAGCAAAATCAATGTCAATAAACTGTTCTTTAAACAAAGCGGTGCTCAACCTTCCTATAGCAGAACTGGTTCTCTCCTATAATCAGACCCTATCTATTTAGGCTTAGATAAAAGATTTTAACTTCCCCATGAAAATGGGGAGTTATCAGTGATCATGACCTATAATTCACATGAACAAGAATTCCTATAGGCATGACAGACAACTTTTCTAGTAAGAATGATCAATCTGACAAAGCACACTGAACTCTCATCCAGGGAATAGGATTCCAGAAACCTATGAGGACAGAGCCTTTAGAGAGGCTAGATATGAATTCTATTAAGCCACCTTAGTTTACGGGTTGCTCTCTGTGAAATTCACTGCTGTACAGAGAGCAAAAATAAGGCTTATGAACCTCATACATCCCATTTAAAGCTTCAGAACAGGTCTTGTGCTGGGTTGTTGTACTGTAGTGTATTTCATTTTCTGTGACGAGTTGATGTTCTGTGTTTTAATGAAGCTATGACAAATTCTTTGCACTGTCGATAAGTTTCAACATTTTTAAAGGATAAAATCAATCTTAAGATTTTTTTCTTAGCTAGCTGTGTTCTATGTTCTAATTTCTTTATTCTTAAAAATGTAAACATTTCACTTTGATTCATATTTCTTGCCACTAGATGGGGATGTTATCAATGGTCTTTTTTCTATCTATGGCTTTGTTTGTTTTCAGGAACGTTGAAGGGGCAGCATAGGGAGAAGTACACATACAATAGCGCTCCTGAAATATAAGATGCCTCATTCTTTGGAGAAAATACTAAACGTTGGGTCAATTTCGACACAGTTTATTTACGCAAGTATTTTATTATGTAATTTATACTTAAAATAATGAAAAATGCCTATCCAAGACTCTAGGCTCCATTGATAATGCAATAAAATCCCAGCAGTATTATCATTTCAACAGGAATGCAGCCAATCACCTACAGAAACTCCTTTCCACCCTTTCTTCATTGTAAGAAGCATACAAAATCAGTGGCATTATAGTGCAAATAATATGGACAAGATTTGGCCCTTCAGTTCATTTTATTTCCTATCTTTGTGATTTAATTACCATTTTCCCAAGAATATTCAGAGAGGTCTGCATGTGAATAAGACCTTGCTTCAATATTAATGTCAATAGGAATAGGCTGAGCTCTACAACCAGTGTCTGTTGTTCTACTGCAGCCCAAGTAGAAGACAAATCTGAGATGGAGAATATTTTTTAAAATAAATATTCAACCTCAACCAGAATCATCTGCAACTTGTGGGTAGTAAAGATAGATATGTTAACTATTGATTTGAACTGTTTATAACTTTCTCAAAAGAAGAGATCTATCCAGAAAAAAGGATGTGTAATGTATACACAGAGCAATTACACCTACAAATAAAATGGAGAACAAGATTCAACATTCATCAAAACACCTTAGACCAGTGCAACTGTAATATTTATTCCAGCTAAAGAATGCTTTGCAAAGGTCATGAAGTTTCAATTCCTACCCAACAAACTACTTGATGGCTTCTGTACTATACAATGCTATCCTTAGTTTAAAAATATATATTCTTCTATGTATGTGTCCACATAGACTATTCATATATAGTGTATATCTAAATACTGCATAGTTGTATTGACTTTGGGAGCAGGACTAGCAATAAATTTATAGTATGGCATGCATTCAGAATAACCAATTACTTACAGCAGCAAAGCCATGATTTATGGAGATTATCCCAAAAGAAACATTTTTGTGGGACGTTACAACCATTTTAAATAAATCCCAAGAAGGATAGAATACTCAGCAGAGTGCAGATTAAGTGGTCAAAAGTGCATGAAAAACGTAATTTATCACATGGATATCACCACCAGATGTGCAATGTTATGCAGAGGCTACAGCTACTCCACAGTTAGGACTGCAACTACCTTCCTCTGTAAAGGCCATATAATTTTGGGTTGGAAAACTAGAATTGTCAGGTTTGCTCTGAAGGCAAAGGAGACTGTTTGGTTTTGATTTGTTTGTACAAAGGTTCAAGAAAATTCAAACTGTATTTAAACTAGAGGGAGACAAAAACAACAGGAAAAAAGACCATCTCAAATCAGGAGTTTTATTTAATGAGCTTTAATTCAAACAGCTTGCTACTTCCCCTTCAAACTCTTCATGTAATTAAATCTACTTAGAAATGCACACACCAAATTCAGTTAATGTATTGTAAAACTAAACAAAATAATTAATAAAAGTTCTGTTCCCATTAGTTTGGGACCAAGCCAGCTCCTACAGAAGGTTGAGAATGAGGGTTTTTTTGCCATTAGCTCAATAGGAACAGAATCAGGCACTACAGAAGTGACTTTTTTGGGGTGCTGACCTTTGACATCTATGGACACTGTGTATGCTCAGCACTTCTGAACATCAAGTCCTATAGCTGACAGTGGTAGCAATTAGAACAAACTACTAAGACATGTCATGGAGTTTTCCATCTCTTCATGTTTTCCAATCAAGACTGGATGTCTTTCTGAAAGATATGCTTTAGTCAAACATAAGATATTGGGTTCAATACTGGGTTAACTAGGTGAAATTTAATGTCTTGTGATATACAGATCATTATATACCAGTATATTCTAGTTTTATTACTGTGAATTTATGAATAGTTGAGATATGAAAATGGATGCATATCCTCAAAAGCACTAACTTCGATAGGAGTTAGGCTCCTAAATACCTTTGAGGAGCAGAGCTGTGGTCCTTTTACCAGACTGATTTTGATCCATCTTATGACACAAAACTAAATAGCAAAAAATGGTGTAAGTGGAAGTTCAGATTTTGAGAATTAAGTGTCATTGATGTCAACTTATTCTGAAAATATGAATAGACCCTACTGCGTGATACAGATAACATAACACTCTTTTGAAATATTTGTAAAATGTTTAGTGATTCTTTCCATTCCGGTTACCCACTGATTGCACTGCACCACAAAATGTGAAATTGCAGTAGATTTTTACAGTGGCAAGTGCAAGGAGCTGTTTTACAGGGCAGGAATAGCGAAATCATTCCTATTTGAAAAATAAACGCAATTCTGTCAATTAACCTGACTGGGAGCGGCGGGAGGGGGGAGAGAAGGGGAGTGGAGTGGAGAGCATACCTGACAATCCAGAATACTTGTCACCAGCCTCCAAAATGCCCAAACTACAGTTTAAAGAGAAAAATAAAGCCCTCAATCCATGAAAAAAGTTCCTGCATTCCCTTGTAACTCCATTGCCCTTTGTGGCTGGTGTAGCGGGGGTGCAAAACGTTCCCA
>ML675641.1:6738934-6760081 GCA_007922155.1 Mesoclemmys tuberculata
ACGGGAGGGCTCTGCAGCCCCCTGCCCCCTTTACCTCACCATGCCTCGGCCAGGTCAGGCCTGCTCACAGCTGGGCCCTTCCCCCCACACCCCCAAAGCCGTGCTGCCCCCCCCACGGGCCAGGTTGGCTCCCTCCGCCTGTCCCCCGCTAGAGGTCAAGGTGCGGCACGCTCTAGGCTCGGCCCCTCGCCCCGCCCGTCCAGGATCCCCCCAGGCTAACAGCTCCTTGGCGCCTTGAGCGACAGACAGAGACGGGGCGTGCCCACGCCGGAAGTGACCTCATCCTAAACCGATCCCTTCCCCTCCCCCTGCCCGCGCGCCTGAGAAACTGGCAGGCAGGTGACAGGTCAGGTGACTCCGTTCCAGTTGTCCGCGGCAGTTGAACGGAAGGCGGCCGCTCCGGGAGCAACGCGCCGGGGCGCGAGGCAGCTTTCCAACGTGCGTAAGGGGGGGGAGGGGGCGCCGGCCGGGGCTGGGAGAGTCGGGCCGGAGGGAGGCGTCGCGGGCCGGGCCGGGGGGTGTCTCGCGCCGGAAGGAGCCGTGTGCGGGCGGTGCCGGACTCCAGGCTTTGGGCGGGAAAGGCCGACGGGCGCCGCCCTGCTCGCCGCGACTTACCCGCCGCTGAGGGGCTGGGCTCCGACGAGCCGCGCCGCTCCTGGGGCCGCCTTTGCGGAAGTTGCGGGCCCCGGTTACCGTGCGGCGCCTGGCAGCCTCCGCGCGGGCGGGCTCCCGTCCCCGGGTGAAGCCCAAGTACTTGGCTGCCTTCGGCCACGGCCCACGCGCCTCTGACCCGCCCGGCCCCTTGCCCCGCGTCGGCCTAACGCCGGGGCTGGAGGCGCTGCTGAACGGACCTACGCCGGCTGTCGCTGTGCTGGGGGTAAGGCAGGAGGGATTCGTGGCCCTGTGAGAGGAAAGCAGTCTAGTGCTCGGGGACCGGCGACGGGAGACCTTTTGTCATGGCTCCATTCGTGTCTCTTGTAGCTCCTCGGCCTCGCAAGAGCTAAACGCAAGGGGAAGGAACTTACTGCCTAGGCGCACCACCTCGCACACGTTCTCCCCCTGGTTATGGACTTATCTGCTTCCCCGTAACCACACCCAGTGTAATACCTGGTGTTCCCAAGTTACCTATTCCTACACTCCATCCAGGACACCACGGGTTATGCTTTTGTCGCACTCCCCGACTCCCTTCCAAACTCTGCGCGCACTAATAACCCATGCGCTTTGCCTGGACGTTCACTGCTCTTCCCTTTAAACACTGTACCTGCTCCCTTTTGAAACATTATTTCTAATAAACATTTTAAAACTGTTCTCATCAGTTTAATCTGATACAGTTTTTGTAACCCCCGTACTGCCCCACCAGCTTACTCTGATCTGATGCATCCGCCGTCTTTGTACGAGCATTTTATATATACACTGCGTTTTTCAGAATTACACTTGATCTGGCCAACACATTATCTAAAACTTTCCTATTCTGTTCTTTTTACCCTGCCTCTGGACTTCACTAAGGGGCAGAGTTAGGGTTGATCAGATACCTTAAGTGTACATTTTAAAAACTTTCAATTTGTGGGATTTTTGTTTGTTTTATTTGTGACTTTGACTTTCTTCAGTTTCTAATGCCTGCTGTGTGGGGTGTTTGGGAGGGAGGGTTTGTGTGTATAATTCTTGATAACTATAACAGTAGCGTATATGAAATTATTGCTGTGCACTCTCAGCCTTAATTCTAGCTCAATGAAACTTCTTGTTTTGAGAATTTATCTAAGCAATAGACTATTAATCATAGATATATTAGGTTAATAATACATACCTTCATATTGTTTTGAATATCTTAGCATCACAGCTACTTTGGGTTTTTTTGGGTAAATACCACTGTATTTTTTTATTATTGTAGTAGCTTTTCAATGGAAGCAAAATCAGTCGTCCGAAGATATGAAACAAGGAGGAGCACAAGAATAGAAGAACCAGCATCCAAATCTCGGGTTGATTGGAGGCGGACTAAAAGAGAGGCCAGGTTGCTTGACAGTGATGAAGAATCCACATCTGCTTCAGAAGATGAAAAACTCTCATCTACATCAGCAGACGAAATGGCTGAAAAACATGAAACAGTAGTTAAGAGGAATAGCCTTTCAGATCATGAGGAGAAAGGCCATGATGACGCAATCATAGAGGATGTGGAGGATGAGTGCATCACTCCAGGGAAGCGTAAGAGGTCGAGTACATCTGTAGTGTATGACAGTGATGAGAGTGGTGACAGTGACATCCTTGTTAGAAAAGTATTTGCTAAACGTCACTGCATAATAGATGAAGATGTGTGTTCTCAAGGACAGGAATGCTCTAAAACCCCGACTGCAGAAGAAGACTTGACTAATGAGAAACAGAAGCGGCTAATGAAATTGAAAGAACTCTCAAGACAAAGATCTACCCGGGCATCCAATAATAGTAAATATTGTGAGGTATGTTTTTACCTTTGCAGTTCAGTTACAGGAGAATTGTTTTTTCATAGATATCACATCCCAGAATTTTTACTCACAAGATACATTAGAAGCTCCTCAAAAGCTGTAAGAGCTATAGCCCCCACACTTCAGCAGACACATGTTGCCACCATGCAGTAGTAAGGTCTCTGATGCCTTTAGTTTGCCTTTAGTTTTCATTTCTTCTTGTTTTACCAAGGGTTGAGGAGCTCCTTTTATTTGTTCTCAGTTAGCCACAAGACTGACTATTTAGCATTAGAACTCATCTATGCATCTTCTCTAGATAGTTAAGGATATTTCCTCTTTTTCTCCTCCCCATAATGTTTTCTTTTAAAATTCCTTTATTAAAAAAAAAAGGGACCTGACAAACATTGGAGGGGGCTGCCAAACCTCTTCAGTGGAGGAACATATGCTACCTGCTGAGATTGCTTAGACTTCCAAAGCTAAGAAAATTGCTACACATAGACCCAGGAATGAGAGATCTATATGAATTACAGGTGAAAGTAAACTTCCTCTGACTAGCATTCCAAATAAATCTATTGAAATCTCTTTTCTTGTTAATTGAACATGCAGTATTCAAAGGCTGTGTGCAAGCGAGCAAGAGAGTGTGTTACACAAAAAGGTGTATATTTTACCAAGCAATGCAAATGTTGAAATTTTCGTAGGGAAAGTATTCAAATGATCGTTTGTTTTAAGATGTTTTTAATTTACTTAGGATTCTGATGATGTGGAAAAAGAAGAATCACCCTATCATTTACCCCTCACACCAACAGAAAGCAGTGACATTGATGATGATGATAGTATGAAAGACTTTGTAGTTGAGGATGAGGAAGAAGGTGCAGAATCTAGTGAGGATGAAAACCAACCACAAAGGAAAGAACTGGCTACATCAACATGCCAATTACTGGAGTATTACGTTCCACGCTGTAAGCTTAAAATAAGCAACACATTGATATACTTACATGTAAATCCATGATATGGAGTTTATTAGAACTTGTCTGTATTAGCTCAAAATAGCGTGAAAGTGCATGGTAGTTTGAAAGCAGAAAATTAAAATTTGAAAAAGCTATAACTTACTTTGGAGGCATCCTAGTTTCCATAACTGTGCACAATCATTTTTTTCCTTTATCTTACTGTTTTTTGGGAAGGGTGCTGTACATTTTTTTCCAGTTAGATTGTTAGGTGTGAAGTAAATTATTCAGCCCCTGATGTTGGAGTATCAAATTCCCATTGAGACATTAAATGGAGGTTCTTGCTTCTTGTGGCTACTAAAACTCTTGTGCTATTCTTCAAAACCAGCCGTGTTAACCCTAATGTTCTAGCTGAATTCTGTTGTGGGTAATTACTGTTCTTGGGTAGCTGCCTAAAGTTCCCCCTTGCAATTTCTCATGAACACTGTATCCTTTGCTTTATGGCACTAACTATTCTGTGTTATTGCCACATGCTCTTCAAGAGAATTTGTTGTTATACCTCTATTCTCCAAGGTAGAATCAGCTAATGGAAGGATATGTGTATATGTATGGCTTGTATGTTCTTAGAAAGGCACTTTTTAAATTAAAGTTTTTATACAGAAATAGAGGACTTTGTAAGTTGCATTAAAATAATATTTTAAAGTTTATATTTAAATATTTCAGATTAGGAAGCTCTTTATCAAATTTTGTACAAACTTGTATGGCTTGTATATGAAAAAGTGAATGTGTTCCTTGTGGGACTTTTTTACACTAATTGCTTTACCTGGTTGCATTTTTCTAGTGTCTCGCTGTGACCATTATGTCCACTTCCAAAGAGTTGTAAAAGCTTTCCTCATCAACACAATTGATGACACTTTTTTGAGCTCATTGTATGGTAAGTAATGTTACCTGCAGAAAATATCATGCATTATGGTATTTATGTATAAAAAAGTCATGTTTGGTGGTTAAAGTGGAGATCTGAGGATTAGAATCCCTGGGTTCTGTTCCCAATTCTGCCACTGACTTGTTTGTATAACTTTAGGCAAGTCACTTAACCTTTCTCTGCTTCAGTTTCTTCCATCTGTGAAATAGGGAGAATAATGTAAGGGTTTGGGTATGTGGAGATTTAGGTTAGAATCCACAAAGGGACTTAGCTTTGATCTACATTACAGAATTATTTTGGTATAACTATGTCGCTCAGGGGTGTGAATAATCCACACCTCTGAGCGACAGTGATACCGAATTAAGTGCTAGTGTAGACACTGCTGTGTCGGCAAGGGAGCTTCTCTTGCTGATATAGCTACCTCCTCTCACAAAGGTGGCTTAGAGCGTCTTAGTTAAAGTGCTACAGTGCCACAGTTCATAGACGCAGCTGTACTGATGCAGTGTTTTAAGTGTAGCCCTATCCTTGGGCCTTGCAATGATGAACTTCATGGCATCTAACTTTTAAGGCCCCACACGTGACTTAAGTGAACCAATGCCTATCTTCCCTTGCCCCATTTGTTAATCACCATGGGGCTTACGCTTGGAGATCAGTATCCGGATGCTTAAAGGGAGACAGCAGTGCACATGGCCAGAGGCAGCAACAAAGGCACCTAGGGAAAACTTAAACATTGATTGAGTTTAGGTGCCTACAGGATTTGGTGGGAGTTTTGTGGAGCACAGCAGAGCTAGGAAATGAAAGTGTGCCTCAGGCTAGTGCATTGTACAAAGTTACCATGAGGACAGATTATAAAAAAAGTGCTGTGGCATTTAAGTCTTGAAGTTTTAGAAAGTATCTTGAGAGCTGGATGAGTTCCTCTCTGTATGAGGGATTCATTCTTTGATATGGTTGATAGGAGGCTCCATTAATCAAGAATTAAAGGCAGGTAATATAATTAATGCCAATCAACATGGATTTGTGGAAAATCGATCCTGTCAAACTAACTTCTCATCTCTTTTGGATGAGATCAAAAGTTTTATTGATAAAGATAACAATGTTGTTCTAATATACTTCTGTAAGGTGTTTGACTTGATACCTGACTGTACAACATGTTGATCAAAAAACTAAAACAATATAAAATTAACATGACACAATAAATGGATTAAAAACTGGCTTATTCTGATGTGTCCCAAAATATAATTGTAAACAGGAAGAATCATCATTGAGTAGGTGTGTTTCTAGTGCGAGCCCGCAAGGATTTCTTCTTGTCCTTGAGCTAGTTAAGAGCTTTATCAGTGACCCGGAAGAAGATATAAAATCACTGATCAGATTTGCAGATGCCAGAGAAATTGGAGAAGTGTTAAATAACAGAGGACAGATCACTGATACCGAGCAATCTGGATCGCTTGGTGAGCTGGGTGCAAGCAAACAATGTGTTTTTAATATGGCTAAATGTGAATTTATACATCCAGGTATAAAGGAATGAAAGCCCTGCTTACAGGATGGGGGACCCTATCCTGGAAAGCAATGACTCTGAAAAGATTTGGGAGTTGTACTGGATAACCAATTGAACATGAGCTTCCTATGCAATGATGTGGTCAAAAGGGCGAATGCAGTCCTCTGATGCATAAGCAGGAGACCCTTGAGTAGGAGTAGAGAAGTTATTTTACCTCTGTATTTGACACTGGTGCAAATGCTGCTGGAATACTGTGTCCAGTTCTGGTATCCACAATGAATGATGTTGATACACTGAAGAGGGTTCAGAGAAGAGTCATGAGAACAACAAAAGGATTAGAAATTATGTTTATAGTGATATAGATTTAGGAAAGTCAGTCAATTTATTTTAACAAAGAAAAGATTAAGGGGTGACTGTTACAATCTGTAAGTACCTGCATTGAGAACTCCCTTAATAATTGGATTTTCACTTTAGTAGAGACAGGTATAACATGATCAAATTCAAACTGGCATGAAGGCAGGAACTTTTAAATGGGAGTAATTGATCATTGGAACAGTTTACATCACTGACCATTTTAAAATCAAGATAGGATGTTTTTTTAACAAGATATGCTTAAGGAATTACTTTGGTGAAGTTCTATGGCCTGTTTTATGCAGATCAGACTGGATGATCACAGTGGTCTCTTCTGGCTTTGAAATCTATGAATCTTTGAATTATTCTGTATTCATCACACACATTTTTCACAGAGGGCTTACAGCTAAATCTGTTAATTCGTTTTGAGTTAAAAATAGTTTTTAAATGAGCCATTTGAGCACAGTGTCACACTTTTCTTCGTCCTGAATCATCTTAATAGACTAGTAGGCACTGGTGGGTTGTTTTTCAACTACGTTGAAATTTCAAAAAAAAACTTACTGAAACGTTGCACATAGTCTACGTGTGTTAGGCATAACAATCAGTCTGTGACAATGGATACAATAATGATTAGTTCATTTTAGTATGACATCACTAATAGTGAAAAGTTGAGATTGTTTAGATGCCTACAGTGTACATTTCTATGCCTTAACGTATTTGAACTTCTTTTAAATGTATTATTAATTTCCTGGATTTGTAATAAATGTTTTGGTTTAATTACATCACTGTAATGTTACTGTTATGTACTCTCAACCTTAACTCCCTCTTTGCATAGCTTTTTGTCTAGGAATTAAGTTTAAGTTCAAGGTTCTATGTTATATTTTATTAAGCAATTACATTATGATCATTGTATGGAAAAGGACAGGAGCATCTGCTTTTTCCAGGCTTTTGATAAAAGTTTGAGTGGTTATATTTTGAGGTTGACTGTTTTCAGATTGAATGATCTTTCATTGGACAGTTCATTCATATTGAGTCTTTCTATTCTACTTTTTACTATTGTGCAGCACCTGCTATGGACAAGTGGCTATTATTTTTTTAAATACATCAAAGTTCATTTTAATGATTTGCGTAACTTTCATGGACCACAGACTTTATTGTAAATATCCTTAATAATCAGCTATATGGATACTTTTCAGTGTGTGGATTCATCATGTCTCTGAAGATTTCGTGGCTGGAAGCAACATGTACAAAATATGATGTTCAGCGCATGTATTATAGTGACTCTTTCTTTGAACAGATGGAACAAGGCAAAAGAGATATGCACAAGAAATGCTAACCTCACTCCATTATTTGGATGATCGTTTTATTCAACCTCGTCTTGAAAACTTAATCTCTAGAAGTCGCTGGAAAGAACGATATAAGGTATCTGGCTTCTCTCTTGGTCAATAAAGTGGCTCCAAATGTCAAATATATTTCCGTACACTCTATTCTTAACTGAAAATACAAATCCTAATTATTTGTTTTCCCATATTTTGGGGCGTGATCTTGCCTCTTAATATGCAGGCTGTAATAAATAATATTTATTAAATAAACATATAAAATAATAAAAATAAATAAATACTAAAGCTGTACATGTCAGTCAGCTGTGATTCTTGCATGTGTGTCCAGTAACTAGTTGCACAAAGTACATGATCATACGCATCTGAATTTAAGGGTAAGGTCAAGTACTTAGTGTGTAAGTACATCATGGCTACTTTCAGGCATTTCTGGCTAGATTTTGCTCTAAAAGATGTGGGAACACTTGTCCCACTGGCTTCAGGGGATGCCCCACATGTGCACTTCAAAGAGCGTCTTTTGGCAGTTAGTTACACCGTCATAATACATTTTTGCAGATTTCTTTTAAAGAAACAAACCAGTACAAAAATTGTATTTCTCCCAACAAACTCATAATGAAGTTCCTACAACTTAAAATATGAAATCAATGTGAAAGAATTCAGTCTCACGCATGTGGATGATGAGAATAATTGAAGCAAGATCAGATAAAGTGAAATAAATGGAAATATGAATGGTTTTTTGATTCCTCAAAATGCTCTTTGACTTTAGATTTGATCCTATATGGTGGTTAGTGCCCTGAAGACATTGCAGTTAAGGGCACTCAGCACCTCACATAGTCAAGACTTTTTGTCTTTGTTTTATGACCTCACTCTGCCCCTAGCCCCGTTCAGCCTCTAGGCCCAACTGTGCCTTCAAGCCAGATTAGCCCCTAGTCCCATTCCCCCTCCATTTCCACTCCCAGCTCTGCCTTCAGCCCAAGCTTTGCTCTGAGGAAGTGAGATAATGGAGGGGGTGGTGCAGACAGATTCTGTTAATGGTAAGGGGGAGGACAACTGGAAACGTTTGCGCACCACTGGTTATGGGGATATCCTTTTGAAGAGTTATGAAATGTGTCTTTGCAGGACCGAGTGGATTGTTACCCTGACGTCCGCATAGTAATGAGGAATCCAATGAATGAGCCCTGTCAGGCCTGTGAACTGCATCGGTACTGTAAGTTTGCTGTGTTGCTGTCAGGAAAGCTGTACAACAATAGAACTTTGGAAACAGATGACTTTATGTCGCATGACAAACAGGTACCTTTATTAAATTCTTTTGAGCTCTTGGTGCATACAGTATTTTATAATGCTGTATACAGTATTTTAGATGGGGTGAAACACTGAGAGGTTATCCCATCATCACAACTAATCCCTATGATTGGTTTCTTTGGTAGGGTTTTTTTAGTTGCCCTACATTCACATATCTGAAATCTTTATTCACCATCAGTTTTCACTTTACTGTAGCGACAACCTTGGAAGAAATGTCTGGGTAAAGGGAAGCAAGTAATTTATTGAATTAAATGCCTGGTGAGAACACTATACATATATTTCCACCAAAAGTGGAAAATTAATACTAAATGTCATGCATGCACTCAGATTTGTTTACAATTTACTCTATGATGTCTACTCTAAGTACATTGTTTTGCAGAATATCAATATTCCTTTCATGTGCCAAGTTAGTAACTTCTCTGGTGGGTTACCTGATTTTTATAGGGAACTTGTTTAATTTTATTAAATTTATTTTATTTTATTACATTTTAATTTTATTAATCTATAAGCAGTTTCTTAAACAAATTTTCAACAACATTGTTAGTTCATTTGCAAATGCAAAACTTGATTTTTCCCCCTTAAATTCAGTTAGAAATCACCTATTTTAAAGGTCTAGACACTTGCATAGATATTTAAAAATAAAGAAATTAATCCCATTCAGCTAGTTCATCTATCCAGATTTACAAAATGTAAATTAAAGAACCAGTTAGACCATAACTTGCAACTCACTGAAAACCTGAGAATGAATCTTGTAGTGGACATGACAGTTGAAAGATTTGGGCTGTTCTATATCAGGGTGATAGGAACAAATCCCGGAGTCCAGTTTTCCTCATTTGCTTCATCTGTCACATGACAGCGATAAACCCTAATGACCTGTGAGGACAGAGTCAGTGTAGAGTGTGTTAAGGTACAACCATAAATCTTGTATTCCTGCCCTAGGAAAGCACATGGGTCTCTAAAGGCAGATCATCAAAACCTGTCCATTGGCTATATAGGAATTAAACTGAAGGAAGTCATGAGTTATCCTGGACAAGGATGTAATCTCCACTCCCTGTTTAAACCTAGAAAAAAGTCAGTCAATAGTATCATAGGTCCAGGGTTAACTTCACTTGTGCTTCTTTCATCCTCTGCTCAAGGATGCCTCTTTATGTCTTGGGACACCAGCTATCACCCCTTGGTGGGTGGTGTCCCTTTACATCTGGGCCTCCAGACCAGGGATTTAGGCTTTCAGTCCTCCTACAGTTCACTGATTTGGCCCAGCAGGTCTGAACTGAATCTAGCACCTGCAGTACATGCTCTTTCAAGGCCTGTGACAGTATTTACTACAGACCAGTCAGCTATCACAGAGTACAGTATGCTTATTTTTAGGACAAAAGCATTATAGAACTAACATACCATAAAACAAAAAACCATCTATGTGCATACTAAGCTTACATGGTGTTACCGATCTTCTTCCACATGGAGACCTTAGTAAGTTTTCCATTCTTCAGACTCTTCCAGCAGGGTTTTACCCCCTTGGTTACAAATGCTTGTCAGTTTGAGGAATACTCAACCAGTTCGGGCTGACTCTTTGTATCCAAACTCTTTCTTTGTCTGCTGGGGCTCTTGACCAGAGCCTGAACCAATATATGCGGTTCCTGGGTTCTTCTGTTGAGCTATTTACCTATTATGGGATCTTTAGAAATTACCTGCTACTGACTTTAGTTCCTGAATAAAGCTTGGTAACCCTCTCCCATGGAGCTAAAATGCAATCCCTAGCTAACAAAGATACAGGTAGAAAAGTTTATGACTAATCCCTGGGCACACAGCATATGACACATCTCAGTAGAATAATCTTTTGAAGTTTCCACACTTCCCAGGTCTTGCATTTGTCACAAACAGAATCTTCTTTATTGGGACACCTGGTGTGGATGGCCCGTTATCCCAGTTAAGAGCACAGACCATTTTAAAAATTGGAACAAACATACAATACCATTCTGAATTTATAGAGCTACATTCACTATAGTTCATCTCAATCTGGGTTCGGCTACTTAATATCTGAAGACTGGAGTTTAGATTTTTATATTTTTTCACTTAACCATCTTAGTGATTCTGACCTGCAGAATGCATTCTCTGGGGGAATGAGGAGGAAGTACGGTCTCATTCAGAGACCTGAAACAGACCGAGCAGGGAGTGCTACATGACATTAGATTTGTCCCCATTTCGCTACTATAAACAGTAGTGGCTCTTCGGAAGCTACCCGCACTTCCTTATTGCTCCTGTGGTGAGCCATAACCCATCCAGTATTGGGTGCTGCTCACCTGTACAGTGCTAGAGGTTTCATCTGCAACCTTCTGACCTAGTGTCCTGTCTTTGGTCCCATGGCACTTAGCTTGATTGCAAGAGCACAGCACAATGCTAAACTGTAACTGCAGGAAAATAACTGACTGAAAGAAAAGTCATTGCAACCTCAGGAGATCAGAATGAATGGTATTATGTAATGTGAGGAGTGGGAAGGGTGTGGGGTTTAAACTATATAAAAGCACCCAAGAGAAAGAGAATGAAAACTTCACTTCAACCCTTTCCTCTGCACCTTGGCACACCCCCTTTAAATGTTCCTATGACTACAGTTTTCTTTTTCTCTGATCTCTGAATTTTTTTTCATTTCATACCTATTGGCAGTGGCTGTTACTATTTTCCAGTGACTATTTTTGGTTTTTGTACATAGCCTTCTTTTCTTTCCTACCCCCTTCTTGGTTAGGCCAAGATGTCGTAGGTAGTTTAGCATTATAATGTCAGTGCTTTTGCTTTGCTACCATGTACTTTATTATCTGGACCATGTCTTCTGCTTTACAGCTTGGTAGTACACTATTAATGTTAGGAGTAAACATGAGAGTTGTGGTGTGCCTGCTCTCATTTTCTACTCTGTGGTCAAGCCACTCTGCTGCATTCCTCATCAGCAGGCATAACAAGCTTGGACACTAGAGCCAGCCAACATAGATAAGTTAAACATTAGGAAAAAGTCAGTGAGACCTCAGAAATAAAAATTAGAGTGAATACAACATAGAGACTTTTCCCCCCCAAAGCTGAGTTCTAAAGAAGCATTTGATAACTTTAACAAAATTTTTCGTGCTTAAAAAAAGTGTTTGAAATATTTTCAAACGTAGACTGTGATATTAAAATTGTGCAGTATTCAAGATAAAGTGAAATTAAAGGATTTTTAATTAGTTAATACAAAAATAATATGCTGATGCAGCAAGGGGGATAGTTCATGGGCATTGATTGTCCCTGTATTATTCTGCCCCATGAATCTCCATCATCCAGTTCATGATTGTTGGGTATTCTGGGATGGTAGAGCAAGTAAAGCTAGATTCCCAGGTTTTCTGATTTTACAGCGTTTTTTGAGGCATAATGGTTGAAGCCCTCAAACTTTAGAGTTGTTTTGGGTCTCAAAAGCAGTACCCAAATCCCAGTCCTTATCTTGTAGTTTGTTGTTGGTGGGTGGATAGTGGGTCTCCAGGCAAGTTGACAGCTTGCTCCTATGGAGTCAGTTGCAGAATAACAGTCATAGCAAATCCTGGACCTCAAGCCAGTTTAGTTGCAATCAGTGTGGGCCAGATCCTAAACTGTGTGTTTCCATTCACTTCACTGAATCTATGCTCATTCACATCAGATGAGGATATGGCCTTGTATATTTAATGATGGGAATTGCAGAGAATTCCATTGAAAATTAATCCTAAATGTTTACTTTCCAGTAATTGCCAACAAAATAAATATAGCATGTACCAAGCTCTGTTGTGGAGAATGAAGTCAGGTAGGTCCTTTGTTTTCTGGGACCACTCACAGAGGCACACATACAGAAACACTTACAGAAAATCTAGGGTGTAGACTTTAATTAAAACCTAACTTGCTTAAGTTTTAAAATACCATAAGGAACCACTCAAGCCACAAAGAAAAAATGTTCAGAATATTAACAGTAAAGGCAATGAAATGCATCACCACATTATGGCTCAGAAGAGAAAACCCTGCAGTTATAGTATGGCTAAATAAAAAATACATGCAATCTGAGATGTCATAAACGCCACAGCTTGACTTAAACACTTTAGAGGAGCAGTGGGCCTTAGCCAATTAGCTACTTATTGCACACAAAAACAGACAATCTCCAGCTAAAACAATACTGTATTGAACTGGAAAGATATCACGTTTATTCGTATACCATAAAGTGAAATCCATTTCTCTTGCATAAAGTCCATGTCACCCGACCTCTGTGCAAGAGAAGTGCTACTGGGATGGGAAAATAAAATCCACCAATAACCCAGGCCAGACACAGCTATCTTGTTCTTTTATTTTAATTTGTTGGGTTTTTTCCCCCCTTCTGGAGACATTACTCCAACCTATAGGCTGAAGTAACTATCCCTGCCTTTCTGTGCTACTTATATTGGCTAAATCCCTTTCCTGGTTTGAAATGATAGCCACTCAAAACACCCACCTATGTGGAGCTAGCATGATGCTCCTTTCTGTGGAATACAAGGGGAGCATAAACACACACAAACTGCTACTCCACCCATAACTCCCCTTCTGGATTTCAACATGGATTTAAGGATGAAGAGGTCTCATAGTGAATTTCACTCATTCTTAATAACACCTTTGTTTTTTCCTGAATAAATATTCTGCATCATATACCAGCATTGTATAAAGTCTCTGGTTCAGCTACTTAATAGGTGTCTGTGTACTTAGCTGTAGTAATATTATATGCAGGCAAAACCTGCATAAACATCTGTGTATATGCATGTAAACTTACCATTTGCTTTTCTGTAAATATCATTATGAATCCCATACTGTTAAGTAAATAAGCTCATTAAAAGCAACATCTATATCTATGTATCATGAAAGCTTCACAGCTAAAAATTTGTGATGAGTAGGGAATGCAAGGATTCAGGTTCCCACAGTGCTGTTAACTTAGCCACCATAGGCACACTGAATATTTTGTGGTTATATTTAAAACCAGTATTTTGTCAAACTCTTCTATAGGTGTTAGTAAGGAGAAATAGTTAACATGCATGTTTGTCTGGAGGTCCTGACTTTTTGCATTTCCTGAATGTCCAAAATGGTTGTGCATCCTTAAAGTGACCCTCATTGAAGCTTTTGCTTTTTAGGCTTTTATTCTGAATAAATCCAGACTTTATTTCATACGATTTAATTCCATGGATGTTGAAGTAGATGTGTTATGACTCCAGTAAATATAAACCAGAAAGTATTTAATCAGTTCTCTTCCTCCAAACGTCAGTGTAGGCGTTGCTGGGGATTTTGTAACAGAGTTGTTCAGGTGGATCCACTGGTAGCATTTCACTTTTCCTGCACAGCTGTGCATAGTGGTTCTTGAGGAACAGAGGCAGATGGAACTGCAGTTGCACTAAATCTCCAGCCATTGCCCCTGCAGGGTTGAGGTGCAAACGGTGTGGGTGCCACATTGCATTTAAAACCGAATGAATCCTGTAGTATGATGTAGGCTGGATCATATAGGCTGTTTAGTTTATTATTTCAAAATACTAAACTGACTTAGCCATGTGTTCTGTTGTCGAGATGATCATTGCTGCATGTTAGTTTTTCTTAAATAACCAAGTTTGTTCATTTTTACATAGGTTCTAAAGGTTGGCAGTGTGTGTGCTGATCGTACGAGGGTTTACCATAATTTGAAGCATTTTAAATACAAGTTGTATGAGCGCTGCTGCTCTGTTACAGAGGTGGAGAGCATTCAGGATGAACCAGTTAAAGACACGGTTGACAGGCTTTTCAGTGAATTGGAAGAGAGTGGCTGGATTCAGGAGGTATGATGGAGTCTGTCTGGGTTAATTCCTTTGTATCAAAGGAGGTAAAATAAGACAGCAGTGCTAAATAAAATGTCCATGTTTTAACTAAGCAATAAGTTGAATGAACTACAGTAGACCACAAACACAAGATGGTAAAAAGTAGACTTCAGCTACGCAAGACATGTAATAATTTCCCATACAGTGAAGTTCTGTTCTAAAAAGTGACTCAAAAACAGTATCTATTTACAGAACAAAGCTGCTCTCTGCAAATAATCAATCTTATTTTAGTCATTAAAATAAGCGAGTATTTTACTGACTTTTACTCTTTTGAGCACTGCTGGCTCCAGGACAGGTAAGATGGGGGAACTGGATTCTATTCCACAGCACCAGCAAAATAGTCTATCTGGTTCCAGTTACAAGTTAAAAGATTTTGAGTTTGCACAGGTGTAATTCAAAACATAATCTAAAGGCAGTGATATGCTACACAATGTAACTGAGAGTGGAATTTGGCCTGTAGAACTTTTATTAATAATGACAATATGTGAGTTTGACGCTTGGGAAAAGCCCAGTAACTTGACCCAAAGGAGGGAAATCCTTAAACTGAAAAAAGTTTAAATCCGAGGCAAAGGAGAGCTTTGCTTGGGCCATTTAAAATACTTCAAGTTTATATAATTGTCTGATGGACGTTCATCCACTGGATTTCAAATTCAAACTTCCAAGCAAATTAAGTTTCATTTGCCATTTATTCCTCCCCATATAAAGATGTGTGACTTCCAAGCCACCTCTCTTTTGGAATGGACCAATTTTTGTTTGTCTGTAAATGGACAACTTCCAGTGGAAATAGTAGGGCCCATTTTTAAATGAGTTTTTAAAGCATGAATATTTTTAGCAAACTGAGCCCATACTGATATAAAAACAAAATACTCAAAGTAACATTATGAGTAGAAACAATATACTAAATACAAGAATAAGAACAATCTATGTCTGTGCTTCTGCAGCAGTCCATCCATGTGCTACATGTTACAATACAGGGGTTTCAATTAAAAATTGCGTAAGTGATGCAAGTACACCTAGGTAATGAAATGTATTTCATTGCTAAGCCTCCACTGTTTCTGTATCAGATCAGCTTTTCTTAAAGCTTCGTGAAACAGTATAGGACAAATTACATGAGTAGAGCCAGATTTACCACATAGGCTTTGGTTAACTCTGCTCCTGTATCAGTGCCGCTGCTCCTGTTTATGAGCTAAGCTTGGCACAAAAAGCATTTTATTTGCTTAATTCATTTGTTGAATTCTTTGATGAATTGACTTTTTTTTTATTTTATATGCAGAGATACGATCATCTGGAAGAATATATGAATAATGCAGATTGTTTCCAAGAAGAGAAAATAGACTGAATGGTCATGCATCTCTTTGAAAGAAGCTTTATAAAAATTTCTAGCTATGAGATCCTCATGTATACAGAAATATCTCCAAATGCTTTTCAAGATGTTTTCTTACACAGACATAAAACCATCATTCCTATAGTGATAAGCAGGCATTCAAGAGGTTTTCTGTATCTCTAACATTTATCATGCTTAAGTTTACACTGTTCATGTCTAGAAGTCTTGAGCACAAATCATTGTTAAAAAGAACAACAGATGTGGAAAGAAGTTTTGAAACAGATATAATTTTGTATTGCATAATGGAAGATACCTGTTCCCACCTATTCAGTTAAGCCACACAGACAAAATAGGGGATGCATTTTCATAAAAATGAATATGCTTTACACCTTCTTCACCATTATTTCTCATTCATGCAAGAAAAAGAATTAGTAATAACGGGTACTGAATGTAGAGAAAGTAGAGAGTCCTCTTTTAGGTACGTGGGTACCTCTGTTGGCTAGAAACCATGTATATTTAGTTACTATTTTGTACTAATTTTTTAACATACTTCATGTTTTTCCTACCCAAACTAAATGGGGGCTAATTTTAAGAAAATTTTTTGCCCCACAATAGGGGGAAATGTCACCGTCATTGAGAGGAAGTAAGGGACAAATCACTCTGGCAAGAAACCCACCACATGGCAGAGAGGCTGAAAATGTACTTGCAGGGGCAAACCTGCTGCACAAAGACTGACAGATCAGGTGACAAAACAGGCCTGGTCTATGCTGACCTCAGAATTCGGCAGCAGTTGACAAGAGTTACGCAAGCCACACAGCTTGCGTAAGTCCCATTGACTTCGGAACTTCTGTTGTGAGCGGCATCTTCTCTGCGCTGTGCCACTTCAGGGCATGGTTTTACTACGTCGACTTCCTGATCACGTGAGTGGGTCCTTATTGACTGCTCAATCAATCCAGAAAGAGCAGTCTCATGGCAGCAACTTTGCTGCTGTCAGTGAAGATGGAATTGTCTGTGTGCTCTTTGTGACCACCTGTGTTTAAGGACTGTTATATACATAGTGTCAGTAGATTCATAGATTTTTAAGGCCAGAATGGACAATAAGCTTCTGGTCTGAGAGTAAGTTTCTAGCATATCAGAAGGCGATTGACATGTATTCCCATATTTAATTTAGTTTACTTTTACTTGACTAAATAAAGGCCTGCAAGTCTAACCATCTTTATTCTGGGTAAACAGTGTGGGTGTATTCGATAAATACATGTAAATATCCTGCATACAGTAAACTGGTTCTGTAAATGTGAATTACTGGTTACATTTTGTTTTTGTTTTTTTAAATGAGAAATTTGAGTCCAAAGGTCAGAACAAAAGAGCTTAAGAAAACATCATGCAGCAAACTGTTAAAATGATCATACTTTCTTTTTACCTCTCTTAAATAGCATTGTAGAGAACGGATAAGACACCCACACCTTGTTCATTTCCATTAATCTGGATGTTTTATATATTCAGTTTTTCTCTGGGCAAATAAATGAACATGGTTTAAAATTAGATGGTTGTGAAATACATACACAAGGCTGACTCCTGGATATTTTTTTAGTTCTTTATAGCTCAAAAATGACTTTTATATTTGGGGGTCCATTTTGTAAAGTATGCATACCTGCACATCAGCCTTGCCCATAATAAACAAGGGGCCGGTAGTTGTGCACAAGAGAAAATAGACACAGCGTGGACATAGCACCCCTTGATCTTGTTAAGTTAAATGATCCCCACAGATAGATAATATGTTTAAACAGTATATTTAGCTGGGGAAACTAGATGGGAGCCAAAATGTTTACAAACTGCATTCTAATTAGTCATTCTAATTAAAGCAAAGAAGCATCACTGAAAAATTAATCACTGAAATGTCTCAAAATTCAAGGCCTCAATTCAGTGAAGCACTTCAGCTACATGGTTAACTTTAAGCATTTTCTTAAGTCACTTTGCAGTCAATGCAACTCTTAAGCAACTGAGGTTTTTCAAAATGGTACTCTAGGCGTATGTATGCTACTTTTAAATGTGTCAAATAAATACTAATACATTCTTCCCCATTCATTCAACTATTTGGGGCTAAACAAAAATCCTCTCTCCACCATACCCAGACTTCCCTCTTTTCAACTCAGATCCTTCAAATGCCTGGAACACTAGACAGGGCTTGCAGCATACCTTAAAATCAAAGACCTGGCTTCTTTTAGAGCAAAAAGAATGGCAATAAGGTTCAGCCTTGCATGTTGACTGCTGTGGGCCCAGTCCTGCAGTTCTCACTCAAGCACAATAACCAGAGAACACCCTATGCATGGTTATTTGCATGTGCAATTTCTTGGTTGATTGTGTCGAGTCACAATGAAATAAGCACAGTTGGGTTTACTTGTATATGTGGATAGTCTGTACATTTTAAGTCATTTTTAAAAGCCTTTTGCTTCATTATTTGGAAATTTAAGTCAAAAAGATTTGTATGTGTGGAATGATAGGCACTTGAAAATGAAGGCTCATAAGTGCCTTTTCACCATTAATCAAGCATTTTTAGTGTCACTGTAACATCTTCATTGTTACTATTGGTATTCCAGTAGCACCAAGTGAGAATGGGGCCCCATTGTGCTAGACACTGTACAATCACAATCCTGAGAAGCCTTCCCTGCCCGAGATCTTACAGCCTACCTGGAGAAGGCAGACAAAAGTAGTATTTTACCGAGGGGGATTTAAACACAGGGATTAGAGTCTATCTCATCAAAGATATTTAGGCCTCTAACATCTATTTATTTGAATGGCAGTTCGGCATGTAAAGACCTTTGAAGATCTGGGCCTACAGGAGTTGATCAAGCACACGCAGGAAGTCTGTGTCAGTGCTGGGAATTGACCCCAGAACTCCCAAGTCCCAGTCTTGACCACTGAGACCCTTGGTCCTCTCAGAGCTATATACACGGCATCCTACAAGAGATGTGTGCATTGGGATGTCTGCTTTTGTTTTTCTGCTTTCTACTACCCAGAAATCCAGCTGCTAAGAGAGCTCATAGCTGTGATTTCTCTGTGAAACTCCCAGGAATTGCACAAAGGTCTTGATGCGGGGACAGTGCGCCCAAATATAGTGAGTGGATAATCATGCAACACAAAGCTAAATACGCAGAGAGGGAAATGCATTCCCTAACAATAAGGGAAGCTATTGAACTTTCAGAGCCAGGGAAGAGATCGCATGCAGACCCGGGGATGGACAGGGGGATTTCCTTGGCTTCCGTCCATGCAAACAAATCACTGCGATCACAGTTCGTAAGTTGCTTCTCTCTTCGTTCCCCTCCTCTGCCGCTTGGAGGCTTCGTGTTTCTCTTTTGCCTCTTCTCCGCGCCTGTTACTCCTTCTGCCTGCAGTGGCCCCGGCCTTCCGCTAGGCCTCCCCAAGCCGCTTTCTCCGCCGCCGCCGCCGCGCACAATGAAAGCCCGTGTGTAGCCGTAACCCCCGCGCAGTGAGCCAGTGTCAGCGAAGCCGCTCACAAGAGCCAAGCAGGCGCAAGGGAAATTACAAGTTGCTTTTCACTCCTCAGGCGGGGGAGCCCGAACGGAGTCTTCGCTGACGCCCGCACCGCGAACACCTGGGCCCGCCGGCTGCGGGAATGGAAAACACAAGCGCCCCGAGGCGAGTCCGTGGCGTGCGCTGGGCGCAGGAGGCTGGAAGTTTGTGAGTCGCGCTACCCTTTGTAAGCGTGGCCCCGCCGAGGGCTGCGTGCGTGCGCGTTTGCTCGTGCTAGCCCGGCTTGCGACTGCCATGGCCGGGAGCGGAGGGGCAATGCGCCGGAGGAGAGCTTTGCGTGCGCTTCCAGGGGGGGGGGTAAACACTTGGCAGCCGGACGGGCTTTGACGCGGCGCCCGGGTTCATTGCAAGCGAGGCGCGCTCCGGAGCGTGGCTCTTACCAACGGGGGCTCCCTCTCTTGTTTTCACAGGCGCCCCGCTGCAGCCGCCGCCCGCCGGAGCCGGCAGTGAACCAAGCCCGCGGAGCGGCGGAAAACACAGGCTCGACCTCCCCCGCCCCTTGCTTTGCGCTTTGATTGGAGCCCCCCGACAGCCCCCCCTCGACCCGCCGCAGAAAAGCAGCGCAAGGCCGAGCCGCCGCGGCCCCGCACCGACTCTCCACCCCGCCAGCGGCCAAACTTCCGCCCGGCCGGGGGTCAGCGGGAGGCGGAGTCCCCCCCTTTGGAGAAGCCTCCCCCGGGGCAGCGCTTTCCGCGCCGCGCGTCTCGGAGCCCGCTGCCCGGCTCGAGCGGCGGCCCCGGGATGCGGAGCGCCCGCGCCCCGTGAGCCGATGCCGGCGAACACCTAGCGGCCGCCGGTCCCTCCGTCCGCCCCGTCCCGCCCCGCTGTCAAGGCCCGCGGCCGACGGGCGGGAGGGGCCCTCGGGGGGCCGCCCGGGCTCGGGAACCCGCTCCGCCGCCGGCCCGGCCCCTCCATGCGGCGGTGAGAGCCGAGCGGAGCAGGGGCGGCATCGCGGGCGCTAGCCGGGCGGAGCGGCAGCGTGGCCGGCAGGATGGGGGACACGGCTCCCCCGCAGGCCCCGGATCTCGGGGCCGGGCTCCTGGGCGGGGGCGCGGCGGCCCCCCGGGTGCACAGCGCCATCGTGGAGCGGCTGCGAGCCCGCATCGCCGTGTGCCGCCAGCACCACCAGAGCTGCGAGGGCCGCTACGAGCGCGGCCGGGCGGAGAGCGCGGGGCGCGAGCGGGAGAGCACCCTGCAGCTGCTCAGCCTGGTGCAGCACGGCCAGGGCGCCAGGAAGAGCGGCAAGCACGGCAAGGGGGCGGGCGGCGCCGGCCCGCCTCCCCCCGCGCCGCCGCCGCCGGACTATCGCCCGCAGCCGCCGCCGCTCAGCAACGGGGCGGCGGGCGGCGGGATCCACGCGGAGCAGCCGCCGCCGGGCTCCGCCGCCGGGGGGGAGCAGAGGAACTCGGCCCTCATCGCGGTGAGTCAGAGCCGGGCCCCGTGCGGCTCGCGGCGCCGCCTGCAGGCTGGGGGCTGGCCCCGCCCCGCGGCCGGGGACGGGCGGGCGTGGGGCGGGCACGGGGCGCTGCAAGGGCAGAGCGTCTGAGCGCCGGGTGCGGGAGCCAGCGGCCTGCGGCACTGGGGGGTGGGCTCTAGGCGCCACAGGAGTGGGGCACTGGGTGCCCCGGTGTTGGATGTT
>ML675641.1:6760091-6797425 GCA_007922155.1 Mesoclemmys tuberculata
CTAGGCGCCACAGGAGTGGGGCACTGGGTGCCCCGGTGTTGGATGTTGGGTGCTAGGCGCCACTGGCGTGGGGCACTGGGTGCCCCAGTGTTGGATGTTGGGTTCTAGGTGCCTCAGTCATGGGGCACTGGGTGCCCCGGTGTTGGATGTTGGGTTCTAGGCGCCAGCGGCGTGGGGCAGGAGGACCAGGTGCTGTCGACGTAGAATGTGCAGAGGCTGAGGGCCATTGGCACAGGTGTGTGGGCACCAGCTGCTGTCAGCCCAGGGGCTCTGGTGCCACCCCATGGAGGGCGTGAATACGCCTGGCGTGAGCACTGGATGCCAGCAGTGCAGGGTGTGTGGCCACTTGTGTGATGGGTGGGAACCTGCTGTGCCTTCTGTCTTTACTGGTACATGAAAAAAAGGACAGGGCTGTCAGTGGAGAAGGCAGGGAAATCCTTCAGCCTGCCCATCACAACTTCTTGTTTCCTGCAAAGAAACTTTATTTGCCACTACTGGGATGTATGTTTCTGATGTCCCAGCGTGCTGTGTGCACTGTACACGTACCTCGGCCTTTCATGATTGTCTTAAAAATATCACTAGCCCAGGCACAAAATGTATTCACCCACAATTTAGTTTTATCATCAGGGGGGCGGGCGAAATCTGGCCTTAGGTAAATAGGCAAATAGGATCTTCCAAAACTGATGTGTATGTATATATACATCTGAAAAGAAACAAGCCAGCATAATCTCCTCCATACATACACATCTCCATTTCATTTCAATTAAATGAAGCTTTGTTAGCATGACAAGCTATATACAGGTGTTTCTAATGTGAAAAAAATACAGTGTAAAATATTAATATCTAGATAGAGTTCTGTATAGTGGGCATAGATACGTTTTAATCTTCTTCTGAAGCCACTCATGGGAACGGCATGCCATACTAGATGGATCATCATTTCATTCCAATCTGGCAATTTTCCTCTTTTTACACATAGATCTTGATCCTACGCTCACTGACGTCAGTGGCAAAACTCCCATTGGCTTTCATCAATGCAGGATCAGGCCTATAGACCTCAGTTCTTCAATCACTTGCACATACTCCTAACTTTACACAGATAAATAGTCTCTGACATGGACAAAGTTAAGCGTGTTTGCAGATCTTTGCAGGATCAGGGCCATATGCAGTATCTGGATTGATTTATTAATCTTTTGGATTTTTGAACCATTGTAATCAGTTTACAAGTATGCATTTGACACAAAGTAGCATGTGACTTTGCCCTCCAAACTAGCACGACTGGTGAGAATTCCACAGACAGAAAACACCCCTGGTGCCATTATACCACTGTTCCTCTCACCATTGCTTTGTCATGTTTCACCTTCCATCTCAAACCAGCTCTAAGAAAAATACATCATCAGTAAAAGATTAAAACAAAATCTAAAAGGTAAAAATGAATATTTACTGAGTTAGAGGACAAAAGTGGCATTAGAAATATTCCCCATGGGTTAAATGATCTCTGGTGTATTTTAACATATTGTCCAGGGCTTCAGACAGTCACAGGAACGATTATAAATCTGGGCAATAGTTTGTTGCTCTTGCTTTTGCACCCAGTCAATATTTACACATTGTACAGTGAAAAAAAGGGGTGTGGGTGTGTGTGTTTAGGTTAGTTTTAAATTCTAATGATCAGCAAACATTTAATATGATGAAATCTTAACATTATATAATATTGTGTAGTTAAACAACTGCTTCTAGGACTTGATATTTAAAATAAGAACTTGACCCCAAAAGGGTTTATTTGCTGTTATCACAGGACACGTTTTATGGAGCAAAGTTACAAGAGTTTTACAGATAATGCCACTTGGTAAACGACATGATGAAAAGACATGCTGATCTTTTTAAGTTGGAAAGTGTAGGCCTGAGTGTTTTAAGTACAAAAGAGGGAAGTCTCACCTACTACTTTTTTTATGAGGAGTCTGTCTGTCTTGTTTTTGGAGCATGTACAGTGCTGCTTTTTCTCTCTACCACGACACCAGAAAAACACACAAAGAATGATAGTGATCGCTGTTATTTGAATGACTGAAAATAGATTCGTACACACGCGCGCACACAACACATACACTAACATTTCTTAATGTTTAATTTAGTCTAGAATAGGACCAGCATTGTTGTTTCTCTCGTGTTACACTGGTATTCACAGCAATCTGTGGATCTAAATTTGGAGTCATGTTATTCAGCATCATACTGAGGGTGATGATGTAAGCATTAATGTGATAACATTATGTCCAAAGGGAGTTTAGACACTCAGATCTGATTCAGCCTTCAGATTAAATCTCTGTATTTCCCATCACAATCAAGTAAGCCATTATCTTATTTTTTCAGTGCGTGTTAATCAAAGTCTTTGCATTTATCTTGAAAAATGAAAAAAGGCTTTAGCTTGCTCATGCACTTTCCAAAAAGCTTCACTTTCTTTAGAGAGCAGGTTGCTGTGGCTTTTAATTAGCGGTGACCATTATTACCAAATAACTGGAGGCAGCTGTTGAAAATTGCTACAAATACAAACAAAACAACTCTCAAGAAAATGCTTTGATTTTCTTCTTTTGAGTGAAGGCGGCTTTCTCCTTGTTTGCGGAAAAGTGTTAAAGGTTGTCAGCGTGCTTTTTGTTGTAAGATGCTGTACTTGGTTTCAATTTCTTATGCTCCCTAACCAGCTCAAAATTACCTACAGGATGGAGCTAAATGTTTGTTGTGCCCATGAGAAGAGACAGAGTTGAAACGGTCACACTCATAGGCGTGCAGGGGTGTCAAACATGCGGCCCGTGAACCGTTTTGGTCCGGCCCATGGCTGCAGCGCACGCTGCTGTGAGACCTTATGGCACTGTGCTCTGCCGCTGGAACGTAGGACTCGCAGCGGAGAGTTTCACCTTGCCTTGAGATTTAACGGCGGAGAGTAAAAGGCCCGTTACTCTCCACCACGAATCCCACTCGCTTTTAAAAATAAATAAATAAATAAAATTCCCTAGGCACGCACCCTAAGGAAATGTGCACACCCTAAGGAAATTTGCTGCGCACAGCTGTGGTCACGCTAGTTTTTGTCAACCTGCATTTCGAGAGGCTTTAGATCCTACTAATGTTGTGCCCTGATATGTTTGAATGCCCAAACCAAATTGTGGCTCTGAAGAAGTGCTGGCTCATGAAGCAGCATTGTTTTAGTGGTATCATTGCACATTACTAATTCTCCGTCTTTGCGTCTGACAAGCTACACAAGCATTCTTTTCCATTCATTTGCTTCTTTGGGAGGACTAGCTAATTAAGGAACACAGAAAATCACCAGCTCTAAATCGCTGTTATGCATAACAGAAGTATTTGTTCTCCTTAACAATTGTTCCTTAGAACACTATCTCAGGTATTTAAACCCCGCACAGGATATGGAAACGTAAAATTCAAATAGTCAAATATCACAACCCAAGCAGTATGCTGAATTACTCTGTTCAATTCTTGTGCTCTCAAAATGCAGGGCAAAATTATGAGTCAGAGAATAACTGGGGCGTGCATTGGATCCGGCGATACCATGGCTGGGGAGAACAAGCTCTGCTCCCCACTAGTCTTCAGGAGGGAGCTCACTGCTTGAAAGGGTGAGGTCCTGGCTCTCTGACCCCTCTTCCCTGCACATCAGAATGTGACAGGTGATGATAGCGAATACTCTCCTTGCCTTCTCCATGGGCAGTAGAGCTACTGCTCTGGGGTGTGTTCCCATGAACTCCCAAAGGATCTCCAGCTAAGGCATTATCTGCAGAGAGAATTTTTTGTACTGATTCAACCACCTAGTGTAGGTACCCTGCACCTGCTGGAACTGTGAAGCTCCACCGTTGCAAATCACTGGGGGTTTGCAAGGGTGGACTTACACTGATATAGCTACCCTGTAGTTACCCTCAACGTAGACAAGGCCTGAGACAGGCATAACTCCTTTCGGGTACTCAGGCTGCAGCATAGCACTTCTGCTTGCACGAGCCAGGGTCTAGAACTATGGTTTACCTGCTGAGGAATGCTGGGTCATTACATTTATTTAGAGATCCCATTAGAAGTTGTTACAAGTGCATTTGAGGCCAAATTCTGGTGCTATCCAAGTCAGTAGCAAAACTTCCCTTGACTTCAGTGGGAGCAGGAGCTGGTTTTTGGTGAATAAAGATGAATTAACTCTGGGTGCTTTAGGTCAGGTTTCATATATGCAACAATGGTATGTCTACACTGCAGTGTAAGCCCAGTGTTCGAACTCAGGCTCAAACCCAGCCTCCCTTCTGTCTACATACAAATTGCGCTAACCCCAGGATTGGATCCAAGGTTCCGAGATCTTATCAGGGTGGAAAGTCCAAACCTGAGTCAATCTGGGACCCAGGGTTCAAGCCCTACTGCTTTGCAGTGTAGACACAGCCCCACTGGACTTGTGCACTGGGAGTCTGCCAAAAGTATCCCACAATCCCACAGGCTGATTTTCTTTGTCCTCTAGACAGTTAAGTTTGATGGACAATCACATTTTCCCACATTGCACCATGAACAAAGAACTAGAGCAGCCACAGTTTGGGAGGACGATAGGAAGTCTTGAATATGTGTTGTTAGACTTAGGCCACATAATGTAGTATAGACACTGGAGCCCCAGGTTTGGACTCAGGGTTCAACAATTTCTAATCTGGGGAGACGAATGTATCCGCTCGAACCCTAGATTAATAAACCCAGAGTCTGCCAAGTCGAAGTCTATCACTGGTCTTACATTGCAGTGTAGACATACCCAGTGAGGTCTTAGAGAAAGACTGGGCATAGCCATATGCTGTCAATTACATTATCCAAAAGCTACCATGGTTAGGGGTATTAGGTAGCTGCTACATAAAAGTAAATATTTGACATCCCAGAAAGTTTGAAACATTAATTGTTAGCTTGAAACAGTGTAAAGAATTGGTACAACTGTGCTGGGTTTTCAGTTTGATACTAATCAGTTTCCAATTGTCAGTTTAAAACGTAAGTTCTGTTTTACCCTTGTAAAGCATTTTTGCCATCGTTTTTTTTCTGACTGGAGCATAAAGACTGGACTTGTTGGCTGGACCCACCTGACAGTGACAAATCTCTTTAGGGGAGTGTTAGGAGACCTTGTTATACTGTCTGAGTACAGCCATCTTTTCCTAAAGAACTGACCTTTTTTGGTTACTCTTCCCAGCGCAAACTGTAATAGCTGGACTGTTCTGGTTTTAATTACATATCTGTTACAGTTATGTGCTGGAGGGCATTTTCCATTGGTCTGAACATTAGATTTGTAATACCTAGACTCTAGAACTGCAGGTTCTAATCCAAGCAGGGCTGATTCGTCTCTTTGTTTTTCCAGTGTAGATTGCGGCCATGCACTGGGGCTTGTAGGGATTTCCTTTCAAAGGCATGATTATTCTGTTCGGGTTCTTATACGTTGACCTTCATTGTGGTATCTGAGCTCCTTTCCACAAGTGCGCTAAGTGATGAGACGATCACCTGTGATGTGTGATTCTTTCCTACGTTCACACTTCCTCCCCCAGGGAGTTTGCAGCCCTATAGAGGCAACACAGCTAAGAGAGAGGGAGCTGGATTCTATTCCTTTGCATTCACTAAGTTCCAAAGAGTCACACCTGTGCAAACCTATTGAAGGCAGTGGGTTTGGCCAGTGTAACTGAGGGCATAATCAGAAGGCAATGGGATTGCACAGGTGCCATGGAGAGCCTAATTTGGCTTGTAGAATTTTTATTACAGGTGGTAATTCTGGAAATCACTGAAAGACAGTAAACATTGAGCCCTCCCATGCCAGTGCCTGTTTGAAAGTCACTCTTCAGGGTGGAGTCACACTTTACATACTGAGGTCTGATCTGCTCATTAAAGACCTTCTGGCACTTTCTGTAAGAGTAGGATCTTCACCCTGGTATCCTCAGCCCCAAGCTTTCCCCTCCCTGCCACCCCTGTGCTACTCATTGTGAACTAGAGTTAGTTGACTGTCTCCACCACCCAGAAGTGGTTGCGCTTCACTGAAGCCTGGTCTACATTAGAATTTTACCCCGATATAGCTATGTCTCTCGGGGTGTGAAAAATCCCCCTCCCAGCCCCCCCCGAGCTGTAGCTATACTGGCTTTACCTCTGGTGTAGACTGTACAAAGTCGAGAGAAGAATTCCACCCAGCTACTGCCTTCTGGGGAGGGGGATTAACTACACTGACGGGGGAATCGCTCCTGTTGGCATAGGTAGCGTCTACACTGAAGTGCTACAGCAGCGCAGTTGCACGACTGTAACGTTAAATGTAGACAAGCCCTGATTCTGGGTGTATGTCACTTTTAAAGCTTATTGCGATGAAAAGTGTAATATAAGTGTAAAGTACCAGTACTGTACTTTCACTAATGGACAAGAGCTAAGTGGTGGTGCGGTTCTGTGCACAGGAGTGGGGATGAAGGCAGGATCCATTGACACAAGTGGAAGCGGGGAGGGTCTTCAAACCACAGAGTCTGAATTCAAGAAGGCTCTACTTTCTGGGTGGAGCGTTATCTGTTCCATATGTTTCTGCTGCATGTTGCAGCTGCGTGCTGATAAAGAAAGTTTATGTATCTGAATCAGATAGAAATGCATGAGCTCTGATCACTTTGTAGGCAGAGAGGCTCTGAGTCACTGTTGAGAGCCCTTTGGCCTGAAGAGACTCATTAGGTTAGATTGGATCTGGGTGCCCTTTAGTCTTAATCTGTTTTGGCTGTGCAACCATTCTCTGAACAAAAATTTAGAGGAATCCTTGGAAGCCATATAAAGAGTATTTTAATTAAAAGTTGAATAAGTTACACTTGCTAATTGCCTACTAAGAAGCTTGGCAGGGCTTATTCAGTTCTAGTTTCCCAGCCAAAGCACCTGCTACTTTGAAGCCTTTACATCATTGGGTAACTTTCGTGGAATTTCCCCCCATTCTTCAGTAGTTTAACTTGCAGTTTTCACCTGCAGGGCTTCTGTAGTTACCAAGCAGCAAAACAGATTGCCCGTGTGACTGAACCTGATTGGCTAGCTAGCCTCCATTGGCCCTGACTCTGTATTTCGCAATACGGTTTACACATGTCCTTTTACTCATTTTCAGCTCTTTGGTTTGTGGTAGCCAAGCAGAGGAGAATGGTAAAGCTTTCTATTTCCTCTGTGCTGAGAAGTGTGACTCCAGAAAAAATGTACATCTCTCTCTGGGGAAGTCTGAATTCTTGAAAGGGTGATGGTGCTCCTTAGTCACATGAGCTGCTTCTCTGAAACCTTGACTTAACTTGGTTTTATTATTTTTTTAACAACCTTAAGATTTCCCCCACCCCTGAAGGGAGGCTGCCTACATAAGTGCAAAAAAAAGTGTACATGGTCTAAAGTTGTACTAGAGTTTACAAGAGATCAGGACTTGAAAAATGTGCTAGACATGTACAGCCAGAGGACTAAACCAACTAGCCAAAGGCATATAGGAAGGTCAGTTAAGTGCTATAGAATTCTGTAGGATGTTTAAATAACCCTCTGTTCAATACTATAGGTTTTTAACAGTAATTTCAGTAGAGCACATTACATTTACATAGAGCTCATGAGTACCCATCTCCCAGCCTTGTGGCGTCTGCGAAGAAGGGGAAGGGAACGAGAACTTAGATCTTCTGCCTCTGTCCAGTCTCCAACTTTTGAGTCCCACTCCTCAGTGGTTGCCTCTCATAGCTTTGCCAACAGCAGCAGGATGAAGCTGACATGATTCTTCAGCTCATTGCTTTCCACAGAGTTCAGATTAGGAGCAGTGAAATGATGGGGATCTTACCCATTTAGCTCTGCTGCAGCTTAGAAGAGTTCTGATCAGTAAGTGAGGCATCACTATTAGCTGCAGACTCAGAAAAACCACATTGTACTGATTGATATTTGGATCACTTTTGCAACTGAGCAACAATAAAGGCTGGATTTTCTTTTAAATGACAGCATACACTGGTGATTTATGTCCTCTCAGTTGCCAGAGGAAGGCTTCCCATTTGCCACTGAAGAGTTGGCAGGCAGACTTGCCGTGCAAAAGCTCTTCCAAAGTATTAATAATTATTATTTAAGGGCCAACACTATGCAAAACACAAAATGCAAATCGTTCCCAACCAAAGGTGCTTGCAGAAGTAGAGCTGGGGCTTGAAACTGCTCCGCCTGACTCCCAGTCTACAGCTCTGTCCACTAGACCACACTTGGATAAGTCGTGTCTGTTTGCTTTGCTGTGGTTTCCCCATCTGTAAAATGAGGCTAATGACACAGACCTCTCTTGTAAAGGGCTTTGCGATCTATTGATAAGTGCTATATAGGAGCTACGTATTTTTATTATTACTGTCTTGCTGTATTTTACGTTTCATCAACCCCAAACGTTCAACTAGCATAAGTCAGGCTCCCAAAATCATGAGATTGACTTAAAAATCATGGGATTTTTTTTCTAAATAACAAAAGTTGGCTTCTTGTTACTTGCCTTCTGTTTTTCTAAGCCATCATGGTGCACTCAGGTCACATTTTCGAGCTTTTCTCCATGGCCATGAGGGCTATAAATGTACTTTTTTTTTAAAAAAAAAAATGGCAGCTGAGAGTTTCACATGGTCACATGACTCTAGGAGCTACGGCTTTTTCCTAAGGCATCAAATATTGCAAGACTCTCAATAAAATGGTAAGAATTGGCTGTAATTCGCCGTCCTTTTTAGAGAGGGGGCATTTTCATCTTAAAGCCTTTCGTTTATATTGTGTTTCATGTTTATCATCTTGTCTGCTGTTTTGCCTCTGGTTATTTTCTTACTCAAGCTGGCTGCCTCTGTGCAGTGGTGGTGCTCAGCACTTGTGCTAACTAGTGACAGATAGTGGGAATGGAATGAGGAGCACATGCATGTCCCTTGCTGTTTGCATAGGCAGCTGGCATTGGTGTGTTTGCATGGGTGCTCGCATTGCTGGCTGTTAAGCTGCATCATTCCACTCTGGTAACAGCATAGGCAGAACGATGGCAGCGGCCCCTGGGCCGCTGGATTTGGAAAAATTCTCTGAAAAGTAAATAATTAACAATAAAAAATGAAAAAAAGAATTAATTACTTGAGAAATAGATTTTTCAAATCCACAACAATCACTGGAAGAACTTAGATGGATGGCCTAGGATGGTTCAGTTTTTTGTTGAGCTCACCCACTCCTACGCCTGGGGCCTTGGGTCATTTGTAACTGCATCCCTCTTGTCAGGTCAGCTCCTGAACTTTGGATCCAGGCTGGAGCAATGTGTTGAGGAGACTGGTGTAGATGAGGTATTGGCATGGAAGAGCTGGGACAAATGGAAATGCGCAGTTAGAAAGCTCAGTGAGATTACTGGCAAAGCAGTCTGCCTGCTGTGGAAACAAAAAAAGTGTGCTGAAAATCAGAAATCTCACTGACGTTTGCAAGAAATTAGTAAATTACTGCACCATCAAATTAGAGGGCTCGTACTGTCTTCTCTCCGTTGTCACAAAACATGCTGAAATGCTGCATGCCTTCACTTCGGCCAATGTTGTTGTAATTATTATTTTATTTATTACAGTACTGGCTAGATGTCCCAACCAACCTGGCCCGTTGTGCCAGGCACTATACAAACGTAGTCAGAGGCATTCCCTGTTCAGTAGATCTTAGTCTAAAAAGAGAAGGTAGACACATGGTGAGAAGAGAAACAGAAGCATAAAGGAATGAAGTGCCTTGCTCGTGGTCAGACAGCGGACAGTTGGGAATAGAGCCCTGATTTCTTGTCTCCCAGTCCCATTCATTGTTTTGTGTGCCGTGAACTATAGGTCTGTAGGGAATGTAAGGAAGACTTTGCAAAAGCTTCAGAGTCAATTTTTAGTTTTGGTAACTATTGATCACCAGCGTATCATTGAACAAAAGAGGCCATAAGGGGTTTATCCTATTTATACGGGTTCTTTCAGTAATGTAGGAGACAGGTTTTCAGATCTAACATGTTCTGGTGGGTTACATGCTAATCACATTATAGGACACTAGCAAGGTATTCTGCATAATTAAAAAAATACTGTTCTTTGTAATGGCTTGGAGTTTTCAAACTGAAATCTTTCCCAGTCTTGTTTCCTTCCATTGTTTGCACACTGCTTTACTATTATAGGGATAGTCATGACTGTTGAATGTCTCACACTAATGCTTTTGCCATAAATTATTCTTTGCTTGGAAGCATGTTCCAGCAGTTATTTTTCACGGAGTTAACCCAGTGCACCAATAAAACATGCAGAAAGTAAACAATCAGTGGTAAGGCAACACTTGCGATTGATATTTATTTTCATTCTTCGCTACACAGTGCTTCAGAAGAGACCTTAGAATTGGATTGTCTTGAACAGAAAGTTGATTGCACCATGGTTTCTTTCTTCGGAAATGTGACTGGAGGCAAAACTCTGATAGGGTGCTAATCGCTTATCAAGAAGAGTCTGTAGTAAACAATGGTAGAATCTCTTTCTTATAGTCATGGTAACAGCAGTGTAAAGTGGGTTTGTTGAACACAGTGTGTACCGTCTGCTGAATAACTATCAGCATGTTAAGCGTATGCTATTAATTTCTGCAGATCTCCAGGATATAAATTATTCAAGAACAAGAACCCTCATTTGGAAATATCTGTGAAATGGGCACGTTTTGTGCTGGCTACAGAAGGATGCTTGGCAGTTCCAATAAAGTTGTGTTCGACTGCTGCATTGCACTGGGCAGTGTGCTCTTGGGACCTGGTCCAGCACCTACTGAAGTCAAAAAGAGTCTCTCCGTCCGCTTCAGTGAGCTCTGGATGAGGAGCTTTCAAAGCAAACAAGACTGTGCTGCGTGTCAGCAGTGCAACAATTTGCTCCATTCCCACGATTGTATTTGACTTCGTCTGAAAGTGCAAAAGGGCAGGGAAATATAGGGTGGAAAATTATTATATTAGACAGGGTGTGGAAGCAATACCTAGTGTAAGTGACTAAGGGGTTAAATCCAGCTCGGCTCACCCCACCTTGCATAGTTTAGTTGATGGATGTTAGATGGGGTGGGGAGAATGTCTTTGCGAATTCAGAGCTTCACTCTAATGCACTGAGCTGAATCCCAAACTGGGGGAGTTTTCAATAATTTTTCTGCTTGTGATTTTTGTTTGTTTGTTCAAATAATTAGATTTCAGACGTGTCACTGCAATGGGATTTTGCAAAAGTGCCATAATGGTGGTTCTGTTTAGGCCAGTGGTTCCCAACTTGTGGCCCATGGGCCACTTTCAAAGTGGCCAGCTGTACCCCTCCCGCTGGCTGCAGAAGGGAGCCACTGCCTAAGGGCCCAGGGGGAGCACAGGGGGCTACATGTGCAGTTTTCCCTGCTGCAGCCAAGGGGATGGGAGATCAGCGCTACCCTCCTTCTGGCTGTAGCAGGGAGCATGGCAAAGCACTCCAACTGGGTCCATAGGCGCTGGGCTCCCTGCTGGAGCCAGAGGCAGAGGAGATCAGCACAAAGCCATCTGCCTGTGTTCCTAGGTAGGAGCCGCGGGGAAGGGAGCATTGATCTCCCATCCTCTGTCTGCAGAAGGGAGGCACTGCCTAAGGACCCAAGTGGAGCGCATAGGGCTGCAGGATGTTTGTGGTTTCCCTGCTGCAACCAGGGGGACGGGAGATCAGTGAGAACTCCTTCTGTCTGGCTGCAGTGGGGGGAGGAGGGTGGCTGCTGGTGGAGACTTCAGGATTGTCAACATGATATCTGTGGCCCTGGAGCCAAAAAGGCTGGGAACCACCGGTTTAGGCTTATCTCTTTTAAAAATCAGACAACATGTTTAGGAGCCTAGCTAAACTTTAGATGCCTCACTTTAAGCACCTGGCTTTCTTTTCTTTTCTTTTTCTTTTTCTTTTCTAGATAGGTTATTTTACTGCTCTCAACACTGTCGTATCTGAGCATTGGAGAATCTTGGCCCCAGTTTTTAAATGCACTAACAATCAGCAGCTCCCATTGCAATACTTCAGTGGGAGATGACAGGTATACAGCACCCCTGATAATTGTTCATCTATTTAGAATTTAGGATCCTAACTTCTATGTTTTTTAGCTCATGGCTAAAAATGTGGGGTCTGACATTAATGCAAATTTAAGGCATTCTGGGTAGGAAATTAGAGTAGAATATTATTTAAAACCTAGAAAACAGGACTTGACAGCAATTTGGTGCTCCCCATCAAGTATAATGTTGAATTTCTTGTCCCACATAACAAATGAATTAGCTTCTGTTTGTAAAGTGCATTGTAAAGTATTTATGCCCTTCACTATTAATACTAAACAATATCCCTCTCTACGTTTTCTACGTCACTTACTTTCAGCCTCCTCGACATCCACTTTCTTTCCTGTCCATTCCACTCGACACTTCAATCGTTGCAACAGGTGTGTTTTAGTGCAATAAATATTCTTATAAGACCAGGGTCCCTAAGCCTCTGTCCTATTAGCTTGCAAAGAGAGGGGAGAAAGTACACAACTACATAGGGACTGGCAGGTGTTTGAGGCTCAAGGTAAAACACTATTGCTAGAGAGATTTCCTCAGGAATGTGTGTTTGATCCTGATCTCATTCAAGTCAATAGAAAAATTCCTATTCATTTTAATTAAGGACCAAGCCCTATATCTCTGCTGATTATGTTAGTGTACAATCAGAGACGGTTGCAGAGAAATGTATTGATTTCAATCCCATGAAAGGATTTGATTCTGTGGCATTCTAAGATAGACATATTTAGATCGTATGATCTTCAAGACAGGGGCAGTCAATCTCTAAGGCCCTGATCGTGCAAATATTTAACTTTACATGCCCGAGTAGTCGCACTGAAGTCAATAGGACAACTCTTGCGTAAAATTAAACATGTACATAAGCATTTGCAGGATTAGGTTTGAGTTTGTTCAATACCTAACACAGTGGAACCTAATCCTGATATAGGTCTTTGTGCATTTTAATAATACTAATAATTACAAGTAGCATCTTTTTTGGTGTTTGACATATTTTCTTAACACAGTTCCTCACATACTTTTTCTCTTTCAAACCACTTCCTACTTTTACTGACAGTCCAATTGATCTTAACTTCATATTCATGCCTTCACTTTTCCATCTTACTGTTTAACCTCCAGTAGATTCCAACAACTGATCTTGTGATCCATTTTCACAAGTTCACAAGTTCTTTCTTTAGTTTTTCCCTCCCTATACTTTTTGGCCAGCTTTTGAGAAGAAAGAGGGTCAGGGTGTTTTGGACCTTAATTTCAAGTAGAGTATTAAATATAATCTTTATATGTATAGCAGTTCTACTTGGACTGCTCTAGTAGTTCAAGCCGTGTCAATATGTCACCAAAAGCTCTCTTTATCAGGAGCTGGAACTCAGTTGTGAACATTTGCTGTAGACTGAACTGACATTTGATGTCCAGCAGCTGGGAACACTTTCTTCTTTTTCTTTTTGCAAGTTGGCTTTAAAATAATTATTTAACTTTTAAAAAGTTATGAATGTACAAAACAGTCTCTGTGCTAAGATGTACTATGTGGCTGATTGACTTCAGTGCGCTTGCATGGATGTGAGTAACTCAGAACAGAAATGTGCACTAAAAGATTAAAACACATTTTTTTCCCACCAGTATAGTTGAAAAACAGGTTTGAGTTGGAAAATAAAATTTGGCATCCAATTACTCTGTGACATGGTCCAGTCACTTTTGGTAGTTAGAAAACCAACAACATTGTAACCGGAGGTATTTAGCTTTGAAAAGTCTATTTTGCACATACACAGTAACTACTTTTCATAAGGACTTTTAACACACATATTTGCAGGGTAGACCAGAATAGCTCAGGGGAAGTCAATCCAGTCTGTTGGGTAAATAACATGTACTTTAAAAATGTTCTATATATACACACACACACACAACCTTCAATGGGTATATTTACTATACGTGATAAATTCTAGTTGCTTCATTAGTGCCATGATGGCATTTGAAGTCAATTACATTCCAACTGGAAACTCTCTATATTGGATGCGTGTTTATTCTGTTTAGCCCATAGTTCATGAATATGCATTTGGATGATGCATAGAGCTAGATGCCTATTTACAAAAAATACTCCATAACGTTGCTGTCAGATACATTACTCACAAGATGTACTGTATGTACCTTTGATCTCCAAGCACACAATCCAAGTATAATTAAATTATACAAATTAAAAAGTGCCCCACCATCAACCCTCCCCATAGTGCTTGACTCGATCCTCTGCTGCCCACAATTAGCTGTCCTTCCTTATCCACATTTACCCCTTTCACCTGTGCTCTCCCCCTCCTTTCCCATCTCTCATGCTCCTGACACTGCCTTGTAAAGTTGTTTTTCTTCTGAGCTAGAGACAGACTAACACAGACATGCTGAACACATGGTTTCCACATGTTCTCCTAATCTCCCCAATGTTTCGTATAACCATGTTTCCCCATTACTGCCCTTGCCATTTAACATTTCCCTTTCTGCCTCCTATTTCCTCTCTTTTCCCATTTCTTTCCTTCAACTGATAGTTTAATGACAGTACTGCAGCCCCTCCCCCTTGCGAAATGTTTCTAGGGGACTAGTTCAGAAGAGTCTTTTTTTCATTGTTGTTAGAAATTCAGGGCAAAAATCTATATTAAGGTACACTGAGCTTGTGAGTGGCTGTAATTAAACCACATAACACTGAAGCACACACGACTGCGCATGCGAAGGTTTGTATCCAGGAAAACACTTAAAGCACACACTTAAATGCTTTTTCTCATAGGGGGTTGCTTTCCTGAATCTGGGCCTAATTTCTGAGAATCTGGCCATATTGTCCTGGTTCATCAAATTACTTAAGGATTATCCTGACTTTAAGCACGTGAATAGTCTCATTGCCCCAAACTGTCCAGGTTTTTTAAAAAACCCAGCCAACCAAAAAACCTCTCCTAGATCTTCCACCCTCACTCATGCTCAAGATCCAAAAGCCCTCTAATGGTAAAACAAATATTGGTAATTACCTTAAATGACATTGTCAGAGTTCTGCATCTGAGAAGTAACTGTGTTTCTGTTCACATCAATGTACAGAATATCTTGGCAAATTAAAATTAAATAAAGACACATTAAGATTGAGAATTAAAATGTTCTTGCAAATTCAGTACAGGGTCCACGGCCCTGTCAGTTTCTGAGATGTAGGCAAATGAAAGCCAGAAGATGCCTGGCGAGCATGTCTGATCACAAGTGCCTTTGGTTAATATGATGCATCCAGTCATGTGATCAAGTGCCACAGACAATGATGCAGAAGAAAATGCACCAGGTCCTGAGGACCATCTGACTAAAGAGAGAAAGGGGAGAGCTGCTGTCATCTCAGTTTGAAGACAATGAATAATGTTTCAAAAGTGTCTAAGTGAATTAGAAGGTCATGTCCCATTTTCAAAAGTGATTTAAGGCCCAGATCCACAAAGGTATTTATGCTCCTAACGTCCGTTGTAATCTGAAATAAAGACAAAGGAGGTGCACCCATGGAACTGAGAGCAGAAATGAGTCCATAGTCTTTCAGTTTAAGATTTTCTTTCTTTCTTTCTCTCTCTCTCTCGTAGTTGGCACTCTTAGGGCAAAGGAAAGGTTGTAAACTGGGAAGAGGGTTTACTTCAGAACCATTATACCAATGAACCAATAAGTATTTATAATGAACTGGATGAGAGTATTGAAAAATGAGATTTCCATGCATAGCATTTCTTGGGTTTTTTTTTAGTGCACCATCCAAGCTATGACCAGGTTAATTTTATTATTCCTAAATCATCTTTTATTAAGGCATTTTCCTTCTAGCCTTGAACATCTCCACTGAGGGTGATTACACCTCTCTTGGCAGCTTGCAGATGATATTAACATTGGAGGAAGAGCATGTGAGAAATAATGTAACCAGATTCAAAAGGATTTGGATTGTTTCAGTGACGGTAGCAGTATCACCAACGCTCATTATTTCATTCTGAGATTCACAATATTTGGGGTTTTAAGGTCCCAGTTTTTGGATTCATGTGACTGAGACAATCTCATCTTTCAATAAAAAAATTAAATTTCTAGTCCTTATGGTTATGGAGGAAAGCTTGAAAATGAGATCTGAGTGCACCCGAGATGCTCAGAAACCAGATGACAAAATGAAACCAACTTTTTTTTTTAACGTCTCTTGACTTTTAAGCCAATCTCATGATTTTGGGGGGTCTGACTCATGATTTTTTTAATGCTGGGGCTTAGTAAACGCAATGTAGAGAACCGCATCATTAGTTCATTACTTGTTTTACATTGGTTTTTAAAAGTGTCTGTCCAAGGTTTTAGATACTTATACTAAACACATGCAAAGTAAGGATAACAAGTACACGGGGAGCAAGAGAATATGGTCCAAATGGAACAGCACACTGATCAGAAAAATAATCTGTATGGCTAGTACCAGAAAAATCATTCTTACAATCCAGCCCAGTGCACAGCAGTAATAAAATAGGCCATCAAGGTAAAAGGTTATATTAGCAGTGGTCTAGAACAGTGGTTCTCAACCAGGGGTATACATACTCTTGCGGGTATGCGGAGGTCTTCCATCAGCTCATCTTGATATTAACCTAGTTTTACAACACCCTACATAAAAAGCTCTAGCAAAGTCAGTACAAACTAAAATTTCATACTGACAATGACTTGTTTATACTGAAATGTAAGTACAACATTTAATATTTCCAATTGATTTATAATTATTTGGTAAAAAGCAGAAAGTAAGCAATTTTTCAATAATAGTGTGCCGTAACTCTCTTATATTTTTATGTGTGATTTTGTAAGTAAGTAGTTTTTAAATGTAGTGAAACTTGCGGGTATGCAAGACAAATGAGACTCCTGAAAGATCCACTCAGTTGATCCAGTAATCGATGCAGTGAAACCACCCCCGCAAGTGGCGCAGCACTGCTTTGACAGGAATGGTTCCCATCGGCGCACTGCAGTAAAGACGGCTCACAGAAGAGAAGCACAGAAGTCGATGGGAGTTACGCAAGTTCTTTGCATACTTTGCATAACTCCCGTCTACTGCTGCCGAATGGCCAAGGTAAGTGTAGACCAAGCCCTACTCTTTTTGGGGAGGAGGGAAGATTTATTGTGTCGACTGGAGAGCACTTCTGGGATCGATTGAGTGGGTCTCCACGGCCCGCTCAATTGCTCCTTCTGCATTGATCCATGCAGCCCCAGAAATGTGGACATATTTGGACATAATGGCTGTGGTAAGGGACTTCTTGCACAGACTGGTTCGAGGAATCAGGGACTTGCACTTGTTCTAATTAAAAAGAAGAGACAGCAACATAATATATCAGATATGCTGGTTATTGAGTGGGTTCAAATGACTTAATAATGTTCTTGCTCTTTGACAAAAAAATCACATTGATACAAGCAAAATAAAAAAGTGCTTTTGCTGTGTTACTAATAATACATCTGATTATTCAAATTGAAATAATATTAATAAGATGTTTTTCCACATTCATACTGTTTCTTCACTGTCTGGATTTCACTAAGTTTGGGCAATGGAAATGGGCTATAGTCAGTTTCACTTTTATTTCTAGTCAGTTTCACTTTCTGGTTCTCTGCAGATGTGTGGGGAAAAGAGCCTCCACCCCTTCCCACCCCACCCCCCACCTGGTTTTATTTATGTAAATGGTTTTTAAATCATGAAAATCTTCCCACTGTTTCCTTTTACAAAAGAATAAATATCCAGTCAAAAGGACTTGACCTTATCCCGTAAGCAGAAGTTTTCAAACTTACTAAAATGGTGAGAGATGCACAAAATTTATACATCAGAAGGGTTCAAAACCTAGGATGTGACAGGCCCCTGGACTTTGGGTGAATGGGCGCATCCCAGAGCACCTGTTATGGCCCTTCAAAACTGGGAGCTGTAGTCTCTGGGTATGTGATTAAAAATAAACATGTGATTTACAGGAAGCCAGATACAGGTTTTTCTTGCCTCTTAGGCAGGGGCAGGAATCTTGTAGCAGCAGGTGTCCTCTGCCGCCTTAGTTTGCAGAAAGCAGACAAGGCCTCTGTCACTAATGCGTATTTTATATTTTAAGCCTTTTGCAGCTTGTGTTTATTTATGAAAACCCATCCTGAGGAAAGGGACATGGAACTAAACTTGAGTATTTAGGTTTTATTTAGACTGCCCCGGATGGTGGATACACCCTTCGGTTTACATAATGGTTTTAATCTAACAGTAAATACTACACTGAGAAAGTGATAGGTGCAGAAGATATAAATAAATAAAAGTGAAAAATAGGGCTGAGGCCTTCATTTAATGGGCACTGAGCATCCACATCCCCAAGACACCTTTGATCGTCTAAGCCTCGATTTTGATTCTGAAGTGGGAAGAGATTGCAGCATCGAGTAGGAAGGTGGGATTAAGAATTCCTAATTAATTTTCCTATCATGGGTTAAATTATTTCTGTTTCTGTGTAGAAGAAATGCTGGAAGAATGGTAAAGAGCTTGTCCGCCAGTGCCACAAATAACCAGTCTCCTGGTACTGAAGTGTGCAAGGGTACCTGAAATACTGATCAGCTCCAGATGGGCTGTTTCTGAGTAAACAGTGGATAGGGAAATGGTCCCTGTTACCCTGGTGAAAGGAGAGGGACAGTGCATACACAGCCTAATTAGCCTCTCCCCAGATTTACACCTGTGTAACCCCAAGTGACTCAATTTACATCAGTGTAAGTGAAAGGAGAATCACATTCTACCTGTACATATAGAAAGAAGGCTGAAATTCCATCTCAGGTTAATCAAACATTTGATCTTTGCTCTCTCATGATTTATTTTGTCATTGGAATCCCTCGGTGGAATTACATCCTTATTATGTCCAGATTGGTGAATGTTATTCCTTATAAGGTTACTCAAAACACAGTTGAGTGTTGGAGGCCCAGTTCTTCCACTAGAGTCAGTGGGAATTTTGTCATTGAGTTAAATGGGAGCCAGATCAGGCCCTGAAGCTGTATATGAGGCTGTATATTCTGTTTTGAATCCTGAAGCTGGCTGTATAATGTATATAGGACAGAATTTTCTTGGAGGAGCCATACTTTTACTTTGCTGCTATTATTCAGGCCTGAAGTCAGCACTGAACCACTGTGTGATAGATAGATCTGTCTGTCTGTCTGTCTGTCTGTCTGTCTGTCTGTCTGTATACATCCACACACACACTTAAAAAAAGCAACTCTGCCACTCATGTTAACTTTACCTTAATATGCAAGTCCTTACTTGAAAATCACCCTGGATCAAATTATGAGCCTCGACAGCTTGTGCTAAAGAGCCAACTTTTTAGAGATAGAGCTGTAAGAGATTCATATCCTCTGGGCTCAGACACAGCAGAGACTGCATAACACACACTGGCCAGTGGGCTACATTTGTAGTAAGGACAACAGAATTCGGCCCCCGTGGGTGACTTGTTCCCCCTGGCGATTAATAAAACAGCAGCGGGATTCTATCTTTCGCTTTAGGTTGCTAGTTAGAATCTAACAAGGTACTGGCCAATGGTTATTAGCATCTGACAGCTGTTCCTTTGCCTATGTGAAATATTTTGGTGGTCTCACTTCAGTTCTTGGTGGACAAATGTCCGTAAAAAAAAAGACAAGCATTGCTGTTGGCACTTAGAAGCATCCTTTTTGGCAATATCAGCAGGGAGGCCATGAAGTGGGTAGACTTTTATGATGAACTGCCCCCAGCTACTGAATCTTTCCTCCAGGGTGGCATTGAAGTACACTGGTAGGTCAGCGTAGACATGGCTGCTGCCCCAATTGTATTTGTATTGGAGAGATCATATGAGGGACTGAATATCAGAACTTCAATTTAACACCTTTCACCAGCATTATATTTACTTCCTTGGATTTTGTTAACGTACTTAAGAAATAGTTTCGGGTCAGCCTTTCTGATGTGTGTGAACAGTGATGGTGGCACTAGAGGATGAAGCAGGAGGGAAGTTGAGGGTTGTAATTATGTTACAGTAACGGCTTTTTAGAAAATACACCTTGAAGCCGATGTCACTGTAATTTAGCTAATTCACAGAACAGTGTTTCCATTTGTGTATGATTTATTTATTCTCAGTTCCTTTTGTCAGCCTTAGCCCATCATTTATTAGGCTTAATTCTTATTTACACAAAGGCAACTTTGCAGCATACGGGCACTGTAAAGGAAGCTTGAAGTGGGTATAAAACAACTTTACATTCATTTTAAGGTCCCACCCCAGTACATTCCTGGAATGGTGTCAAGCAGGCTTGATGGGAATGAGAATTAGGCCAATTATCTAAGGAAATCGGATCCGATTCTCACTAAGACCCCTTTACCATTCTCTGATATATGTAATTTACAACCACTCCAAGGCCTTCTAGGGTGCCAGAACAATGTAAAAGGACCTTAGTGTAAATAATAATCAGGCTTACCAAGTTTAATGCAAGATAGGAGTCTGAGTATTATTATATGCAGTTTGAACTTTTAACCATGACACCGTTTTTCAAACACAATAAAAGAAACGGGACAGTTTTGTGATGCATAAAATACACCTTCTTACACAGGGAGATGACTCAAAAGTGGCTCAACAGAATTTTACCAAACTTACCCCCAAAAACCCATTTTGGGGGATGAGAAACTTCAGCCTCGTAGGTCTGATTCTCATGTGCAATAAGGGTGCTTCACACATCTTTAAGGGTATATTGCGCCCTTAATGTGGGTTTCAATATAATCCACTCTAACCTCAAGGCCAATTTACATGGCTGGAGGAATGTAAAGTGGTTTTAGATGAGACTAAGGGCCAGAAGGTACTTTTTTCTGGAAAAAGTGTTTACCTGAATATAGTGGTTTAGAAAAAACGATGGGGCTGATTCTCATTTACACTAAGGATTTGGCTAGTCTAGAAAGATGTGCTGTTTTAAACATGCCAGGATAGTTAAACCAGCAAAATCCTTCCAGACCATACTATCTGTATAAAAGTGATATAATTGCAGGCACACTAGGGTTTGTGCTGGTGTGGCTAGATCTGCAAAAAATCATTCCCCTAAACATCATAGCTAAAACAGAATAACATTGCTAACATAGACCAGGCTTAAGGCCCCTTCAGTGTAAAGGAAACTTGAAGTGAGTGTAAAGGGACTCTAGTAGTGTAAAGGGTCTAAAGTGTAAATGATATTTGGGGCCCTATAGGTCTTATCTTCCATGGCCTTACAGCTTGCGTAGTCATTTGTACCTGTGCAAAGTGGATGTAAAATGCTACTAGTGGCATTTTAATCCCACTTTGCACAGGTGTAAATGATCATGTCAGGTGCAAGGCAGTGGCAAGCCTGGCTCTTTGCTTAAGCTCCCACACCTGTGTAAGTCAGGACTAGGAGGACTGAAATCAGTGGGTCAGAGGCAGAAATCAGCTGCACTGTCATGAATCTGGAGTAAATCCACTGAAGTCAGAATCTGGCCCAGTGAAGCAACACATGGGAGAAAAATCAGGCCTTCCGCCATCATAGAATGTAGCAGGGTTCTGATGATGTAAGTAAATCACCGAACCTTGATGAACACCGTTATGATTACATTTTTTTTCAGTAGTTATATACTGGGCATACTGCACCAGTCATGTCTTTTTAAGTAAAAGTACATTTAAAAGTGTTCAGTATTTCTGTCTTTTCCTTCCTTTGATCTCTTTTAAAGCTTGGAGCAGAGGGTAACTTGATCTCAGACTCCTTCTCCTTTCATGGATGATAATTAGTACAGGTCCAGGAGCTGGGTGCAATGATATCCTTCTCTGTGCTAGAAGGGGAGAAGCAGAATGGACTGGAGCAATTGTTTGCTGTGTTGATGACTGTGATGTTGCCATGGAAAAGCTGGAGACTTCAGGGGAGTTTGTGTTTTGTTGGGCAGTGAGCCAAGCTGCTTTGACTTATTACAACTGTGTGAGTGAGCAAGCCTTGCAGAACTCTATCCCTGTGTAGCAATTCAAAGGAGGAGGGGGAAAGGACAGGATTGCTTTAATGAGGGACAGATAGAGCGCATGTTACTAACTCTGTATTTCAATAAATATGTGAGATGCAAACAAAAATTCTGTTATCTTCTTTGGAAGATTGTTCTACTTACTCCTAAGTACTGGATTCTGAGCAGTAAAAACAATAAGATCTCAAGTAATCCCTCTTGGAAGCCAACAGAGCTGTTTAATTGCCTGTATCTGTACAGAAAGGAGCTCTTAGAATTCTGCTGAGCCCAAGTCCATTAAAGCCTGTGATCTATTCCAGCAACAAAAGTGGAAACAGACTAGACTGTTTTCATTATCTAAAGGGAATGAAGTGCAGAAAGTAAATAAGCAGTGTAAATAGTGAAATGTAAATGAATGCTGTGATCCTCCAAAGGCTTAACTTTACACACCACAAGTAGTCCCATTACTCACAGTGTGTAAAGTTAATAATATTTCCTAGTTCAGGTATAGTGCCTTTTCATCACTAGAACTCAAATTGCTTTATAAATGAAGTCAGCAGCATTATTCCCTTATTATACAAGGGGAAACTGAGGCAAAGTGATTTGCCTGAGGTCGCCCAGTGGAATAGAACCCACATCTCTGGAGTCCCTGGTTAATGCATTATCCACTTAGCAACACACCCTCCTAAATTAAGCACCTACATAAGTCTTTGCAGGACCTGGGCCTAGGTTTTAAAAATTCTATCCAAGAATTATTAAGACAGCGTTTTTTAAAATACGTTAATTTTATGCCGACTGCATTCCTATAACATGATTTGCCGTGCCAGCATTTCATGTAGTCTTCAAAATGATGCTAGAGATGGTTGGGTATTTTGTGAGTGCATTTGAACAGGATAGGAGCTAGAGGCATTCGTCCTTGGTTCTTTTTGGTTTCAGTGCATCTTGGGGCTCTGAAGATCCATTTGCTCCAGTTAAATACTACTGCTTTTACATTCTGTTTTGTCCCATACAGTGCTGAGAAAGATGCACCTAGGAATTGTATTTTAAAATGCACATCCCAGAGGCTGGTAATTTAAATGGACTAATAAAAATAGGGGTATAAACTTGCAAAAGTCATTTTCTAAAAGAAATTCTGATCTAAGCTTTTGAAGGCAAACCATTTCCGAGTAGCTTTTGTTTAGGGTTGGCATAAGGCAGCCCTCGGAACTGCGATCCTCCGTTTCCGTAAGCAATGTGAAATCCAGTTTCATTTCTCCACTCCCTGAAGAGGGCAGGAGATGTGCCAGAGCCCCGGCAGAGGATCCAGTGACAGCCTTCAACACAGCAGCAGTCCTGTTCTCCCATGTCTCTCTCAAAACTGTAGAGTTTGGCTCCGGCCTCAAGGTCCCCGTCTGTAAGAGGAGAAACACAAAAACATAAGAAGGGCCATACTCGGTCAGACCAATGGCCCATCTAGCCCAGTATCCTGTCTTCCAACAGTGGTCTTGCCAGGTGCTTCAGAGGGAATGAACAAAACAGGTGGTAACCAAGTGATCCATCCCATTCCCAGCTTCTGGCAAACAGCAGTCGCTGCCCAGCCTGGTTAATAGCCATTGGTGGCCCTATCCTCCATGAATTTATCTAGTTCTTATTTGATCCCCGTTATAGCCTTGGCCTTCACAACATCCTCTGGCAAGGAGTTCCACAGGTTGACTGTGCGTTGTGTGAAGAAATACTTCCTTTTGTTTGTTTTAAACCTGTTGCCTATTAATTTCATTTGGTGACCCCTAATTCTTGTGTTATGAGAAGGAGTAAATAACATTTCCTTATTTATGTACTTTCTCCACACTAGTCATAATTTTATAGACCTTTATCATATGCCCCCTTAGTTGTCTCTTTTCCAAGCTGAAAAGTCCCATTTTATTAATCTCCTCTCATATGGAAGCTTTTCTATACCCTTAATCATTTTTGTTTTCCTTTTCTGTACCTTTTCCAATTCCAATATATCTTTTTTGAGATGGGGTAACCAGATTTGTATGTAGTATTCAAGATGTGGGCAAGCCATGGATTTATAAAAAGGCAATATGATATTTTCTCTTATTATCTAATCATTTCCTAATGATTCACAATATTGTTAGGTTTTTTGCCTGCCGCTGCACATTGAGTGGATGTTTTCAGAGAACTATCCACAATGACTCCAAGATCTCTTTCTTGAGTGGTAACAGCTAATTTAGACCCTGCATTTCTATGTATAGTTGGGATTATGTTTTCCAAGTAGTACCTGGAATTTTATCAACACTGAATTTCATCTGCCATTTTGTTGCCCAGTCACCCAGTTTTTGAGATCCCTTTGTAACTTTGCAATCTGCTTTGGACATAGCTATCTTGAGTAGTTTTGTATCATCGGCCAGTGTTGCCACCTCACCATTTACCCCTTTTTCCAAGTCATTTATGAATATGTTGAACAGTGCTGGTCCCAATACGGACCCCTGGTGGACACCACTATTTACCTCTCTCCATTCTGAAAACTGACCATTTATTCCTACCCTTTGTTTCCTATCTTTTAACCAGTTACTGATCCATGAAAGGACCTTCCTACTTATTCCATGACTGCTTACTTTGCAAACCGAAGGAACCCCTGTGGACTGGATTTGTGGAGTCTCCTACATCCTCTGGTGCCCCTCTGTATTATAACCCAAGAGGGTAGGACTTTGTCTTAGCTGTCTAGCCGTACTTGTACACCAGCATTCCTTAGGGCCTGATGGAACACCCACTGAAGTCAATGCGGAGACCCACAACTCCCATTAAATTCAATGGACAAGCAATCAGGCCCCGATTGCCTTATATTGTCTTACTACAGCTCCCAGTTCAGGAAAGCGTTCCACTGACTACAGTGGGATCTAAAAAGGTGCTTAAAGTTAAGCATGTGCTTCCTGAACAGGGATGCTTTCCCGAATCAGGCCCACAGGGCTTTGCTCAAATGAGCAGTATTTGCTCTTTTTTAAATCAGGAGGGGATTAAAAGGAACACACTGTGCGGAAACAGCATTAAAATAATTCTATTCTGTAGAGTGAATTTTCAGTAGTTTGTAACTCCATACGTATTTCAAGGGCCCTGCAGTGGTTCCAACACGTTGTAGCGAATAATAAATCTATTTATTGCAGGGGTGGGTTGTTTCAGCCACGGCGCAGAAAGTTCACCTGCAGGTACAGAAGGCCTGTGTATAGAAGCAGAATTCAGATTTACAGCTGTTGTGATTTATCCCAGTGCCTATTCCAACAAATCATTTTGTTAGGAAAAGAGAATCTGCTATTGGCTGACCCAGACACAGAGTCAGGGATCTGAAATTTAGCTGTGTTCGTATAAAAAGAGAACATCGCCTCAGATGTTGTGTTGGGTTGTTTTGTAAGGATTTAGAAAAAAATCTGACATAAATCAAATGCTAGTTTAAGCTGCACAAAATGTCTTGTTTTCCACCATCAAAGAAGTCATTTACCATCTTCCTTCTTTTTAATCACAAGTGTTGATCAAGCAGAGGGCTGTAAAATTTCAGTGATATCCCTTTAAGGCCAGTTATTACTTCCTTCTGTGATCCTGTTTAATTTTCTAAAAATGAGTCAGTTACTTTCTTTAAAGTCTTGTAACAGTTTGATGCATGTAAACTGCACTCTTAGCTTCACTCAGCTTCACCAACTAAGCAAGTCTGCACAATAGAAGACTTCCTTACAGCCAGAGCTTGCCAAGTCTGCGCTCAGCGCTGCATGGAGGAGTCATGTTACTGTTCAGCAAGGTCATACAGGCCTAAAATAATCCCTGATGTTTATCCTTCCCAGAGGGTAGTAAGCACTCCACAAACACCAACACAAGAAAACCCATTAACAAAAAGAAAGCCGTTTGAAAATAAAAACATCGCTCGTCGGTTTTCACATCAGCAATTAATGGAGAAGCAGGGGAAGCCCCATTACTATGTTGTGATCTAATAAATAGTCTGAATTGAGTTACTTTGCTGGGGGGGGGGCTGGGATACTTGGTCACATTTTATTGCCATGATGCTGGATATATGTTTAGTTGTTAATACTGCACCTTGAGTTTGTACAGGAAAGAGAAGACAGGGGGAGGTCTCGCTATTCTTAGGCTGCCCCCATTTATAGGGAGAGCTGGCAGACAAGCTGGCTAAACTAGTTCTTTTGGTATCTGAGAGGCTAGATAGCTGCCAAAGTTATGTACATGGGCCTCCCATCCCCATAATATCTGAGCACCTCGCAATCTGTAATGCGTTCATCCTTGCCTCCTCCCAGGGAAGTAGGGAAATGCTTCCAGTCCCATTTTACAGGTAGGGAACTGAAGCACACAGTACCTTGCCCAGAGTCACATAAGAAGTCTGGCAGACCAGGAAACGGAACCCTTTTCTGATCTGTTGCCTGCTATTCCCCTAGCTAGTCAATTCCGCTTTGTAGGTGAATCGTTTTGCTGTGACCCAGTCTTGTAGTGACACTGCTGGAGCGGCTGCACAGGGGAGAAGTGGTGGAGAAGAAGGAGTCGAGAGGAAAAAAAGAAATGACACTTGCTAGGGAGTGGAAGAGACATTCCTAATACTTCTCCGTCAGTGGGGAGATTAGGCAGGGGAAAAGTGATCTCACAGGCGTTCTTTATTTTCCCAAGACTTTGCTAGCGTATTTAGAGCGCGACAGCTCTGACTTTAGCCAGACATCGTACTGGCAGATGCTATGTAAGCTTCCCACACGGCTCTGCTAGTGTGTCTCAGTCCTGACCTGCAGCAATCCAGCTATTCCAGTCCGGGGTCTATCTTGAGCAGAGATTGCTATCTGTGCCAGATTGCGTGGTGGTTTTCTGATGTGAACAGATGGGACCAGGGGGCAGGCTACATCTGTTCATCGAATTCTTCCGCCTTCGCAGTTGTTTTGAATGGGTGAGAGTTCTTGGGGGATTATTGATTTGGGCTCAAATGCTCTTTTTCTGGAATGCTCGTTGTGCTGGAGAGGGAACCTGCACCGCAGATCACAGAATCAGGAAAGTCAGAGGCTGAGGGGAAAACACCTCTTAGTTCATCCAGCCCCTCTCTTTCATAGGGAAGGGTTGAGCCCTGCAGGGCATGTGCTTTGTTCAGTCTAGCTTCAAAGTCCCAACCGCTGGGACATTATTCCTGCTTACAGCCCCCCTACAGCAGCAGCCCAAGGGCCAGATTTTCAAAAGGGCCCAGCACCCAAATTTTGCAAAAGAGCTCAGTTCCTGGTGTGCCACCTCAGTGACAGGCCCAGATGGGGAGCTTGGGAGCGCTGAGAAGCTTTGGAAAATTGGGCCATAAATAAGTTTCCTTCCTGCTTGGTTTTTGCACCCTTTAATATTTGCAGCTTGTTATCATCCAGGCCCTTTCCCCCCCAGTTGTTTCATAGCCAAACTATGCACAGTTTCCCTCATAAATCAATCCCTCCTGCCCCTGGGCTGAGGCCTCTTTTATGCCAAGAGGAAGTTGGGAGGGGTTGGAGGGAAGGGGGATCTCAGCCACTTTTCCACTCCCCTAATCCTGGGCTGGCCAGGGACAGAACAGCCCCCAGCATAATGTTAAAACAACCTCCGGGCTGCTCAGAGTGATGCTGTCTGAAGCCAGCAGGGCTGAGGATCTGGTGGAGAGCTGTGTGTTCCACCCTAGCGTGCTGCCTACAGAGAGGAGGGCTGAATGGGTGCTGTAGAGCTGGTTATGCTGGTTTGAGGATCCCCGTGTCATTGTTCTCCTGTAGCGCAGGCAGAGCCAGGGCCAAGGATTGAACCACCTGGGTACTTTTGTTGCTCCTCTCAGAATTCTCACCAGTTTGTCAGCATCTTTCTGGTCCACCATATCCAGGCCACCAAATCCTAGGGGTGATTACACTGCATTGCCCCAGCCGGGGACTATGCCTCCCAGCTCCATGACGGGGTGCCTTTGGAGTACCAGAACCATATCACGTTGCAAACTCATGTCTAATTTGTGACTCGCGATCGCCCCTGAGTGTCTGTCAGCATTAGCCCTTCCCAGGTTTCCCCATCTCGGACGTCAGGTGATCATTCTCCATATGTAGCAGCATGCACGTGTCCATGTTACATCCCAGGTTGTTATTGTTTCTGCCCAAGTTTCTATCCTCTCCAGGTCCCTTTGCATTATTTCTGTGTCCTCGTGGTTTGCAGTTTCTCCATCTTAATGTTGATACGTTCATTACTGCATGAGGCACCCCTCCCCCGACTTGCTACATTGCCATCTATTAGCCTTTGGTTATGGTCTTTCAGGCAATTTTCAGTCCATCTGGTCATGTCCCTATCCAAGCAAATTTGATTTAACTTCTCACTAAGATTTTGTCCACTAATAATTTTGTAATTCTAACAAACAAACAAAAAAGCAATCAGGGTTTGTCTCTTCAAAACTCATTTTTTTAAACCCCTGCTGCCTCTTATTCATGGTTCCATTACCCTCTAGCTGTTTAGCAATTATTCTTTCTTAGAATTAGTTCCATTATGTTATTCTGGAGAGTGACTGGAATTAACAGATCATAATTCTCAGGGTCATTGTTCAAGCTTTATTTAGAAATTGGTCCTACAGCTGCGTTTTCTTTGATCTTTGGCTTTGGTTTGATTTACCTTGATGTTTAAGGAGTAATTGTCCATCGTGTAGTAAGTTTGTTACCTAATTCCTATAATACCTTATGATGATGCTCAGCAAGGCAAGAAGCATTGGGGTCTCATGAGTTAATCAAGGGCTGAGAGCAATAGACACCTTCATTTTAATCCTGTCTTGGACATGGTCTCTCTGTATGGGCTTGGCAAAACCTTTTTACATCCGTAAAATGGGAGCATTAATACTTATCTTCATTATTGAGGTACGATTTGAAAAGTCCCATATGTGTGCTAAAATCCACCAGAATTTACACCAACCCCACTTAGTGCATTCCGATGTTGGACTATTTGGATAACGCTCCTTTGAAAAAACATGTTCGATGTTGGCACCAATGAACAGCCCCAAGCACCTGGATTTTGCTTCTCTTCAAGCATGAACTTGGTACCAGAAAGATCGGAGGTTCACTTTTTAGCTTAAATGAGTCAGTTAAATTGCTGTGCAGCTCTAAGAATCATGTCAGGAGCCCTCACCCAGACCTTCAGACTGTGGCCTGTGCGTGCAGGTGTGATGACAGGCTGGGCACGCTGTGAAAAATTTTCACATACCCACCCAAAACTGCCGACAGTAACCCTGGTTACTCATTCCAATAGATAGGGTACTGCCATGCAACAAAATACCCATGGCTGGAAGGAAAAGAGAAGGGGGAGTCAAAATGTCTCTGCCGTTTTAAGGGGAGCAAAATGATATACATTTGTCATGCAGTTACAGTGAAACTCCAGTTGGCTCTAGTCAGCTCTTTTTAAATGCTGGCTGGAGACGTCAGTTTTTACTGCTGTTCTGAAGCTTCCCAGAAAGGATACGTGAGTCTGTTCAATTAAGTTTCATTCACAAGTGCAGTTTTCTGATGCGTATCTGCCGTGGCAGTTTTGTTTCTGAGATGGGTAGTTTGCAGGTATATTTGAGGCTGTTATTGTAAGTTCATGCAAACATTAACAAGTGATTTGTGTCTGTGGCTTTTAAAACTTTTGGAGTGGCTTGCAAATTAGAGCATCTTTTCCTGAGGCTCTTCTCTGTGTCTGTGAACCTGATGCTCTGATATCAAGCCCTTCTTGCATAGCCAGCACTGCTACTGGTTTCAGCCGCAGACAAAAGAAAACACCAAGAGCACCGAAGAACTTCATTGAAGATGGCTTCTTGGGAGGTGCTCAATGCCCTCATCTCCCACTGACATCAACAGGAGGTGAAGGCACCCGGCAAGATCAAGCCCTGAATCCAAGAAGCAAGACTGGTAATCTACCCTGTGGCCATACTTCAGAGAAGGCAGCAGGATGGCTTGCTGATTTAAAAATGGATCTGAAGAAGCGCTTGTGAGATGATAGCTAGGGATGAAGTCCTGGAGATTTCTGAAATGCAGGGTCTCTAGTTTCAACAGCAGAACTTCAAGGAGGTGGTTTGCTTTGTTTTTGCGTGTTTGTTTTTCTCCTAGTATACTTTTAAATGTGCCCAAGTGCCGCCTCCACTTCTAGAAGCACAGGGAATCCAAAGCAGGCATACTTGAGATGTGGGGCGGATGGAAGGAGCAGAAATTTGCTGTGCAGCGTGCTCTCTCTATCACCGGGATTGGGCTTTGGTTGTTGAATCAAGCAGGGGCTGAGAGAAATGGCACCTTTCTATGTCATCCCCTCTACTTCAGCCTAGGGTGACTAAATGTCCTGATTTTATAGGAACAGTCCTGATATCCCAATATTCAGGGCTTTGTCTTAAATAGAAGCCTATGATCCCTCACCTCCTGTCCCGATTTTTCACACTTGCCATCTGGTCACCTGTCCCTACTTCAACCTCATAAGCATTCCCTGACCAAGAGAATGGACACCCCGATGGGGATCTGAGCAGGGGCAACATGGGGGAAGTGTACTGTCCTAGAGGATGGGAGGCACTGAATGAATAGCATTAGCCTCTAAGGATTGAAGGGACCATTCTCCATGCACTAGAGGGAAGTAACTCAGAGGAAATTCAGGTTGAGACCAGCCTTGTTTCTTCCCACACAGAGGAGATAATACTGCTGAAAATGAGTCCAGTTATAATTGAAAGCACGTAGTTTCACTGTAGTTAATCCACCTGCCCAAGAGGGGATGGCTAGGTTGATGGATTATTGTTCCATTGACCTAACACTGTCTACAACTGGGATTAGGTTGTTATAGCTACGTCTCTCGGGGGTGTAGACCATTCACACCTAAGGGGTTTAGCTATCCCAATGTAAGTTCCTAGTGTAAGACCAGCCCCTGAGGCTCCCAGAAGATACTCTGCACCTTCCAGAATTGGGTCATGCATGAAAGACAGCGTGTACTGTAATCAGGTAGCGTAGTGCACTGTGGATTGTCTTAGAGAGATACCGTGAGACTCTTTGAGATAACAGGGTCTACAGAACACAGCGTGCCCCGTGACCAAATGCAGTGGGGACATTTAAAAAAGAGAGCGGGCGCTATGTAATTAATCCTCTTCTTTAGGGTGGGGCTTCCAGGCCCTGAGTTAAAATGACAGTAGCCCATAAGAGCAGAGGGAATCATTAAGGGACCAAGCTCCTGCCTTCAGCGGGTGCACAATCGAGCAGCAGGGACCATGCCAGCAGCTGGCAGATAGGGTTGTTCACAGGCGAGAGTCACCACAAAGCTGGAGACTACAGGTGCTGTTTGTCGTTCCCAAGAAACCATGCTTCAAAATCACCAGTAAACAGAGGGCATGGGGTCAGGTCTAGGACCCAGACTCCGTCCTCCCTCCCTAGATTGCAATGGGGTTGTGTGAGGGCCAGATTTGGGCCCTGGATTAAATGGAATTGAGCAGGCTCGGCTCTGTCTATCCCTTACAGTCCAGGGATCAACATATCCGAGTGAGTTTGACCCACTCCGTTCCACGCCATCCCCTTCACCCCCGCTCCTTTGTACTGTGCTTTGTTTTATGGCCAATGTGCTACGGCCGGTGTGATTTAATCCCTAATCGCAATGTCTTGGGATATTTAAATATCATGTGCTGCGGCCTCCGTTCAGACCCCAACTGCTTAGCACAGAACAGCCCGAAAGCTGAGGGTCCCCAGGGACGATGTGTTGGAGCTTAGGTGGTTCCTCGCCATTCGCTCCTCCTTTTCCACACGGGGCATGGCAAAGGCGGGAGGGGTGGATGCACAACCCCCTGCCTGACCTCGACCTGTAGGCATGGTGCCACCTTCCTCCCCTCTCTCAGCTGTGCCAGGTGTAAACCGGCCCCACGAGTCCACGCAAAACGTCAAGTTAAAACACAGGACCTCTGAGCAAAAGTGCTGGCGCCCGGGGGTGGGGAGGAGCAGAGTCTTCATGCGAGTTTGGGTTGTGTTTGGGGCTCCGAGACAGCGTGGCCATACCTGGGGGCCTGATCCTGGGAGGTGCTGAGCGCCCGCCGTAGGGTTGCCAGGTGTTAGGTTTTCGACTGGAAAGTCCAGAGGAAAGGGGACCTGTACGATGTCCGGTCCGATATACTGGCCAGACACCAAAAGTCTCGTTACCATGGGCAGAGGGGGGAGGTGCTGGCCCCTGCTTAGCTGGGATCGCCTCCTACCTGCATGGTGTGGACGGGCAGGCGCCACGTGAGGGGCTGCAGTTCCCGTCCCAGCCCTAGAGCAGAGGGAGCCTGGCTGGTGGGAGGGAGGGAAGGAGGTGGAGTGGATCCAGAGACAAGGAATGGGGGGGGAGAGCAGCAAACAATGGGGGAAGGAGCAAGCAGGGGTCAGGGGACATTCCAGCACTACTTCTGTAGTGTCCAGTTTTCAGAAATTAGAAACTTGGCAGCCACTATAAGTAGACAGAGATGACAGCCAGCTCTTGGCTGCACAGCTAGGATGAGATTCTCCTCTCGTTTACCCCAGTGCCACCCCCATGCGAGGCTGCCAGGCGCCATGGGCAATCCAGCCCAGGGTCAGTAATGGAAGCCAGGCCTCCTTGCTCCCCTTTGAGCTCCAGCCTCCAATGTGCTCCTCTGAACCGTCTGTTTTAGCTTTAAAACCCTTTGTCCATATATCACATCAGACAGCTCCTTTTAATCAAAGTTACGTTCTGCAGAGTATCTCCCATCAGATTAATATCCCCAAAGGCCTGTTAACTGCCCTCGGCCCTTATAAATTTCAGACTGGGGCGATTATCTGGAGTGAATTCCCCCAGATGTTGTTGCTAAAGTACATGAAGCTACTGCTTTTCTCCCTTTGCTGATGGTGCGATGCCCTGTAATTGTTATAGCGTCTCTTCTCTCTCGCCAGCACCGATAACTCTACTGCTTACGGCACATTGTGAGAGCCAGCTGATGGCCTTGTCTCTTGTTTGATCACCTGACCTGCATTTTTTTTTCTTGGTTTAGCTACACTATTTAGGGGCTTACGGCAATGGTTTCACCTTTGTGGCCGATGATTGATAATTTGCTACTATAATTTTTGTGTACCATCGTAGCCTTGCCAGCATTTATTTTGATGCCCCCAAGGATAACTGCATAGGCTCATGAGTACAGGAACTGCTTTGCAGACACAGATACCTGGTGTATGGCCAGCAGTGGTTTTGACAGTTGCTTGATCTCTGCCAGAATTTAGGCCCACCCTTTGCAATGACTTACTGCAGCACCAGCTGCGTTCCTCAGTCGACAAATTAAAGAGCATGAGTGCCAGAGTCTGACTGTCCCCAGACCCTGTGTGTTTTCTACACTTGATTTCTGTCCCCTCTCTTTCAGAAGGAACACAATAACTGCCTGTTAAATGGGGCTTTTGCCGGAACAGGCAGTTAAGGTAGCAGGTTTGAAACCCTATTGAAGCAAAACACTTAAGCCCTTCCTTAAAACCATCCTTACGCATCAAAACACATATGAGCACACTCTTAACATTAAGCAAGTGCTTAAATGCTTTGCTGAATTGGTTTCCTGAATCAGGGCCCTGGCCCTTAATGAAAACTATCCTTTTGTCTCTGCTGACAGATATTAATCACTGGTGTGAGAAGTATTTTCAAGAGTGTGATTATGACTTGTTTTGCTTTTCTGAGAGAGTCTGTCCCCACCCTTCACCTTTCACTGATTACCTGACAATTGCCAACTACTGCATTTATTTTTTTTTATAGTTCTTGCATTTTAAAGAACCGATCCAAAATTAAAGATGACGGATTACACCCCCTTTTGTTTGTCATTGCTGATGGATCAGTTTCTGCCTAGAATAGAAATGATTAAATTATAAGAAACAATCTTGTTTGCTTCTTATTCCCTGGCATCATATATGGAAAAATAGTGCAGTTGGTTGAATTGTCTATTAGAAATTAGCCTTTAAAGGAAAACAAACAGAAGGGAGTTGTGCAAGTGGTTTCTTTAGGGCTGTATCAAAACAAGGAACGGGAGAGAGAAGATGACTCTATTTGTGTACTTGTGGATTAATTTATCAGTCTTTATGGGTACATGAAAAGAAAATTATGGCTACCTATAAAGGTCTAATTAGTGCATCCAGTGTAAATTCTATGTAGCTAATCTGTTGCAGATCATAAAAAAAACCAATAAAAGCATTATCATGTGTGGCATTAAATGGACAGTTTTCAGCTAATGAGGCCAAATTAAAAAAAGATCTAGCTGGAAAGTACGCTCATTGTAGGTCTTAAATTCAGGATAACTCTTGAAAAATCCAGTGTCTTTAATGTGCAGCCCAATAATGACTAACATATGCTGCCTCCACATTATTTGTCAAATTCTGCCCTTGAATACGCATTCACAGTTCCCATTGAAACCGATGCAAGCTGTGTGTCTGCATCTGTGAGCATTTGGCCAATTGTATTCATTTTTTAGTGTTTGTTTACAGGACAGAGCTCAGTTATGCAACCCTAAGTAAAGCCCGTTGATGGACATCTACTCATGCAGGTGATCCGAACTGCATTATTCACTTGAGTAAGGGTACAGTCAGGCCCTTAGATAGGATAGCTGAGAATTCAGAAAACCTACAAGTGAAATATCCTTGGGAAAACCGCAATTCTAACTGAAAATAGAGATTCACTCCTAATACCTCCAAACATGAAGACAGACAGAAAAATTATACCCATTGAAAACACCACTGCATAGAATGTTAGGGTTGGAAGGGACTCAGGAGGTCATCTAGCCCAGTCCGCTGCTCAAAGTGGGGCCAACCCCAACTAAATCATCCCAGCCAGGGCTTTGCCAAGCCAGGCCTTAAAAACCTTTAAGGATGGAGATTCCACCACCTCCCTAGGTAGCCCATTCCAGTGCTCCACCTCCCTCCCAGTGAAAAAGTTGTTCCTAACATCCAACGTAGACCTCCCCCACTGCAACTTGAAACCATTGCTCTACTTCTGTCATCTACTACCACTGAGAACAGCCTAGCTGTCTCCTCCCTAGAACCCCCTTTCAGGTAACTATCAAATCCCTGCTCATCCTTGTCTTCTGCAGACTAAACAAGCCTAGTTCCCTCAGCCTCTCCTCATAAGTCATGTGCTCCAGGCCATTTTTGTTGTCCTCCTCTGGACTCTTTTCAATTTGTCCATGTCCTTTCTGTAGTGGGGGGCCCAAAATTGGACACAATACTCCAGATGTGGCCTCACCAGCACCGAATAGAGGGGAATAATCACTTCCCTCGATCTGCTGGCAGTGCTCCTACAAAAGCAGCCCAATATGCTGTTAGCTTTCTTGGCAATAAGGGTACACAGCTGACTTATATCCATCCTCTTCTCCACTAAAAAGCCCAGGTCCTTTTCTGCAGAACTGCTGCCTAGTCAGTTGGTCCCCAGTCTGTAGCTGTGCATGGGATTCTTCCTCCCTAAGTGCAAGACTCTGCCTTTATCTTTGCTGAACCTCATCATCATCTTTTTTTTTTTTTTTGCCCAATCCTCCAATTTGTCTAGGTCACACCCTATCCTATCCCTACCCTCTAGGGCAGTGTTTCCCAACCAGTGTGCCCTGGCACACTGCTGTGCCGTCTGGCCTGAGCAGGTGTGCCACGGAATTTCTTGAAAAACTACTTGAAGACTTCTGAGTTGGCTCATGAATATCCATGAGTTCATTTGGAGACTATATGGTGGTGTGCCTCAAAATAATTAAATGGTATCAAGGTGTGCCATGGCAGAGAAAAGTTTGGGAACCACTGCTCTAGGGTATCCACCACTCCTTCCAGCTTAGTATCATCTGCAAACGTGCTGAGGGTGCAATCCACCCCATCTTCCATAGAATCAGAGAATATTAGAGTTGCAAGGGACCTCAGGAGGTCATCTAGTCCAACCCCCTGCTCAAAGCAGGACTATCCTCAGCTAAATCATGCCGGCGAGGGTTTTGTCAAGCCTCAGCTTAAAAACCTCTAAAGATGGAGATGTCACCATGCCTGGGTAACCCATTCCAATGCTTCACCACTCTCCTAGTGAAAAACTTTTTCCTAATGTCCAACCTAGACCTCCCCCATGGCAACTTGAGACCATTGCTCAGATCATTAATAATTTTCCTAGCTGGTCACTCTGACCATGTCACCTTCACTTTGCGTCCCTTCCACTGGCTCTCCTGTCTCTGTCACATACAGCTGATGTAAGCTACTTGGCTTCACTTTCAAAGCCCTTCGCAGCCCATCTTTTATAGCTACTGAGAAATCGATTTGTCTCTATCAGCCCATGACTCCAGCCTTCATCTCCCACCTGTTACAATTTCAAACAAGCACCTTCGTGCTTTCTCCCACGCTGCCCTTCATGATTGGGAGGAGCAGTCCACAAACGTCCACAAAGCTACCTTATTATCCTCTTTCACATCCCTCCTCCAAACTCTCCTTTGCCATGGTGCCTATACAAAACTTGATGCCATTTAGGCAGCTGGTGTGCTGAGTTCACTGCCTGTCACGCTGACCAGTACTGTCTCTCTTCTTCCTTGTGCTCCCCTGTCAGCCTCTTGTCTCTTCTCTTGTACTTTGATTGTTAACTGTTGGGGCACAGACCATATTTTTGTCCTGTTGGTACAGTCCCTAGGACAGTGGGGTCTTCGTCCATGACTGGTGCTGCTAGGTAACAACGCAATACAAATAATAATAAAGAAGGGGAGGCAGGAGTTTTATACCATCAAAGGGAAGGGCAGGCCTTTTGCCTTCTTGCAAATTAGTGGCCACCTCTTTAAGAGGAGTCATTTGCTGGGATGGGACTGGGAGTACTTTCAGGAGATGAAAGAATCATGGTCCTATACCCGCTCTGCCCCAGTCTGCAGAAAGGAAGACTCCTAGGAAGCACTCTCCACTCATGTGGTCCTTCCTTCGCTGGCTGGCATCGAAGTTGCACCAAGAAATCTGCCTCAGCCAAGGGCCTTTGGGTATAATACAGGCCAGCCACTGAGCCACATCTCCCGTAGCTCATCTCTGCATGCCAAAGATACCGTGGAGATCGATATGGTATAAAAATAGAAGTAAACAGATTTTTAAAAAGGCAGAATTTAATACATAAATGTTAACTATATATATATATAGTTTCCTTCCTAGATATAGGAAGGAAACGTTCCTGGTAAACCTATTTGTAGCCATGTCTTAATGATCCCTTATAGTAGGAGGTTCCAGGTTCTCTGTACCACTCAAAGGCTGACTCGGAAGATTTTTAGGTCCAAATGATCAGTCCAGTTGGTGAGTGGAGGAGGGGAGCCTTTCAAAGACCTGGCACTCTTTATATTAAGTTGGCTGCCTTTGACATAACCATTATGGTGTGTTTGTTGTTGGAGAAACATTTTACAGTGCCCGTGCAGAGAAGACTTGTTCTTAAACTTTAAAAATGTGTGTGTGTGTGTGTGTGTGTGTGTGTGTGTGTGTGTGTGTGTGT
>ML675641.1:6797435-6927215 GCA_007922155.1 Mesoclemmys tuberculata
GTGTGTGTGTGTGTGTGTGTGTGTGTGTGTGTGTGTGTGTGTGTGTGAGAGAGAGAGAAAGTATTAAAGCAGCAATAGTTCACACTACAAACTAATGTGCTGCACGTTATCATTTTAGTGAGTAAAGTGTAGCTGCTTTTCAATTATTAAAGCATATGCAGAGGAAAAAGCTGCACAGCAAATTTCAGAGTGAATTTTTGTATCTGATTTATAAGCCCTTGTAAACGGGCGTATATTATGGAAATGCTGACATGCTGGAATGGATCGAGCTGGAATCCCAGCGACTCTCATAGATCTGTCTCTGCCTTGTCACGAGAGGACTATGGTGTGTTTCAGAAATAATACCTGTGAAGTGCTCTGGAGCCCGAGTCTCCAGATTTACACCAGTGTAAACTCCGTTGACTTCAATGGGGCTGCTCCTGACTCGAATGGGTGGAAGAGGAGAATCTGGCTGTGTGGGCTGTCAAGGGGCATGAGCTGGTTGGTTATGGGGTAAGGTGGGAGTTTTTTCTTTCCTTGTTCCTGCCTAGGGACTGGGTCCAATCATAATCTTTGAACTCAGAGGAACACAAGTTATATGAAAATCTAGGGCCACTGCCAGCACTAGATTCATCCCAAGGGGAGAGAGGTTGTGGCTATGGTGCCACTCTCTGACCCCTGCACCTTCCATAGAGCAAGGCGCGGGGAGTGAACCTTGCCGTTGCCAAAGATCAGTGCTCCACATCGCTCCCTACCATCCACCGTAGCTTACAGCTATGCTTCTGCCTTATGGTTGGGATTTTCAAAGGAGCTGACAGGTTAAGGCACCCAGACCCCACTGATATTCATGGAGAGTTGGGTGCCCGGCTTTCTCTGGTGCAGATGAAAATCCCAGTCTTGATGGTGAAGAGGACTGATTTCACAGCTTGGAGTCAGCGCTGAGAACTTCCATAGCCCAATGCAGCTGCAAAGCCCTGGACCACCGTTGAGCCTTTTAAGGTTAAGCACTGAATTGAAATAAACTATAGGCTGATGCTTGCACTGCTGATGTGCCCCCTCGTATCAGCCACTCAGGTCTGAAACCTGCTGTCTTTTACCTAGTGCATTCAGACATATCTCCCCGCTGGGCATCTCGGTGCATTTTTTTGTTTGTGGGAACCGAAATATGAAAGAGACCTCCTTCAGCTGTGGGCTTCCAGGGCCATGTGTGACTTGGCTGAAGTAGGCAGCTATATCTGTAAATTTCCTTTCTTTCGTCAGTTTGTGTCACAACCTTCATGTTATTTAAACAAGTGGGAAGGGCAGTTGTGTCTCGGTCATTCTTAGGCTTTTTTTTTTTTTAAACTCTTGTCTTATCAATTGTTTACAGAAATAAAGCATTTTAAAGTAAGGCCAGTCCTCCCAGGGTAGTCAAATCCTCTGGCCCCATCCAATGGAGAAAGTAAACATTTGCATACCTTCTTGATCCAGTGCATCCCAGCTCTTCTGCCTCTCCCTACTCTCTGTGTACTTCCCGTGAAAGCATCGTTCAGTACGTAGAGGATGCTTCCCCAGGGATGTTTTCCAGCATTGATTTCAGGGCACATCCTGCCTTTTCAGCTGCATATGCATCCTTGGAAGCAGATCCCTGGTGTACCATGGGCAGGATGCTCTGCTCCCGGCATGGTGGCCCCCTGCATGCCGGGTGGGGGGTAGTCATGAGAAGGTTGAGGAGAGGGCAGGAAATCTCCTTCTGCTTTCTCGGGCGTGGGAGGCTTTAACATGATGCTTCCTGAGGGCTGCTGTAGGGTCACACCACAGCCATTCTGCAGGATTGAAGGAAGATTCCTCCCTACTTTCTAGCCCCAGTCTGGCTGCTCGGCAGCTCAGAGGGTTTGCACCAGTGTTAAAGCAGCATAAAACTGCTCCAAATTCATTATTTCAATTCACTATTTTAGTATAATTCTTTCAGCAACTGCATACATTTGATCCTGCTCCTGTTGAAGTCAGAGGCGGAGATGGGGCGGGGTTTGTGATGAATTTCAGCAGGGCCCAGCATAACTTTTTTGGGCCCAGTACAAACTTGTAACACAGACCCCCTCCCACACACATACCACAATCCCTCATCCCATACATATAATCTCGTGAGCCATGACAAAATTTTCCTCATGGTAATGGGGGTTGCAGCCTGAGCGAGGCCCAAAAGGGCTTCCAGGCCCCGGTAAAGTGTACCCTTTCTTCTCCCCCCATGCTGGATTTCAGCAAGAGTGGGCTCAGACCCACTGAAGCAAAGGCCTTTAACAACGAGAACGGCAGGCACAAAAATACAGAAGCTGAGAAGCCACTCACCTCTCTGAAAGGAAACTTTCACCTGCACCCTCCCACTCGCAGAAGTGAAAAAGATTTGGGGGTTGACCAAGGCCCACAAGGATGTGATGTGCAAAAAGCTAGCAGGTTTTTATCTGTGCTGACTCACAGGTGGGTTTGCACCACGTGCTTCTTTACTCTTGTGCAGTCTTGTGTCATCTTCACCCAGCCCCATTCTTTCGCATGCCAATAGCTATTCCATAAAGTCAGGTTTTATTGTCTCACTCTCACAGCTACGCCATTTGTGGACAATTATTCACAGGGAAAATAGCTCTCCTGTTCTCCCATCTCATTTCTACACCTACCAAACCTCCTCAACCTTTCCAGTGAATCCAAATGCCCATTAAGAGGCCATAACTAACGTTGCTGTCCATTTCCTCTGGTAAAAAATACATTGGAATGAGCAGATCTATTCTGACTGCCTGCTCTAACCCTGTCTATTATGTATATGGTGCATTACTCTTAAGTAATATAGGATATATTTGTCTCCTGGCATCCCTTTTACAAAGTCAATGAAGTTACATCAGAGGTAGATTTCATCTATAGTGGTTGACTACCTTTTGTGTAAAAACTAAAGTAATTTGCATTCGCAGCATGACCAGCTCCTTCCAATCTTTGGTGTTTTTTGTAAAGCCCCAGCCTCTGGAAGCATGTGATTAGGAGAGAATCTCAGCTTTTTTTTTTAAAGTACATTTCAAGTCCCCATGGTTGCAAAGAATTTTAAAAACATGAAGCAAATGCACTTAGAGGCTCAGAAACCAGAAAAAAAATAAGTGTTGGATTCTTTAGCTTAAAAAATAATAATCAAATCTCATGATTTTTGAAGCCCAGCTTATGACTTTTAAAAGCTTGGGGTTGGGAATACTGCATTTTAATGAATTTTAAGGCTTATTTTAAAACTTCAGTGTTATAAACTAGGGAATTTAGGACATCTGCCAGACATTTAAAATATACAATTACTTCCTGATAAAAACCTACTGCCATTACAGAATATAGTGGATTTATGGCTGAAACAAGATAAGAGACAGATCTGTGGTGTGTGTGTGGGGTTTTTAACCTAGCCCCTGTGGTAGGAAACTTTGTGTGCAGTTTCCTCTTCTTTAATCAGTTTTTAGAATACGAGTAAAATTTGTTTGTGCCGTGCGGCACCAGATCTTTCTCATGAAAGTAGTCTCTCATTTGAAGTGTCCAGGCCTAGTTATGGGTCTCATCCACAAGTTGCCATTGAATCAGGCTCTAAGGTCCAGTCTTTCTACACTGTCTATTCTACAGTTCCTGAGTGTCACAGGACTGGAACATGGGCGCTCTGACCTAGTGGCTGGCTCAAGAGTGGTCAGAGCCAGGCTAAGGAACCAAGCAAAAGTCAAGTTCAATACAGTAGCCAGTCACTGAAATGGTACGGTTGGGCCAATCACAATCTCCAATCAGGATCCTCATAGGCCATGCCTGGGGGAGAGGTGAGACTTTTGCTAGCTCCTCCCATCCAGTAGTTCTGGGTGGGCTGCCTGGTGGCAGCCAGCAGGGTGTGAGGGCTGCCTGGGAACCTGTGGGCCCTTACATCCTGCCCAATATGGGGCCTGATGTTGAGAAGGGCTGATCACTCATAGTCCTCCATGACTTCAGCTGGAGTTGTTCTGTGCTTAGCCCAGGAAGGGACTCAAAAATGCAGGGCCCCAAAATTAGAGGGCAATTTGCAAAATTAGGCCTAAGTGAGCAACAATACAAGTGGGAATTAGCCTGTGATATTCAAGGCTTTTAGAACAGGTGCTTCGTTGGACAAGGGAAGGAGGTACAGCAAACACGGCAGCAGATGGATGCTTTATGCCAGCAGGGGTAAGGATGATGCAGATATGTCTCCAAGGGGTGCTTGAACATGGACAGCAGCCACAGAACCAGCTGTAGTATGTCCCCAGCTCCCACTACCAGTAGTGTTGGGCCAAGTGGGCCTGTAAATGGTCCCATGTGTATGAAAATCAAATCAGCAGGCTTGTCAGAAAAGCTCTGCGCTCAAATATTACTGTTTATTTGTATTGTGGTAGCAGCTGGTCGGTGCTGCACACACAGAACAGAAAGCTCCAAAGAACTTGTAGTCTGTTTAGAATTAGGCGTACATTAAAGCACTTCAAAGTCAGCATAGTGAACCTTGCAAAACAAACTACTAGTTAATGGATATAAGCATTGTGCAGACTACAGCTCACAACATACTTACTTAGCAGCAGTTCTAGGTATTTCATTTTCCTCCACTTTTCTAGGCAGAACGTCCCCTGCTGTGCTTTGAGAAAAAAGCCAAAAGAGCTCCTGAGGGACAGATAGAATTGATAGTCCCTTGTCCAGGGACAGCGACGTGGGAAGAGCTGGGGACACTGCCCACTGAGTTTGGCCCAAGGAACAGATCTTGGTAGCATAAAATAAGCGAGGAACGATAAAGGGTAATAAACATATGGAGTAAATTACCAGGAAAGGCTATTGAAAAGAGTATGAGGGAATACAAGCAAAACCTCGATCGGTTTGTGGAAGAGAGAATTGATGAGTATGGTGAAAAAGCAGGAAGCTGGGATTAAGATAAACCAAAAAAAAAAAAAAAGTGGGGGTGTGAAGGCGTGCTGGACCATAGAATCATAAAATATGATTCTCAGGAGGTCATCTAGTCCAACACCCTATGCCTAAAGCAGGACTAACCTCAGCTAAATAATCCCAGCGAGTGTTTTGTCAAACCGCAGCTTAAAAACTATTAAAGATGGAGATTCCACCACCTCCCTAAGTAACCCATTCCAGTTCTTCACCACGCTCCTGGTGAAAAAGACCTTTCCCTTGTTTCTGAGATATCTTGCACCCTTAGCCAGGCAGAGGGACAGGAGGAGTGAGGAGGAGTTTGAATGACAGACAAGAGGCAGGAGTGAGCTGGGGAAAAGAGAAAGGAGACCAGGACCTCAATTCTCAGATGACCCCCAACCTCCGTAGAGTGCAGGATCCAAGGGAGGAAAGGATGGCAAGTTTATTTTATAATTAGTTATTTTGGCCCCTTCTGCAGGTCAGAGCACATCAGGAGCTATCCTGACACACTGGCCACTCCTCTAAACGCTTTAGCCTACCCTAGCCCCCCACCTTCATGCCATTTCGCTGGACCCCTGATTTACCAGGAGGATTCCCAGATGGCCAGTTTTGCCAGCTGTATGGTCCCTTTATCTAAGGCCATGAGGAAGCTGGAAAGGGGAGAACAGAGGGATTCTGAAAGTGCCAGGCAGGAGAGAGAACAGACAGCAGTAGGAAGAAAAAAAAAAAAAGAAAAGCTGGAGCTTGGAAGGTGGGAGACGACCAAGGAAGCATAGCACCGAAAAGGAATATTTTCTTTTTTGTAACATGCTGCTTTCCACATTTGCTCCAAAATATAATGTGAAATACAGGAAATCTGTGAACAAAGATATAAACACCTCTCGAGGTCCTGCTTATACACATACATAAATGGTTCAGATTTCACTCTTGTGGATGATTATTGCATCCCCAGGACTTTGAGCTATATTTATAGCTTTGTAAGCTAGAATAGTGCAGGACCCATTTCTCCTTTTAGAACGGTTACAGGCACTGTGGCCTGGAGGAGTGATAACATTGTTTAGAGTCAGGAGCTCTGCCACTGACTCACTGTGTGGCCTTGAGGAAGTCACTTCACCTCCATGCCTCAGTTTCCTCCCATGTTAAAGATGTGGCAATAGTCATACCCACAAGGGTATGAGGATTAGTTAATGTTAATGCTGTAACAAACAAATAAAGAACGTAGCACACTTTTGGTGCTAAACAAATAAGGCTGCTGCTGATTAATTATTATGTAGCTAGCTAGTATTATAATGTAAGGAAACAAGCTGCTGGTTGGGTTAGTCTCGGTGGAGTGGCAGTAGGGACCCTGCCTACTTGTGTATTAGTACAGTATTTAGCTAGCAGAACAGTGGCCTATCCTGATTGGGTTAGCTCTGGTTGCTGCTGTCATACAGAAAGAAGAAACAAACTAGAAGTGAGCTGTAGCCACTAGATCTGCCCATTTTAGGTTAAATAAAAAAAAAAAAACCCCAACCAAACACAAGCATAATTCTTTCACAGTGAAATGGAACCTTAAATATTAGAAACTGTGATTACGTCAGGTTTTTTCAAACTGAAATTCTCATGGTTTTTAATGCCATGAGGATCACTCAATAAAAAAAAAATCTAAGACTATGTCTACACTGCAGTAAAACACCAATGGCTGGCCCATGTCCGCTGACTCAGGCTCTGGGTGGAGGCGGGGCTGTAAAATGGCAATCTAGACATTCGGGCTTAGGCTGGTAATCGGACTTTAGGACCCTGAAAGGGTGAAAGGATCCCAGAGCCCAGGCTCCAACCCAAATATCTACACTGCAGTTTTATAGCCCCCAAAGCCAAGTCAACTGACGGGCCTGCCAGCAGCGTCTTATTGCCATGTAGACATAGTCTAAGGTACTGACCCCTCACTTCCATTTCCACTGTATCCAAGCACGTCACAGTCTTTAATGCTTATATCCTCACAGCATCCCTGGGAATGAGGAACTGAGGCCAGCGACATATAGGAAGTATGTGGCAGAGCAGGGATATAAACCCAGATCTCTCAGCTTGTGGACTGGTGCCCAAACTACTGGACATACTTCCTCCATAGCACTACTGCCTTACTTTCCAGACTATCTCCTTTATCAAGCAAGCAGAAGAAGAAAAGCTTCTCATTACTGTGCTGTCCAGGTGATCATTTTACTGGAGTCACGGCTTATGCAGTAGTATCATATTTTGAAAGTCTCTTATCTCTAGTGAAAAAAGTGTTTTGCAAGATTAGATTACCACAAATGGCTCTGAGATGTAAAAATCGATGGCTTCTTTTGACAAATTTTTGCATGAATGAAAATCAAGTTCGTAACTTTAAGAGCTGCTCCCAAGCAGGAGCTTGGGAAAAAGGCTTTTTTCTTTTTCAGCACATTCCTCTCCTCAACCTGTACAAATCTGTGAGCCAGGAGATTATATCTTGGCAGAAGGGTTTTATGTTGAAAACGTGCACTGTGCTAAAGCCCTCCCTCCCCCCGCACACTCTTTGTCCACTCCATAGCGTGAGGAAACTGTTGATCTCAACTCGACAACAAATGACAACTCGGATAACACTTCACACTTGAAGTTTGGCCAGTTTTCATCATTTTATCATAAGGCTCCCGATAGCTGATGTTTTCCTTCAAGTGCCAGGCACCCTGAGTCTTGTGGTTATTACTAATTTGTGTTACCGTAGCACCTGGAGCTCTAGTCATGGACAAGGAACCTACTGTACTAGCCAGCGTACAGAATTTAAGAACACATTTCTAGCCCTCCTGGATGTGGAGGAAAACTTGAAAATATGAACACTAAAGACTCCAACCCAGAAAACCGATATGAGAACCCTACATTGGTTGTTTTTTTAAATGTCTCAAAATGTTTATGCCAATCTCATGATTTTTTTGGTGGCCCTACTCATTATTTTTGACCACTCAGTGTTGGATTGCTGCACTGCTGTAGAGCCTTGTATCCAGTGATCTTCAAGTGCTTTCTAGACATTCATTCTCTAACATTTCACAACATCCCTCTTGCGGTGATAAAGGATAAATTGAGCTCATTTACAGATGGAGGCAGAGAGACGGTTAGGCCCAAGTTTTCAAACCTGGGTAACTAAAGTTAGAGACCTAAATCTATAGTTAGGCCTTTAAATATAATATGGATTGGGGGTAGGGGTCTAAATTCATCCTTCTGATCCAGTCTAACAATTCCTGTGTTCCTGTGTCAGCAGGTCAAAGGCCCATCTAGTTCAGGATGCTATCTCTGGCGGTGGCCATCACCAAATGCTTCAAAGGGAGGTGAAAGACATCCCACAGTAGGCAGATGTGGTTATCCTCTTCCCCAAATATGCCAGCGCCGGACACAGAGGAGCCAGTTTGGGCCTACCCCATTCAGGGGTCTTTCAAAGTCTATACTAGCCACTTCACCTCTGGAATGCTCCCTGCTTCTAAGGCTATTGCAAAGGAGAGTTGATTAATCCAGTTTTACACCTGGTATGGGGAACCAACGTTTCTGCACTAGGGGTATTCCCCAGGAGCCTTATGCCCACCTTGAAGCTCTTTTACACTAGCCTCGCTGATATAAAAGGGAGAACAACTCACCACATTTGGAAAACATTGGCCTAAGTCGAACAGTGACAGGGCAGAACTGGGAACCAGTCCCCGGAGTCTTGTCTCCTGGTTCCCTGTGCTCTATATTAGCATATATGGCTGTCATGGCTCTGCCTGCAAGACTAACAGCATTTGCGCAAAGAGGAAATGAAGAGGTAGACTGGGACGAATTCTGATGTCTCTTATGGTAGTGTGAATCCAGAGGGTTGAACTCCACTGCTGCTACTTGAGTTATACTGGGACAAACCAGGTGTCAGAGAGATGAGAATCAGTCTCTGTGACCTCCAGGCAGTTACTCTGGTTTTACTCTGATGTCACTGGATGATGAATTTAGCTAAATAGCTTAAAAAAGGATCCAGCAGTTTCAAAGTGCATCTCAAGGAGCCACTGTGGAAACCATTTTTGTAACAGTGGAACATGGCAAGCCCTTGTTAGTATTTCAGCTCTGATCCTTAGGGCTCTGATTTAGAAGTGGATTTTGCCAAGTTTCCTCACTATCTGAGTAGAAAGTCTGGTTTGCTTGTAAATGAGACTTTGTAGAAACATAGCAAAAGGCAGAGATACTCTGAACCTGTAAATGTTTCCAGATGGGGAGATTTCTGGTGCACTTTTTACTCCTGCATCCAAATGAGGCACGATTAACATTTTAAAAGATTGCAATGATTTGAAAATTAGGATGAAGCATGTTAGGATCAGTTCCCACAGCTTCACTTTGAACAAGGCAGCTTCACAGTAAGATGGGGGAGGAAGCATTGTCACTGTCTTATAAAAAAAACTTCATTTATTCCCAGAAGCACATAGCAGAAAAAGAGTGAGAGCACATGCGCATGCCCAACATCTGACAGCAATAGGAACAAGTCAGTGAAACATCTTGAAAGGAACTAGGCTTGTCTTAGGAAATTAAAGACACGTGGGTAGCCATTAAGAAGCCTGAGAGAAAAAAAAAGGGGGCTGGGTTTCTTGAATAAAGCAATCCTGAAGAGGAAGTTTGCAAGAGCTAGGAGCAGCAGCATCCGTGGCTTTAATCTGGTGTTGGACTTTATTGCTTTTAAGTAGGCTGGAAGAAATGAAGACTGAACAAGGTGTTCCAGTTCTAGAAAACCAGTCTTTGATGCTTTATGAAAATAATCTGATTGCAACAAATGGGTCTCAGGGACAGGAACTTAGTCCATAAATATCACCGATCCACATCATTTAAAGAAAAAACAAAAACACAATTTGTTTTTCAGGGTTAATATTCTTCGACATAAGAGGCCCCCATCTGAGAGATTGATTTCTCTTTCCCTGTAAGAGAAAGAAAGAAGGTCCCTTTGGGTCAAGGTTAAGGGCTTGGAAGGGGCCTAATAGGAAAGTTCATCTCACAGCCACCAGTACTAGTGGATACCAACAGGATGTGGGTTTAAGCACTGTCAGCTCCTTCATGATGTATTTCTTTTTAATTTTCTTCTTTGAAAATACACCAGCAAAGAACATTCTTTATTATCATAACAAAAGCTCTGCTTGACTGACTTTAAGACATTCCTAATTGTTTTAAATCTGTCAGGAGCGCTTTTCAGTTTACATTTCTGCAGCCACTCGAGAGTGCTGTAAAGAAAACAAACAAAAATGGACTGGCTGGATCAGAGGCTGGGTAATGGGTTACAGTGTTTTCTCCTCTAGCTTACTGCTTCAGCTCACAGACCAGAACTGGCTGGTACCATTCAGTTCTCAGGGGACAAGTGTCAATTCTGGTGGTGGTTTCTGTGATGTTGACACTATTTGGCATCCTGGGCAAGTTAAAGAACTGAATGTACATCATAATCAGCAGATAAAAACCAGGTTTAACTGCAGTAGTTCACACCCATACTCCCAAAAGCTGAAAAGCATGGAAATAAGATGTTAAGGGGATGGAAGAAGTGCATTCCTTTCCACTTTTATATTATCCACAATGCTAATTGACAACCTGTGATGCTCTGTTGGCTTTCACTTCCATCTCCAACAGATGCCACAAAGTGATACGTATCCCAGCTCCATCAAACTGGCACTGCAATGCAAAACCTTAACAATGATCCCAGCAACATTCTGACGGAATAGCTTCCCGAGTGCACAGCATGCGTGACATCCAGATGTCCTGATCTGCTGACAGAATTGATATAAAAGCATAGGCTAGAAGAAGCTTTATATCATCATAACTGCATCCACACAAGGAAGATGTTCTGTTTTGGGCATCTAAATCAATGCAGTAAGAGCAGTACACAGGCTGCATGGAGGACAGCCTATGAGTACCCAGGTCCCTCTGTGCCATGGAAATGTCTGCAGGGAGAATTTTGAGGCAGAGAAACTAAGGCAGGTTAACCATAGAATATCTTCAGAATCTTTTCTTGTGTGTGTTGCCTCCCACCCGACACAGAGCATTCTGGGGTTTGTGTTTGTTTTAAAGCAGTGCCTCCAGACCCCTGGCAACAGACAGGCCCCACCCTGAAGCATTGCAGCCTAAGTAGACAAAGCATGGGGAGCAAGGGCTAAAACATGATACGAACAGAAGCTCAGGGATTGAGTTGCAGCAAGATTAAGGGGCAGGCTTGACCCAATGAATGTTGAGGACTTCCCGTGGGCTTTGGATCAAGCCCATCAAGATTCCTTAAGTTGACATAGATGGAAGAGCTAGAACTTGAACGGGGGTATTGTGAGTCACAGCTGAGGGCTTTAACCACAAGACCATATAGCTCCATGAAAGCTATGCTGCCCCAGCTGTCTCTCTAGTTACCAAGCCAGGGGGAACCAGTGCAGTCTTTGCCCATGTAAACCAAAAATACAGTGACATGAACTATCTATATCTATCTATCTGTACATTTTTATAACAGTCATCACCCTGGTATTTGCTGAACCAGGGTCAGCTCGCAATAAAGAAATCTGAAGCCACACACACACACACACACAAACCCAGCCACGCAGATCATACCCTCAGCAAAAGCCTGAGTAAGTAGCTAGTCCTTGCAACATGCCCTGTCAGTCAGTAAAATCTGGCTGTGTCAGAATAAGGAGCAAAGTTGAAAGCCTTTCCTTGAGAAGGGAGGAAGGAGGGGCTAGCGCACTATCTTGGAATGCAGGAGATGTGACCTCAATTCCCTGCCCTGCCACAGACTCCTGTGTGAATTGGGTCAAGTCACCTTGGCCCCGTCTATGCTTGCAGTAGCATGTAGGGTACATGTAACTCAACACCACAGTGAAGAGCAGGCAGCCTCCACACTGTGGTGTGTGGCTACACATGGCAGCAGGAGGCTCTGCCAGGGGGGACGTAGCACAATACTGTACTGTTAAAAATAGCAGTGTAGATGTGGGAGGCACTGCTGGAGTATGTAAAAGGCCATCGGGGTACACAACCATACTGTGCTTGTGTAAGCACTGCCCCACTGTCTACACTGCTGTTTATACCTGGACTAGCCAGGCACTCAGCGTCTGTCCTCTACACGCCGTCATAAAGTGTTGGCCTAACTTAAGTCATTCTGTGCCTCAGTTCCCCAACTATAAAATGGGGTAACACCTCTACCTCAGAGGGATGTTGTGAGGGTTAAAGATAGTGAGATGCTCAGATATGACAGTAGCGGCGCCATATAAAAGAACCTTAAATAGACAATACTTTGTACCCAGGTGAGCAAATCTAAGGACTGTCATCTCAATTGCCCTGGTTTATCTGCATAATCAGAGTGAAAAGCACAGAGAACCAGGTCCTGATCCTCCCTTGCCTTGCATATGTCATTGACATTGTGCAAAGTGGATGTAAAATACTAGTTTGGATTGGGCCTTGTTTTACACCCAACCTGTACAGGCCTAAATGGTTATGCAAGGTGCCAGGTGGTGAAGAACCAGGCCTCTGATTTCCACCGGAAGTATGGGACACCAAAGATTAGCTCACTTGGAACAAATTGCAAACTGCCACAGTAACCAAAAAGGCAATGGGAAACTTTGAAAAACAGTTTAGAAGCAACTCTACTGATGTGTAATATTTTCTGAACTTCTTACCCCTCCCACCTCATTACTAAGAACATTTGCATGGAAAAGAAGGCCAGATTCCCAGCTGGTGATTTGTACCAGCTGAGGATCCCCGGGGGGCTTTGTTTCTTTTGTGATCCTCTGGTTTTGCTGCTGATTTCCCCTCACCCTGCCTCTTCCCAAAGTCATTTATGCCTCCTTGTGATGACATAATTTCTTCTGCAACTTGTTGTGATACCGGAGGTTGTAACAGCATGACTCCAGGTGGAATAGGAGCGGATAGATTTTATCACCTCCTCAGTGATGAGGAATGAGTGAAGAAAAAAATGCAAAATATAAATATTGGTCTCTATTTATCATTTGGGTGCCTTCTTCTCTTACAGTTGTGTACACCAGGATTCACTTCACTGAACTCACAGGAGTTATAGCAGGGAAAGAAGAGTCAGCCCTAATACTTCACAGGTTGTGAGATTAACCCTTTTAAACACTGCCAGCAGCACTGTGAAAACAAAAAAAACCCCAGCACCCTGATAAATTACGACTTCTATCATCTCTTAACTTCAGTAAAACTCTGCCTTTTCTTATAACTTTCTCCACTCGCTGGTTGTCTTCAGAGGAGAATTCAAATTTCTGTTAAAATGATACGAGGGTTTTTTCCAGTTCAAGCAAATGCTGGCTTTGTAACACGGCTCAGCACATAAGCACCTTTTGGAAACAGTGCTTCCAGCAATAATTGTGCCTCAGCAGGTAGTTAATTATTTTAGGCTACTGGGCTGAGGGTCAGTACTGAAGCAATTAGATGTTTTGAAGGTGCAGTGTATACAGCATGTAGGTACAGGCAGAAAGATTGCGTTACTATGCCTATGAATCTTTGCAACAACTGTAGTTGGCTTCTAGTCCAGGAGTTTTTTCTGTTTTGTGCTAGTCATTAATCTCAGAAATGCATACTAAATTGATTTCCTTTTCATGACATTGTTTTCAAATGACTCTTATACTTTCTTTGGCTCATTTTGGCAGTCTCTGGAGCTCTGGCACTGTATAAAATCTAACTCCAAGCTCCTCCGGATTCAGCAGCATAGCAGTCGTTCAGGGCCTAAGCTCTTACGTATTTCAGTGTGTGTTACTGGGCTTAAAGTCGAGGCCAAGCTCTGGAACCCCAGATGGTTCTCTTTGGCTGTGCACATCAACCTTGCATTGCAAGGAAACAGGCAAAAAAAGAAATGCAGTAGCATTCCTTTCACACTCAGACTCGCCTCTGAGGTTCCTCCACTTCCTTCCTATGGCTTTTTTTAGAAGCTAGTCGTGTTTTTCTCATGTCCGGCAACAAAGCATGTTTTGTGCTGCTGCTTAGGTTGTTGGGTTGTTCCCCCCCTTCAACTTCAGTTTGTAGCTATCTTGCTTGAAAGGGGAGCTCTTGTTTATGTAGGACCTGAAGCTTTTTACTCTGTGGTGCCTTAAGGCAGATCAAATGCAAGGGGTTGTTTGTTTTTTTGCCTTCCATCAGCAGTTTACATTTGTATTTTCCTAAAACTGTCTAATTTTCATGTACAACTTACTTTCTTGCAAACCCAAACCTAGGGTCACATTTAGGAGTCATCACAACTGGTAGAAGCCTGGAGTGCCTCCAGTGTTCTCAGTTACACGTGGATTAGGTTGGATATTAGGAAAAGTTTTTTCCCTAGGAGGGTGGTGAAGCACTGGAATGGGTTACTTAGGGTGGTGGTGGAATCTCTATCTTCAGAGGCTTTTAAGGCCCGGCTTGACAAAGCCCTGGCTGGGATGATTTAGTCAAGGTTTGCTTTGAGCAGGGGGTTGGCCTAGATGAGCTCCTGAGGTCCCTTCCAACCCTAATCTGCTATGATTCTATGGTGGAATTGAGAGCAGAATTTGGCCTGTGAACTTTCCAATGCTTTGTTAGTTTGTTGCACAAAATCTAGAAAAAGTTGATCTATTTAACATATCCCACACTTTACAAAACCAATTTCCATTCTACCCCTGCCATGGTCCTAATTTACCACTGTGTTCCTCCAATTACATGCTGTGTAACCTCATTTGCACCAGTTTTAATTCCCCTGATTTCAAACTGGAGTAGTGCTGTGGTAGATCAAGCTTTTTATTTTGAATGTATTTTGAAATCCCATTGTCTCCTTCAATCATAGTTGTATCACTGCCACCATGGTAAATTAACTGTGGTCACCTAGACTAGCATTACATGTTTCAGGGAGAGAAACTCCAAAGGAAAACCTCGGGGCACAAGCAGCCACAACATCAAGGACTGTGGATAGTGGATACGGTGGCATTAGGTGTTTCCACTTTATTGTTATTTGTGGGCAGCTAGACAAGTTGAGGGGAAAATACCCATAGACTGCCTGGAATTGTAGCATAAATCTCAGAAACTTACAATTTTTAAGTCTGTTGTTGGATCCTTAGATAGAAAGCATGAGTTATAGCTTGGGCTTGATACACACATGAGATTCCATTGGTTTCACGGGAGTTCACTCCTGATTTACAACAGTGCAAATGATATCAGAATTGGATAGTGCATGCTGTCAGCTCTTTCCTTTTACCCCATGCATAATTTGTTTGCAGGAACATGTTATTGGGGATACCCACTGCCGGCTAACATACTAGCTGCATTCAGAGTCCCTGTTGCATGTTTCAGAGCAATACAAACAATTGCAATTTTGTAATATTATCAGTCATATCCACTAGCTGGAATGAGCTGTTACCAAGGGGATCTTGGCCAGGGTAGATAAAAAAAAAATTATTTTTAAAACATTTAACTTAAGTAGACCTTTGTTTTTAAAAATAGACCAATTTGAAATTACTACAACCCCTCAGGCCTGATTTTACTATAATCTATTAAAATCATTTACATGAAATAAAAATACTAGTGAGCTTTGAACTGGTGGAAGTTATTGCCTAAGGACCCAGGCACCAGATTTTGTTGAAGTGCTAAACCAGCTTTTGACAACAAAAGCTTTTTCTTCAACTGCAGAGAGAGTATTTTCTCCAGGTCAGTTTTTCACCCAGTTGAATTCCATGACTGGTTCATTCAAAGTGAAGAAGCTGACTGGGAATTGAAAAAAGCAGGAAAGTTTGTTTTCCTCTTCTCCTGGTCATTCAGCATCTTGACAGATGAAAGCTGTGACAAAGTCAGTCCGTCAGTGGTGCTTAGCAATGGCATGGGAAAAGAGCCCAATGCACGAGCGGCGAACCTGCCCGCAATGGCTGCAGGTCCACTTGCCAGATGGAGGTTGCACCACACGCTGGTGCCTGGCTTGTCTGCAGGCCTCAGCCTGAGCTCTCTGAAGGGACTGCACCAGCCTGGCTTCTCCAAACCGAGTGATTGTGGGCAGGATTTTCCCCAGGAGTTAGTAGGAATGCTGAATTTCTTGAGACCTTGCTTGACCCTGTCACTGTATTGGAGCTTTGGCCTTCCTCTGCATCACAGGTGGTTATTAAGTTGGCCATAGGGCACAACCTATAGCAGACAGATCTTGAGGCATGTGCTTCACACGTCCCAACCAGCAAAGCATGCAAACGTTCAGCATAGCTGCATAGATTGTAGGCCAGTTCTCTGAAGTATCTTGTTATTGGTGATATGTTGGTCCCGAGTAATTCCAAGGATTTTTTTTAAGTCCTTCTCTACACTAGCATTTATGCCGACAAAACTTTTGTCGCTCAGGGGTGTGGGAGAAAAAAACAAAACAAAACATACATACCACGCCATTGAACAACAAATTTTGCCAGCATAAGTGCTGGGGGCAGCACTACGTCAGCGGGAGCCACTCTCCCACCAATATAGTTACTGCCCCTTGCTTAGGTGGTTTATTATGTCAGCGGGAGAGCTCTCTCCCGTTGACATAACACAGCTACACAAGCACTCTTACAGTAGTACAGCTGTACCTGTAGAGCTGTGCCACTGTAAGTTTTAAATGTAGATGAGCCCTATGGCAGCAAAAGAGGAAAACTGTTAGGTCTTCGCTCCTGCTTGGACTACGTAATCCAGCTTTCATGACTACACAGGATGGTACTAAAGGGCACAAGCCTGATAGACAGACACTTTTGTGTTCAAGGTTAGCAACTTGTTGTTCCAAATACGTGAGGTAAGTTTGCCAAAAGTGACAGAAGCTTTGCCAATTCTAGCATCTAGTTCCCTATCAAGGTTAAGTGAGCTGGATTGAGCTGACATAGCAGAAGTGATTCACATTATCCAGGGCTTAATTGACAAATTTTAGGTGTCAGAGGATAAAATCTACTACTTCTAAAATCCTGAAGGACATTGTGACCAGAAACAATCAGTTCAATTGACTAACTACAGATGAAACATCCTTTAATTAATTAATTTAAAATGCAATTAAAATGCAAAACATATTTTGATAGGCATTTTTCTTGTACCTCAAGCTCATTTAAGATTGTTTTACATAACTGATAAAAAAGTACATTTTTAATTGAATTCCAATTTCCATTTGAACAGAGCATGACACAAATCCCAAGTAAAACAATTCAGTCATAAGAAATGCATCATTTACCATTTTTAGCATAATTGAAAAAAAATGTGAAAATTAAGAATCTGAATAATGTATGTTAATGTATAATTGATTAAATTAATATGTATTGATCAAGGGGATTGTCCTGGGTAGCAAAAAGAGGTACCAAATTTAGTGTGAAGACTATATTTATTTGCCTATCGGCCAATGAGAACCAATTTTTTTTGGTGGGGGGGGGAATACAACTAAGTACAAATATAAAACAATATTAAAATTGATTATTTAAATCAAGGTTTCCTGCTTGTTGATTTAGATTGTCATTATAGTTGATTTAAAAAACAAAAACAAACCACAAGCCACCCTGGCCTTGACCAGGAAACGTGGTCAAGGCAGCCTAGAACTTGTTTACTTTACCAGTAGCTGGGTTCAAACCATTTCCACCCAGGCTCTGCAGAAGGGACAGACAAGTCCTCCCGTAACACAGAACAAATACATTTATATAAATTGGCATGGTTTACTGAAGTGCTACGAACCTGGTATGTGCTCCCAGAAACCTTAGCCCTGCACATAAAAGAGTAGAGCTCCAGCGTGGATGCGCACTGAAATCCCAGTCCCAGAAGAGCAAAGTGCCACTCTGCGAAGTTACTGTTTCCGCAACCTTTGTGGTACATAATTTGAGTACTAGTTTATTGGCACAGTAGATTGTGATAGGCTGTTCTTTCACTGAGCTAGTCTCAGGGAAAATGTCATCTTTAGATCTATGTTAGGAGTTCTACAGTCTTGCTGCAGATCCCTGTGGCATTTCTGAGGACAAATGGCTACTGTACATGAGCAGTAACTACTCTCGTCAGGTATGTAGCAGCCGTGTCATATTTTTAGAAAGCCAAAGACATTAACTGTGGTGATCAAAGCGCATACAGCTGGCAGAATGGTGTCTGTAGTGATACTTATCAGGTCCCGTGGTACTGTCAATATGACCACCGTACTGCACCCACAAGACAGATCCCCACAAGCCTGATTCTCCTCTTATTTGTGCTGGTGAGAACGAGGAGTAACCCTACTGAAATCAGTGGAGCGTCACTGGTGTGAAACAAATAAGCAGTATCGCATCTGACCTGACCTGCAACCGCTGGAGGTTTGAGGCTATCCAGCTAGGTCAAAAGATAGAAGAAGAAAAATGTAAAACCGAAGTCAAAGTGAACGCTGAGACTCTGTGGACTCTCAAAGACATCAAGTGAGCACCTGCTGCTCTGCCAGTTCAGATCAAACTCAAAGTGAACGCAGAATTTGAGCATGTTCAAGCTTAACCCTACATGGCTTTAATTTCCTCCTCACAGTGGTTGTGCGCACCAAGTCTCCTGGCCAGGAGAGTGAGAATCAACCCTCGGTTTCCTGTGTAGTGGTACACAACACAAACCACAAGGTTGCTAGGCTACACCCAACATCTGGTGCTTTTATTGTATTCCCTCCCCCAGAATTATAGCCATATATTCCAGTGTTCATCCCATGGATAAAAATCAGCATATGAAAGCCAGGCTCATCTTTATCTATTTTGATAGATGTGATAACGTGGCTGGAGTTAGTTGTGTTATTGGCTAGCTTTTCAAAGGGTCTAGGCAGCCACTGGGTCTTGTTTTTCACAGTGGGAGTTGAGCAGCATTGAAATGGCAGCACTGAGAACGCGAGCAGTCCCGAAAGAAACTCCTGTTCCTTCAGAAGAGTCCAGCCTTATTAATTACAGTATTTTCTGGCAACAAGCTGTCAGTTGCACGGGAATTACCTTGAATGACATTTAAATGTGGTATCTGTAAAGGATGTAGATATAGCACATTTTAACTTAGCCAGGCCCACGTTAAAGAATTTTGAGACCCTGTGCACGATGGAACTTGCCCCATCCCCCTTAAACTAAACAGAGCGTGGGATATACAGGACAACCATCTCCCTGGGCACAATTTAGGCCTGCCTTTCCCCTGTTGCCCTCCCGGGAAAAGAAGGTCTCAACATTCTGGGGGAGCACGGCAAGCCCTCTGATGGTTCAGCAGATATGGTAGAAGTGAGGTGCATTAAGCACTAGGTCAGAGTGCCTCTCACTCACATTTCCCCCAGATACTCCTCTGTCATGTGGAAGGGCAGCAGGGCCAAATTTGAGCCAGAGATATTGTGACCTAACACACGGTGTTGCAGCATCACTCAGATTTTGATTGTTTTTTTCCCCTAATGTTTTCTCCCAGAGATAGAGGCCCCATGCAAGTGCACTGAGCGCCCAATGTTCATCTGGGCCTACTGATATCCGGAAAGGAGTCAAACAATTAGCTATTTAATCTACATAGATATTACATGCCACAGAATGCCTGTGCATGCTGAAGGATGCCAAAGTGCTTCATACACTCTGGCTCCGATTCTGGGCAGGTGCCAGCCCAGAAGCCACCTTTGTGCCCATTAAATTGTGTGTCACACCCAGGGCTGAAACAGCCCTGCACAGAATTAGATCAGACCTAGGGGTGTGTTAACGTTCAGCTGCCTCAAGGTTGCACACCTGTTACACTGAGGCTTATGAGGGGCCCTGCATAGGCCTATGCTGTAGCCGCCATCAGGGGAAGTTCTGCTCCAGCCCGCTGTGGCACAATTCTAGCCTCTGGGCACTGTTGGAGCAGCATACAGAGACTACAGCTGGAGAAAAGAGTCTGTCCCTCGGCATATGTATATGCCCGTACGCACATTTGTCATAAACATACAGCACCACAGTGAAATACAGCTAGTTGGAAAATTTCAACAAAAACATTTAAAAAACAAACAAAAAACCAGAAAGGAGTTCTCCCCTTCCCTCCGACTTTCCAACCAGCTCTACAGTGAGATTCTGGTAAACTGAGGCACTCCCCTCTTTTAACAAGGTCAGCCACCTCCAAACACACCATAGTGAGAGGTCCCTCTGCAGCACCCTGCCTCTATTTTCCCTTCTTCAGGGCCCCTTAATAATTCAGTCCAAAAGTAATTAATTTTTACCCCTCTGTGGGTCATATTTATTTAGTCTTTACTAAATACCCTCCAGGCCCAACCTCCCCTCCATGGCGGTCTCTCCTGGGGTACAGGGTCCTCAATCCTTCTTATCAGAGCTGGGTCCCAGTTCACCCTTCACTCCCAGGCTTTACCTGGCTTCAGCTCTGCTTTCAGACTCTGACTTCCAAACTCCCCCACTATTACAGTCTCCCTCTATGAAACTTGCCTTAGCCCCTCCCACAGCAGCTTTCCCCTTTTATGCCACTCTCCTGCTGTTCTTTATAGGGTAATAATCACCTGATTCATTTCCCAGGTGCAGCTCCGTAGAAATTAGAGTTGGCTGATCCCAAGCCTTCCAGCCCTGAGAATCAGCCACCCAGTTACAGGCACCTTTTAAAGTCCAACTTTAAAAATTCTGTTTGCCCTACTCCCAGAAAACTCACTTGCCCTTGATTTTTTAAGGTCTCAACTAATAGACCCACACACAGCAAGCTACATGGTACTTACTCAGTTTGTCTAAAGCAGAAGGTTGAAGGACTCAGTCTATCCTGCTAGGGTTTCTCCTTCCCCGCTATTCCTGTGTTGTATGTCATATCTTTGAGAGAGGCCATAAGATCTAGTGGATTGAGCATGAGTGTGGGAGCATGGTTTTCCTGGTATTTTATTGCCAGCCGTACCACTGATTTGCTTTGGGCAGTTCTTGCAAATCTCTTTGTATCTCATTTGTAAAATGGGGATAATAATATTTGCCTACCTACGTCAAAGAGCTGGTATGGAGATTAATTAATTAATATTTGTAGAACCGTTTGAAAATATTATGGGACAAATTCTCATAGACACTAAGTCTCCTTTACCGTGCAATGCTAGTATCAATGAGAATCTGGCAGTTTGCACTAAATATAATTACTTTAGCTTGTGGTTCTTGGGAACCTGGCTGTTCCAGATCAGACCGCGAAATTATCCCCCACTAGCCTCCTTACTGAGCACACATTTATATTTAATTTCACTGATTGTTAAATGCCAGAAACTAATTTCATTTTAAATTATTTTTAATATCTCACATTTGATAAAAGACTTACAAAGCTCCTAAGCTTCAGATAGCAACTTGACATCCAGTTCCCATCTGTCTTCTATTAACAAAAACAGCCCAGATAATATAAGGCTACATGTAGAGTGGAATATGAAAAATTAAGAAGAAGTGATATGGTATAAACCACCCAGCAGATTCAGTCAATAGTCATCTTAGCACTACTGATCTTACTCAGTGTCAAGTTTAAGGAATGAGCAGCTGAAAATGAGGAGCTAGAATTAATGTACAACTCCATTTATAGATAAATCCCATTTTGTCTCAGTGCACGGCCATGTGCAAACAGCTACTCCATTTATAATGAATCTCTGGTTATGAGCTCAAGACCTCAGCCCAAGGAACCTGGCTGAGGATTGGGGGAAACATGAGTCATCCTTACCTGGTGCTGCTCCAATGAGGTTACTTGAAGCCCTGAACTTTAGACCTTTGCACTCCTAAGAGCCACACAGTGGAGTTGGTGGGAGGACGTGCACAGACTCGTCTGATGTAGACTCATAAAGATGTAGGGCTGGAAGGGACCTTGAGACGTCATCTAGTCCAGCCCCCAGCTCCACTTGCCCTGGCATGTTGTCCCCACAAAGTTGGGCTCTGCATTGCCCTGGCGCTGTGCATCCCTTGTATGGTGACACAACAGTATTTATGCTGCCTGAGGCGGGGAGGATTTGAGCCAGAGTGAAGCTCTATAGGGGAAAAAAAGACTTCTCTACTGTGTTTCTGAGGAGATGGGGCAGACCAGGAGAGAAGATTAAGGAGATGCGCTCTGTTGAAGGACCAACCTCCCCCCAGCAATCCTTTTCATAACAAACTCTGAGAGCCCATTTTCCCGTTTACAGGGCATCGGGTAGTTGTTACTGCACTCTTATAAAGAAACAGCTTTGTTTCAGTGCACTGAACAGGCAATGGCTATCTTTGAGCGAAGTTCCCCCCCCCCACGTAATTAACAAAACAGAAAAAGGAGGACTCCCCACTTCCACCCCCACTTTGCAGTCTGCACCTAAGTGTAATCAAAAAGATTGCTGAATTTGCTTGGGTGGACTGCAGTGGAAGATCTCAGTAAAGGCAGGCTGCTCCCTGACTGTAAGCAGAGTCTGCCTGCCTGCAGAACCAATGGGAGGGTTTGCAGACACACAGCGAGTTCTTTATGTTCGGAGGATCGCACGCAATTTTTTGTCCTTACAGAATTTCACTCTATGTAATTATCCTTTTGATCACGTTCAACATGAAAAGAGAAGCAACTGCGTGTGAATCATGGCCTTGTTCTGTGGTGAATTAACAGTTTGGGCAAACGGAGGCTGTGAGAAAGAACCACTGGGCCAAGGGACAGGTCTCTGACGAGTTCCTCATTTTTGAATTTGTAAATATTTCAGGAAACCGTGCTGCTGTAAGGACAAGCAGGACATTCCCGGAACTGTTTTCATGGTCGTTAGCAAAGTGGAAGTCCTGCGCAGTGTTTGCTTTAGGCCTATGCAGCTGCACAGGGCCCCAGCACTTCAAAGGCTTCTTACGGCACTCACCCCAGAGCACCACCCCTGATTTCCTAACCACAGTCTTCTCTGACTTGGGGCCTGGTTCTCCTCTCCTTTCGTTTTTATTAAGGTGTGCTGCTCCAACGTCACTGGATGTACACCAGGGCGAGGCAGAGGAGAATAAGACCCTTTGTTTTCCATGAGGCACAGAAAACCCTGAAGTGCCTAATCCCACCTTTCCTTCTTAGAAAGATGCACTCCCATCTCCTGCTTCTTCCTCTGTTTGAGGGAAGTGGGTCTTAAAATGAAGGGAAGACAACTGTTGTTCAGGGGGTGGGGATAACAGGCGGATAGGAAGTGGCAGCGATGTCTTTAGATAGTGGGAACCTGATTGTAGGAATGGAAGGAGACCCTCAGAGTCTCACTGGTAGAGCTGATTGGCAGGGCTTGAAAACCCGAGTGCCAGCCCTAACTCTTACTTTGGGAAAACAGCCACACCAAACTACTGGGCTTTTTGTCTTATGGGCGATAATGGGATTAAGGAGAGGTTTTTCTTCCCTTCAGCCTTTTCCTCCTTGAACACAAGCCTGAACCAAACCCCCAAATCTGAAAACCAGAATGCAAGAAAAATTTGAATCTGGATCAGAACTTTGCATCTGGCCCCTCTTCTTACGATGTGCTGAACCAAAACCCTAGATCTGGGATTCTTCTGCCCTGCGTTTAGGAGCCACTCAGAGCTGGCTCTCAAAAGAGCTCTTGAAAATGCATTGCAGATTATACTGAAAAAGGAGTAAGGGCCAGGTTCTTGCCTGCGTCAGGTTGCAACTCCCTGATCCCCAGTTTCCTGACCGATGCAAGTTAGAGTTGCAAAGGAGAAGCTCAAACTAATGGCATGGTCATCAGTTCCTTCAGGTTCCTCATGCCAGAGCAGGTCTGGGTATAGCAGAGCTCTGCTCCACCGCACCCCTCCTGACTGCCAATGGGTGCCTCCAAGATACCCCATTTCACCCCTTCCATTGTGGGCTAGGGTGGGATCTGCTGCCAATGGTAACTGTGCTGACAGAATTCCCTTAAAGAGAGAATTCTCTACTGGCCATCTCTTAAGTCCATTCTGTGCAGCGGACAGTAAGAGATTCCCTGGCGATTATAGGGATATTTGCTACTCGTGGGTTTCACAGATCTTACGAAGACTGTCTAAGGCAATTGGAGAGGCAAAGGAGATTATTATCCTTTAGGGCCCTGAGCCTACCCGAGCTTACTGTGAGTCTATTCCTGTGTGTAAAGTTAATCACATGCTAGGGCTTTACAGAATTAGGGCCTTACTGTTCTGTCCTGCTCCCACTGAACGCCAATGACCAATTTCCATTGACATCATTGGAAGCAAAGTTGGGCCCAAAATCTAAGTGTGTGTATACCAGCAACAACAGATACAATGCAAAAGCCTCCTGTAATGTACTATGGAGCAACTACTGCATGTTGCTTTAAGATTGTTTATTTACATAGCTACATACAAGGTAGGAAAAGTCTCCCTGCAATTTCAGCTGAATTCCTAGTCAAAGAAGTTTGATTTAAGCTAGGGTTTAAGTTGTGAAGACAAACAAATTTCTGGAGACCAGCAAAAACTCAAAGGACCTGATCCACCACTGAGTTACTCCAGTTTTACCCCAGTGCAACTCCATTTGTTTCACTGGAGTTACACTAGCCAAAAACAGGAGTAAAGCAGTGCTGAATGAGGCCTGACGTGAGGTTCTTCTGATGAAAGAGATCTACTCTTTAAAAGAGCAGTTTTGCTTAAAAAACCCCCCACCTGCTGGAAAGCCAGTTTCTACTGTCATGTTAGCTTTCAAGCACTTGCAAGAAGTGTGCCCTAGACCTCACTTCTTTTGAGACATGATGTGAAACAAAGGCATTAAGAATTGCCAATCCAGCAAAATGACTCATTTTTTGAGACTTCAAATCTCAGAATCAGATGGGCCAATTCACATCAAATTTTGGCAAGTGACCCTTCTTGACCCTGCACTAAACATGTGATTATAGGCTCCCCAGTCCTTTTTCTGAGCCTTTTAAAAAGAGGTCAAACATCCAGTACACATTGCAAATGACAGTGTTACCCTAATTACGGAGAGGCTGCTGTCTCTCCCTAACATAGCCTTCTCTTCCAGCCCTAAACTTTCCTAGTGTTATAACTGTCTCTCTTGCCATCTGTAGATCCCATGACTGTATTATTTAGCCACTGCTATGCTCTATTAAATTGCTGCATGTTTCACCCCAGAGGTGACAACAGTTTGATGATGGTGGATGAAGAAATACCACTATGTATTTTGTATAGTGGGTCACTAAGCTGGAAAAGCAGGTAGGGGTTCTTTAGATGCAAGTCACTTCACAGCTCAGTGCCTTAGTTTCCCCATCTGTAAAATGGAGTAATGAAACTGATTTCTTCAGTAACGCACCTTGAGATCTACTGATGAAAAGTGCTATATAAAAGCTGGGCATTTTTATTTTTATTAATGTAACCCCCTTCCTTCATTGGGTTACTTGGGAGCAGGCAACACTCACTGGTGTGCAAGGGCGCCTAAGGTTGCTGACAATAAATGACATCCTGAGTATCCCAGTGATGATGTAGGATAATTGGGAATCCTCTGTCCACCCCTCTGCTGCAGTCCCTTTACTTCTAAAGGAATTTAAAATTGGCGGTGCCTCCATCTGGCTGGCCCTGCACACGCTCAATAGTGGCTTTGGGAGCTTCCACGACTAAACCTAGTCTCATAATGATAATAATCTGAGACATAGGTCTAATTTAACAATGTAATCTCCCAGGATCTTCCCAACTGTAAAACTCCCGATTAAGTTCCAAGGCCCCTGAAGTACAGGGTGCCTACATTAAGTACCAGTTCTCAAAAGGGAATTTAATTCAAAGTACAAAGTATGTATTGTTAAGTTTCACTGGAACGAAGTAATTTTGTTAGACATCTAGGAAGAAATTTGGAGCTGCTGGAAAGTGCAACATGTGTAGATTTAAAAAAAATTGTGATTTCACTTTTGCTGGAAAATGGAGCACACAACATTTAAGGACAGCGGGGGTGGGAGGAATCAGACAGCTGAGGTCCATCACTTGCATAAATAAATAAATAGCGTAGACCAGGAAATCAAGAGACTAGAGAAAGAGGCTTAAATGCATTCTTTGCTTTATCTGCTACTGTAAATTGAATATATATATATATATATATATATATGTATATATAAAGGATGTATTCAGCTTTTCTCACAGACTGAACATCTGGGCCTTCTGATTTGCGCTCAGCTGCGCTCAACTACTTGAGGGCTGATGACAAAGGAGTGGCGACACTTCTGCTAGCTTGGCCCAGCTGCTGTTTCACAGTCCTGGAGAACTAAACTTTGAGCAACACCTCCTGCTTCTCTCTGTGGCCTTATACGCTGGATTTATGTTTGGCTAGCGTGGGCCTCCTCCAACAGGAAGCGGCTGCCATTTAAGGCGTGCAAGTGATTCTTGGCAAGGCTTCCAGCAAAACAGCCCAAACACTTGTTCCTGATTGGCCAAAAGGCGAGGGGCCGTTTAAGCTTGTGAATGTGTTAGCAGTTTCAAAAAATGTCGTCTTTTGTCAGTTAGAGATTTTCCAGAATTTAGAAACGGAAAGAAAGAGAAGGGTACAAGGAAGCTATTAAAGATATATAAAATAAACTTGAACGGGGGAAAAGCGTGTTTCATTGAGAAACTGCATGCTGTATTCAAGGGAAGCACTGGTGAATGCTTATTATTTTAACAAAGACTTTTTCTGTTGTGAACAGGAGAAGCAGATGTTTAAAAGACGGACAGGAAGTGGCTGTGACAAATGAAAGGATTTTTGATTGAATTCATGAGCTGTACTTCCTGCCAGTAATTCATTCAACTCTAGGCTACATAAAAAACCATAATATTTATGGTTTAATCATCTCTCTTTTTAACATGAAGCCAGAATGTACAAATTCTTGGTGCTAAAGGTAAAAAATAGTATTGTCAGCTGGTGTTTTGCCTCATGATTCATTTTTTTTATTTAATCAAATAATCTGTCTGTGAGCAAACACCTGAGAACTTCCTACAGGCAATGGTTTGGAAGTTTGTTTAAGCAGGTGTAGAAAGGGCTTAGCGTTTTCTGAGCTTGGCAAATGGAAATATGCTGTTTAAAGGTGCAATCCAGCGGCCATTAATGTCAATGAAAGACTTAAAACCATACTGGCACAAGAATTTTGTTTTTCTCAGCACGATTCTGCTGAAAAGCAGTTTCTGTGTGTGTCTGATAATTGTGGTGTTTTCTGCATCTATTCCTTTCTCCGTGATGAATTCTGTTTGTTTACAGCCTCAAGGAAAACTTGTCACTAGAAATTTCCTTTAGAATTTTCAGCTTGAGGATTTCACAACAGCAGAACCATTGCAACACAGCGATAAACAAGCCTGTGAAAGAGTCTCTGGGGAACTGAAGCTTTGCTTTTTCACAATTTGGTTAAGTAAATAGTTACAGAATGTGTCAGGAGATGGAAAACGTGGGCTATCCGTAAAACTATTCTGAAAAGTTGATTTTGCTAGCCAAATACTTAGACTGTGGAATCTAATAGTTGCAAAGGAACAGTTTTTCTGCTGATCAACTGATGTTTGCTTCATTTGCATAATGGGTCAGGTCTTTGGGTCTGGCTCACGACACAGTCGGGGTGACAAAGTTCACTCTCGCAGTCCTGAAGTTACTGGGTGCAGGGCCAGTCCCCAAGCATAAGACAGAGCAGACTGATGCATGGAAACAACCATGGGGGATCAGTGCAGCATTTAGGCAACCCAACCATCTCTGTCCTGCACCCTTACACTGGCAGGAGGGAACACAATGATGGGGAAGCTTCCATACCACATCTGCCCCTCCAGAGGGGCATTGCGAGGGTCTGGTCCTCCTGCAGCCAGATTAACTGGTCTCTGGTCCAAAGGCACAGGCACTGAGGTGCTAAGCCATCATGCTGCAGCAGAGGAACTTACCCAGTGACATTTGCGAAAAACAACAAGAATGGCATTACAGTTCCCTCTGGTCACTTAACGCATGAGCTTTCAACAGCTATTTGATTCTTTTTGGCCCTGGATTGTACTGGAGAGATTAGCAGCACAATCTAGGGGCTAGGATGGAGGTCTGCTGTTCTGAATTTGCAAAGTGTGGCGGGCCAGCAGTTTACCTGTGAATTCAGGGTGCTCAGTTTCTCCCAAGAGACATTCAGCACCTGTAGGATCAACATCTAGGAGTAACGTCTCTGCCACCCACTCACTGTGTCAACTGGAGAACCTTTCTTTGCTTCAGTTTAGCCATCCTAGGGTGTATGTAAATATATCCTGCATCATAAGGGCAGTTGGGGGTTTAATAAATCGATGCTTCTAAAATGCTTTGGGATCCTCTGATGAAAGGCATTTACATAGGCGGCTGGCATCATTTCTGATACTAGGGAACGTATCAGAGCTCCATGAGAATCAGGTGCCTCCTTCAGAGAGGGGGCATGCATCTTTTATTGCATGGCATATTTAAAGAACTGATAGAGGAGGCCACATCCAGGAAAAGGACAGCAGCCACGGGACAAAACGTATCCTTCCTTTGCTCCATAGGTAGCGACGGGGTGGGGCAGAGGTGTGCTGAGGTACTCCTGGCAGCTGATTTTGAAAGAAGCAGCGTGCATTCCTCAGAGTGCGTGCCAGCGGCAAAGGACTTGGGGCTGGGTGTCATAGGGCGGGGTTCCCTCACCCTGAATTCCTTCCTGCAAACAGTCCTCACACACTGCTGCTTTACTCACAGTGTGCTCTATAAGTCCTTGTCCCCCCACAACATCAGGCTTTTACCTTCTCACAGAGCAAGGGCCAGGGAGGCTCTGTGCTCCTGGGTTTCTCTGGCCCTTCCTTCTGGCCTTCAACTCCCCTCTTTTAACTGTCCTCAGCTGACAAGCTGAATCCACCTTGCTCATTCAGTGGAGTATGGAGGGTCTCCGGTGCCTGGGGGCCAAGCCTATATTTGCATCTCCCCCAGGCCTCACGCTGCCCCACACACACAAGGCAGGAGGGGTCCCAGCGCCACCTCCCAGCTGCTCTGGGGAGGTGGGGTCTGTACTTGCAGGGAAGGGAGCGGTGTGAGGCCTGGGGGGCCACAACTGCAGGCTTGGGTCCACCGCCCCCTTCCCTGCACTTACCTGCTGCACAGCACCCACCTCTCCCACTGCAGCCCCGCAGCCCAGTGCTGGCTTGGACGGGGCAGCCACACACCCTGGCTTGGAGAGGGAGGCTGGCTGGCCCTTCCTGATACATTGGGGGGAAGCCTCCTGCACCCCCCACCCATTGTGAAGGGCTGGCCCGGCACTTACTCGCCACTCCAGCCCCGCAGCCCGGCGTCAGCTCGGATCGGGTGGTCACGCCCCCAGGTCTGGGGACAAGGGGAGGCGCTAGGGGCACCCCTCAGAGCCTCCTGCATCCCTCGCCTCCTGCGCGTCATGAAGGGCTGGCCACGGGGATGGGCGCATTATCCGCATTATCCAGATACGCCATCCTGAGCTACCTCCACCTTCGACAGAGAGACGTGAAACAGGGCCTGCTGTGGGCTGCCCTTTAAATCCTGCCTCTAACCCAAGCATGTTCAGCAAGGGCAGAACAGCAGGGCCTCCTTAGCCCAGAGTTTCCCCTTAACCCCCTCCCATCCAGTGAGGGTTTTATACACCCTGTCACAGCATCTATTGCGTGCTTTGAATGTCAATGGAATTCTGCGACACGATTTTATTGATTCTATTTTCAATGTTGATGACAAGGATATAAAAAATTACCTGATTTGCACTGACGGGTGACCCCGTGCAGGTCGCCAGCGTCAGCAAAACCAGCGAACAAACACCATTAAAAAAAAAAAAGCACAAAATGTCATTGAGCTATATGGTATTAATGCTACCTCACAGGGTACTGCTAAATGCACCACAGAATGCTTTGCAACAGTAATAAAATCTTAGTACCAAGCAACAACAGTGGTGCTCTTTAATGTTAAATCTTTGCTGAGAAAAAGCATGTAACCACAGGGTTTTTTTGTTTTGTTTTTGTTTTTAAAGAAGAATTACCTGTTTTGCAGACTATCTGTGCCCCATCACTGTATCAAAGCATCTTTAGTGAGGGTTTGTGGTACACAGAACACGCAACATTAAAACCAAGCCAGCTAATAGATAGAAATGCTAGTAAGAGCAACCTGATCCCTGGTAACCCTGTAAGCTGTGCCGCTAACAGTAGGCAGAAAGTGATATTATTATCATGAACATTCTTGAATTTGAGCCAAGGTAACATTTCTCCTAATTCTGCATGTGAATGAAAATGAAGTGAAAAGGCTGCAGTAACTGCCTGTTCTGGAGAACGTTTGACACTCCTTTGCAAAGCACTAAGCGCACAGGACAGTATCCAGTCTGTACGCAGTTTTCCTTCTCGTTATCTCTCACACACACCTGCATGGTGTAGCAGCTTTCCCCGTTTCACGTCTCTCTGTCGAAGGTGGAGGTAGCTCAGGATGGCGTATCTGGATAATGCGGATAATGCGCCCATCCCCGTGGCGTGGCAGGATGATTGTGGGGGGGCAGGCAAACACCTTTTTCACAGTATGGCAAGGCGTGCGCCTAACTGCTCAGCCCCCAGTGGTTCTCAAACTTTCTGTATTCGTGACCCCTGTCACACAACACGCCTCTGAGTGTGACCGCTGATCTCTGTGGGCTGTGGCAAACTGCCCACGTCCCCCTGGTGGGTCTCACGCTTTACCTCTGTTCCTTGGCCAGCCACCCCGTCTCCCCTGGCTGTAGAGGAGCTTTGTCTCCTAGCCTAGGAGGGAACCTTCTCCTCCAGCTGCTCCAAACCTTCTGGCAGCTTTACCTGCATTTGTTCCTTCCTCCTCCTTTAGGGAAGGCAGGGTTTAAATACTCCTGGCCTGGCCCTTCATTGGGGCCAGGGGCCGCTAATCGCCCTGCTGTGCTTTCTCTTCTGCCTGCAGGGCAGAGGGTTTTTAACCCTTAGGGCCCTCTGGCCTGACTTTATCACAGGGCATACACCTCCCCCCCGCCCCGCATTACCCCAGCCCCCAGGAGCATCCCCTCTTGGCCCCTGGCCCCCGTGGGTTTCCCACTCCTCCCCCACTCTCCCTCTTTGCCTCTAACCCCTACACTGTGCCCCTTTCATGCCTAACTCCTGCAGCCCCCCTCCTGCTCCAACCTGGAGAAGCAGACACAGTGGGGCTGGTGTCGCTGCTCGCTCCCCCCACCAATGCTGGTCCTCCATGCAACCCAAGGGGGCTGTGAGGAGGGGAACAAGGAGCAATGTCGGCTCCCTGCATCCAGGTCACTTTCCCCATCTAGGCTGCGTAAGGCAGGGCAGAGAGCAGCAGCTCCTGATGATCACCTCACAGCACAGGCCAGGTGGGGAAAGTGACCTGGGAGCCCTGGTGTTGCTCCTTGCTTGCTTCCCTGCTCCCCCCCAACCCTCCTAGGGGGCACGGAGGAACACTGAGGGGGATGGATGAGCAGGATCTGTGTGTCATCGCTCGCCCTCCTTCCCCCAAGTTCCTCTGCCAGGAGGAAGCAGGGAAGCTCACAGCCCCACACCTGGCTGGGGTCAAGGCTCACAGCTTGCGACCCCCAGATGACCACATGGGTCATGACCCCCAGTTCAAGAACCAATGCATTATGCCTTCCAGGCATCACCACGCAGGTGGCGTTCCTCCTCCCTCTCCCCTATGCGAGTGAGCTTTGTGGGAGACTTAGGGCATGTCTTCACTACTGCGCTAAATCAGTGCTGCTGCCATTGATGCAGCGACATTGATTTAGCAGGTCTGGTGAAGACGCATTAAGGCTCTTCTCTGGACATCTGTAATCCACCTCAACGAGAGGCAGAAGTTATGGCGAGGGAGAGCATCTCCCCTCGACATAGCATAGTGTGGACACCGCTGCAAGTCAATCATCGACTTCAGTTATGTTACTTATGTAACTTAGGCTATGTACACGCTGACGGCGGCAAATTCGCTGCCGTCAGATCGATTTATCCGGATCGATTGCACGGAAGTGAAGACCTGATCAATTGATTTGGAAGTCGATTCAATTAAACCACCTCCTCAAAAGGTGACGGGAATGCATTTTCTATCGGCGCAGCGCAGTGGAGGTGGCGAGCTAAAGGGAAGTTACGAAGTTGACGAACTCCTGTCGACTGCCACCGAATTTCTGGGTAAGTATAGACTAGGCCTTAAGTAGCGTAACTTAGATTGACTTTCAGTGTTAGTATAGACCAGGACATAATCTGGCCCCAGGCATGTAGCAGCTTCCAGCAGCTGTCAATGGAGTCTGCAATATTTTCCATCTACAGAATGCAGCTCACTGGCTGAATCTGAATCGGGTTTCTCCTCTGGAACAGAGTGAGTACAGAGCGGCTGGACTAACATGAAAAGACAGCCTAATAAGGAAGGAGGTGGTCAAAACCTAAGGACTGCAGGACTCATGTTCAGCACGTGGATGGATTAGATCTCTAGTCAGGAAGGTGAGAGTCCCCTCAGTATAAGATCACTGCTAGAGTTCATGGTGCCAAAGTCCATGAAATGGGAAAGTACCCTTCAAGCAGATGCTCATAGTCCTCCCCCATGGTCAAAAAAAAAAGAACAACAGAGAGTAAAGCAACCAAATGCACCGATTAAATATACAGAGTGACCATTTTTATGCCCTGATATTTCAGGAGTGCAGACATTCTAATGTGCATATGCTCTACATAGCTGAAGTGGGATTTTTATTAGTGGCATTTTCTGATTAGCAAGGCCTTTTGTTCCCCCTAATACTGGGCACTTCTTCTCCTCAGCTGTTTTCATCGTAGAGGAAAACCAATTTGTACATCTGGGCATTATTTGGAACAATAAGCTTGGCCACGGCTGTAATTTGGTAATTGTAGTCTCCGCCAAGCCCTGCCAATGCACTGTAAATACATTTGCAGCTGAGTATGCGATATTGACACATGGCAGTTCACAGACATTTTTGGGACAGTGTGAGAAACTGACCATGTCTGGAATGTCCTTCTGTGTATATGCGGTAAGCCCCTTCAAAGTAAAAACTTCACCATCACAGCAAAAAAAAACCCAACAGTGTTCCAACCCCATGTAAAACTTAACAGCTTTTTTCCAAATGGTTTGTTTTCCTGGGGATTCAATTATCTCCTGTACAAAAACTTGCTTCTTGTCTTTTGCAGCCAAAAGACACCCAATCAAAATAGTCAGTTTTCACTCTTTGTTGGTACTGTCTGCTAAACAACAACACATGACATCTGGTACACCACGGAACCCAGTACCCTAATGCAGAGCATGACAACATGCTTCTGGCAGAATCCTGTACTTTCTAAAGCAAAAGGGAAAGGTAGTGTAGGGACCAGTAGAGATATAATGGGTTTTGTTGGAAGGGCAGGGCATATGACTGCGAGGCCTCTCTGTCATCATCCTGACCAATCAGAGGCAACTTTAACATTTTGGGGCAGAACCAGTGAAACAATATTCTGCCCTCCCAATTTATATCTAATCCTATCACATTTTGTGTACAGTTGGGCTGGCCTGAGGATTTGGGGGAGGTGGAGTGAGAGGATTCTTTGGGGTACACCCCCCACTTTCAGCTGACTCATTTGATATAAAGAAGTGGTGTGGAGGGAAGAATGGAAGAGCCTCTTGCTGTAGAAGTTTAAGAAAAGGAATGGGGAGACTCTCTTTTTCATTTCTAAACCCCACCACCAGTCAGGGGATTCCCAGCCACAGATTTTGAAAGTTCCAAAGGCTGACTTCTGTGACAAAGAGTTCAAGCCCAAGGAGGCCCTCCAAAGCAAGTGCTGGAGATAGCAGGTCCTTCCAACCAGGGTCCTCAAAATTCCACCCACCCCGGGATTCTGTGGTACTCATTTCCCTACATCATATTCAACATCCCTCGTCTTTCAATTAGATGCAGTGGGCTCCAGCAGACACTAGTAGGCATTTGTTTGTCAGCTGAGCATGTAAGCACATGCCTAACTTTAATCCTACTGTCATGCCCATCTTTATTCAGTACAACACTTAAGCATGTGATAAAAAACATGTGACAAATGTGCACTCATGTTGCTTAATGCATTACTGGAAGGGTGCTAATGAACTGGAGCAGCACATGGGAATTTGCGAGGGAGTTCTCCAGCTGGAGAGGAGACTACAGTGTTTTTTGAAGTGAATCTGTGTGTTTGTTTGTCCATTAGTTAGTTTGCTGTGTGTTTGCTTGCTTGCCCTGTATTTGCTTAATTGAAGATTATAACGAGGACTGTTTTGGGGGCTGTGTGCTGAACCGAGTGGCCTGCCAGGCTAGGCTGAGGGCTTCCTAACGACCTTTTGATCCATAAGCCCCTTTAGGTGCCCTTGACATGGGGGCGAGGCTAACTCAGGGAGAATAAACAATGATCCTGTAGCACTTTAAAGACTAACAATTTAAATTTCAATTTGTTGGTCTTTAAAGTGCTACAGGACACTCGTTGTTTTTGCTGTATAAAGACTAACACGGCTACCCCTCTGGAACTTTTCAAGGCGCATAGGGGTTTAAAAAGCTAGCCCGTATACGACCAAAGGAGCTAGCGAACAGAGGGAGTTTTGTGGGGAGTTTAGCTGGAGTGCGTGACAGGCAGTGATACCTAACAAACATTCTCTAAACTTAGGCCAACAGCTCCCTTCTCCCCCAAAGTATAAAAAACAAAAACCCTCCAAGAGTAAAAATAACACAGGCAACATCTGCGAGGCGTGATCCAGTTTATTGCACTGAATGCGGCATGAAAAACGACTTGCCTCGTGGGCAGGTGGTACATGTGTGCATTTGGTGCAAGCACCTCATAGCCCTCAGAGAGATAGTGCAGTCTCTTAGACACAGAGTGGCTGAACTGCAAGAGCTAAGGGAGACAGAGAGGTACAGAGAGGAGACTCTCAGGGACATGGTTGAGTGGTCCCACCCCAGTCTGAAAGCCTCTGGGCTGTTAAGGGGGATGAAAGTCTCAGGGAAGAAGAAGAACAAGCTGGAGAGGAGGGAAACAATCCCATTGTTGGGACCTTCCGTCCAGATGATGTCATGGTATCCTCTCACATTGAGGATACCCCCCTGGGGAGGGACCCTCAGTAACTAAGAAGAGCCAAGTAATAGTAACAGGGGATTTGATATGTGATGAGCGGGAGAATTGCATTGTAAATTGCCGACTGGGTGTGAAGGTTGCTGATCTCATGAGATATCTAGACAGACTTATGGGCGGTGCTGGGGAGAAGCTGGTGGTTGTGGTTCATCTAGGTACCAGTGACGTAGGGAAAGGTGGGAGAGAGTTCCTAGAGGCCAAATTTAGGCTGTAAGGTAAGAGATTAAAGTCCAGGATCTGCATGGTAACATTCTCTGAAATGCTTCCAGTTCCATGTGCAGGGCCAGAAGGACAACCAGAACTGCAGGGTCTCAACGCATGGATGACACACTGGTGTTTGGAGGAGGGATTTAGATTTATTAGGAACGAGGGAACATTTTGAGAAAGAAGGATCCCGAACAGGAAGGATGAGCTCCTAAACCAAAACAGAACCAGACTGCTGGCATGTGAAATTAAAAGATTGTAGAGGAGTTTTTAAATTAAGTGCTGCAACAAAGCCGACAGGTGTGGAGGAGCGTACCGTTTGGCCAGAGGAAAATAGAAAGGAGCATCAATTGGCAAGTCAAGTGTAAAAGCATAATAAGCAGGCCAAGAAAGAATTTGAAGGGCAACTAGCTAAAAACAAAAATTTAGCAGCATATTTTTTTAAGGCCATCAGAATCAGGGATCCTGCCAAACAGTGAATGGGGCCACTGGATGAATGGAGGTGTTAAAGGAGCACTCCAAGAAGACAAGGCCATTGCAGAGAAGCTAATTGAATTATTTGCATTAGTCTTCACTGAATAGGCTATGGTGGAGAGTCCCACACCTGAGCCAGTCTTTTTAGGTGACAAGTCTGAGTAACAGGAGATTTTGATCAATTAAACTGTACTAAGTCACCAGGGCCAGATAATATTCACTCGAGTTCTGAAGGAGATCAGGTATGCAATTGCAGAACTACTAACTGGTATGTAACCTATTGTTTAAATCCGTCTCTGTACCAGATGATTAGAGGGTTGCTATTATAATCCTGATTTTAAAAAATGGCTCCCAAGGCGATTGGAGCAATTACAGCCCAGTAAGCCTAACTGCAGTTCCAGGAAATTGGTTGAAATTATAATAAAGAGCAGACACATAGATGAACACAGTATGTTGGAGAAGAGTCGCATAGCTTTTATAAAGGGAAGTTATGACTCACCAATCTATTAGCATTGTTGAGGGGGTCAACAAACCTGTTGTGACCCGTCTGTGCCTAGGGTAAACCACCTGAAAATGCCAAGTTCAGGGCAGGCTGTAAAAGGAGAGCAAATTCTCCCATCACTGGTGAGTGACCCTGTAGTCAGGCTTCCCAACCAGCCACAAACAATGCTTCTGATTCCCCTAACTGGTTATCAAGAAGCTAAAACAAAAATATATACAGCCTCCTTTACTGCATTTCAGTCTCTGGCTCACAATCAGCCACTAGGTCTAGTAAGAGATAAGTTTTATTTAAAAGTCTAGGCTCTTTACTAAGCAGGTTCTCGTGACCCCAAAGGGTCAGCCACAGTACCAGATCAATATGTTTGGATCTTGCCCAAAATACCACACTGCCAGCCAATCCTTTAGTAACTAAAACTAAAGGTTTATTATAAAAGGAAAGATACAAACTACAAGAGAAATGTTAAATGATTAAAGCAATCAGATACATACAAACTATTTGAAAATCCATATATATGAGGTTTCCAGTAGAATTGTAGAGTTTGCAGGCTTGTATAATCCCTCTAGTGTACATCCAGTATCTGGCTGGGTCTCAGTCCTTTGTTTCACAGCTTCAGTTGTAGATGAGTTGATCCAGAGGTAGGTGAAGACTAAAGACTGACTGACGACTCACTGAAGTCAAAATGGATGTGGTGTAGCTGCCTTTTATGTCCCTTGGCCTTTGCCATGCCGCTTGTGAAAATGTACAGGAATAAGGTGGAGTCCAGGGTCACATGAGTAAGTCCTTGTGACTCATCAGGTGTATCCTTGGCTTCTCCCCCTGGGCCCATTGTACCTGTGAGTTTCTTAATGGGCCAATAAGCAGGCTAGTGCTGCAGCCATCCTGTCTGGGGAGTTGCCTAGAAACACAGCACCAGCTGAAATACAGATTCATCAAACGTATCCCTAACTTCCAACGCAAATATGACACATGCACATAAACAATAACATCATCCTTAGCAAACTATAACCTTTCTAACGGTACCTGACCTGGCCCATCCATCTCTCATGAATTATTGTAATTTTGAAGCATTGATGTTAAATAGTATCATAAATGGTTCTCCTAATCCAGTCAGCTTCACAGGTAATCCAGTGAATAGGGTACTTGGACTTTCAGAAGGCCTTTGAGAAGGTCCCTCACCAAAGGCCCGTAAGCAAAATAAGCAGTCCTGGGCTAAGTGGAAAGGTTCTGTCATGGATCTGTAACTGGTTAAAAGACAGGAAACAAAGATTTGGAATAAATGGTCAGCTTTCACAACGGAGAGAGATGAATAGCGGGGTGCCCCAAGGATCAGCATGGAGACCAGTGCTGTTCAACACATATAAATTATCTGAAAAATGGATTGAACGACAAGGTGGAAAAATTTGCAGATGATACAAATTTACTCAAGATAGTTAAGTCCAAAACTGATTGTGACAAGATGCAAAGGAATCTTAACAAACTGAGTGACTGGGCAGCAAAATGGTAGATGAAATTCAATGTTGGTAAATGGTAAGTGATGCACATTGTAAATAATCCCAGTTAGACACACAAAATAATGGGTTCTAAATTAGCTATCACCACTCAAGAAAGAGATCTTTGAATCACTGTGGATAGTTCTCTGGAAACATTCGCTCACAGTGCAATGGCAGTCAAAAAGGCTTACAGAATATTAGGAACCATTAGTTAAGGGATAAAAAATATAATGGCATTATATAAATCCACATCTTGAATACTGCTTGCTGGTCTCAAAAAAGATATATTATAATTGGATAAGATGCAGAGAAAAACAAAGAAAATGATTAGGGATATGGAACATCTTCCACACAAGGAGAGATTAAAAAGACTGGAACTGTTCAGTTTAGAAAAGAGATGACAAACGGGGTATGGTAGAGGTCTATAAAATCATGGATGGTATGGAGAAAATGAAGAAGGAAGAGTTATTTACCCCTTCACATAACATAAGAACTAGGGAGTCACCTGATGAAATTAATAGGCAGCAAGTGCCAAACAAAAAGAAGCATTTTTTTACACAACACGTAGCCTGTGGAACGGGCTGTCATGGGATGTTGTGAGGGTTCAAAAAAGAATTCAACAATTTTATGGAGGATAAGTCCATCAATGGCTACTGGGCAAGATGGGATGCAACCCCGTGTTCCGAATGTCCCTAAATCTCCAACTGCCAGAAGCTGGGACGGGACAACAGGGGATGGATCTCTCTGAATGATCCTGTTTTGTTTATTCCCTCTGAAAGCATCTGGCACTGGTCACTGTTAGAGGCAGGATACTGGGCTAGAAATGGACCAGTGTGGCTGTTCTTATGTAAGATGCTCCAGTACTATGATGATGGGTGTAGTATAAAAATTATATAAATAGAACTTTAAGTTTGGCTGAAAACGCAGCACTTGCTGATGTATGGTGATGAATCAGGGCCTTAATGTCATAGCAGGTCAAGCACAGTCCGTCATAGCCCCAGCTCCCCAAGGTGCAGGAGTTTCTGGGTCTGGTGTGGCAATAGTGTACCGCATCTGTCTGATGTTTTATTTCACATATTTGTGACATGGGGAGGCACTGATGGTATTTGTAGTAGAGAGAGTTTCATGACACAAAATTTGGACTGAGATCTGGATGTCACAGATACAAGAGATGCTTGAATCTGATGTTTAGAGTGTATATGGCCCACTGCCTAGCCTTATTTGTCCTCGCAAAGAAGCGTGCAAGTTATTGAAGATGTAATCGAGCCAGCCCTAGACAGCCAGCCCTGTGAAAAACAAAGAGGTGCGGCGTTCTGGAGGTATTGCAACCCTTTTATCTCTGATCTCATCTCACTGTAATGGTACACTGGGACACAGGCACTCTAGTGGTGCATATGTCAGCCCAACCAGTGGCATTTCAAGGTTCAGAATATAGGGAGGAAAAACAAAACCTTAGGGCTTACGATGTTCATTGGTGCTCTGGCCCTAAGAACAAAATGCTTCTCTACACAAAGATTCCCTGTTGACTTCAGCAGAAGTTACACTAAGGGAACGAGTGCAGGACTGGACTCTGAATAAAAGGAGAGGCACTGGGCACATGGTGGGATCAGACCCCAAACGCATACACACCACAGAAGGGACAGAAATTTCTATTACATGCATTGCACATGGAAACGTAAAGCCTGCGTCCCTTCTTTGAGTCTCAGTAAATTTCCCAGTCTATTTTCAGTCCGTATAGGCCAGGATCTTCAACTAATGTAAATCAGGATAGTTCTGATGGAGCTTCAGCAACGTAAGGTCAGTAGGATCTGGCCCTACTTCTGTAACCAAAAGATACGAAATATGTGTTGTGAGCACGGAACAATACATCCTTTTTGTTTGACTAAAATGGAATAAACCATTTAGTAGCTGCTGAAAAAGAAAATTAACGTCATTTTATCCTTATGTTTTATTGATACAAATATTACAGGTCTATCATCCATTCCACATAAAACCCCATACAACCTACTCTTTTAATTGGCTAGCTAATTGTTTGCCCTCCGAGCTGGCTATTTCCGATTGTCTAATTCTCATTAGAATGACAGCTAACACTGAGTCCTCAAAAGCTTCTTTTAGCTGCTTTTAACCACTTAGGTTCTAATTTGGAAGTGTCAAAAACACTTACAGAAAGGCAATCAACAGTAAGAAACTCAGTGTGTGTTCCTCTTTTATAATACATTTCAACATTTTAAATCCATCCTAAAGTCGTTTTGGTGCTGGTTTAAATTAGTATGTCCCTACAAATTCATGACATGTCTATTAGTGTTCAGAAAGGTGTAAAACCTGCAGATTGAAGATCTAGTGACAAACCCTGAAGTTGTCGTTCAAAGTAAGCTCTTCATGAAGTCAGTAGAATTTTCTTCCTGATAATGATGGCAGGGTTTGGGCCTTAGACTAGAACAGTCATGCATAGTTACAGTACAGAACTCTCAAAAATTTGTGTTGTTTCCGAGGAAGCTATACAGGTCCTGTAAGAATCAAAATCTTATGTTCACATTTTAAACCAGATCAGACAAATGCTGCCCACACAGCTCTCCGTTCACTTCAAGTTACATGCACAACTTTGGGGGCAGAATTTGGACCACTGGGTAGGATTAGCTCGCCTATTTCTCTGTTGTCTACTCCTTCACTTTTTTTTCATTATACCCCTTTCACAAAGTGGTGTACTGTATCAGGCTGAAGCAACGTGTTATTGGAAAGCTATCCCACATTGCCATAAAAAAGAACAAGCATGGTCATGAACAAGACTCTCTTGTTCAAACCTATTTGAAGTTCATATGGAGATCATTATAGCTCTGCTCGATATTAACTACAGTTGGACTGAGGAGGATGGGTTTGGGGTTGGAGACGACTCATCAGTCAGATATTGCATTTGCATGCCTCATTTTAGCAAGACCAAAATTCCAAGTTCTGGGATGGATGGGGAGGGACTCAGGAGAAGATTTTGATGGTGCCCTGACTTCATAACAGGCAAGCAGAGATAACTTTTCTTTGTGTCTCACTTCATTGACTGAAGTTTGGTTTTCCTAACGGTGGCTTGGGTGTGGGTTCTATGTTATCCAAACTACTGAAGTTTGAGGGTTGAGATAAAAAGTTCTGTTTTTGTATTATCATGAATATTACACTGAGGTATCTCAGATGTTCAGAAGAAGAGTTGTACCGAGTGGTTTATTATGGCTTGCAGCTCTGCAACAGAAGAGAGGCTACTGCCACATATGCAGCCTTGTGAGGTCATGAGTACCCGCAAGTTTCATGGAAACCAATGGAAGCTGAAGTCTATGGGAGGTGACAGTGCTGAGCGCTGTGTTAGACTGGGCCCCATCTGAAGGAGTTTGATCAGCTTCAGCTGCTGTTCAGTGCTGGGCAGTGTGAAAATGACAAGAATCATGTCAATTTCAGTTCGCAGCTGCCAGGAATCCTATGGAGCTTATTTCCTTTTGGAAATAGACCTCAGTGTTTGCAAAATGAAATACTGCAGGATTTCAGTTCCACAAAGAGTTTTGAGTTTATGGCTTTTCATCCCAATTCAAGGGATGAAAGTTCCAATAACTTGAAAATTTTCCCAGAACTGAAATTTGGATTCCTGGCTACTTCTAGAATAATTGTTCCCCTGAAAACAATACAGTTGCATTTATTCATCACTGCACAATGATCCCCCCAAGATGTGGTAAATGTACGTGGCAGTATGAGCAATAGTCAGTGCTATTAATGATGTTTCCTGCCAATGATGGTAGACCATTTGCCTGGCATAAATGTTTGTAATGTTTATATTGTGTTCAGAGGATGTAGTATTAGAGTTTGATATAACAATCACTTCTGTTGTGAAAGATAAAATCGTGAGGGGAATAAATATTTATCCCACCTCCAAGCTCAATGCATTTGTTCTAAAAGCCAATCCCAGAGACTACAAGCAGAACTATTGTAGTTCGTAGACTGTGGCCTGGTCTATACTTACCTTCCGGATTCGTCCGCAGTCGACGGGAGATATACAAGTGACGTAAATCATTTGCGCATCTCCCGTCGACTTCGCTGCATCTGGTCCACGCGCTGTCCACACTGTGCTGCGCCGACAGGAACAGCTTTCCCATTGACGCAGTGGTATGCCACCTACTGGGGTGGTTTTCCTGCGTCGATTGCTGGATTGACCAAGCAGGTCTACACAGACCGCTCAGTCAATCCAGAGCAATCGATCTTACGGTGGCGAATTTACTGCCATCAGTGTAGACCCAGCCTGCGGTACCACAATGTAATTTACCCATGCTGGCAGCAGTGTATCTTTTGCTAAGACGAAGAAGAAAATCCTTATATTTAGAAAGATAGCCTAAGTTTTTCAATACTAGTTTTACTACATTGAAGTGTTATCTTTGAATGTTCTGTTTAAAGTCCTTTATCTGTTTTTACATGGATTACACTTTAATATTTTTTTCCTTTAAGAAACCTGAACCTTTCCTCACATTCTTTTTCTTTGCATGGAAAAAGATGCTGTTGCTTTGCTTGAGTTTTTTTAAGTTGTGCAAATTAATCAATGGAATTTCTGTTTTTATAGGTGTCTTATTAAAAAGTCTGGGAGATGTCATCCAAAAAAAATCTTCATCCTTTCACTTCCTGTATCCCTCGCCATCATTCACTACATGCCTTTCAACTTCTGCTGCATGGGGCAGGGGATTTATCATGTTTGACTCTGAGTAATGTTCGTTTTCGTGTGTGGGTTGCTTTGAGGGGGATGGGGTTGTGCTTAACCCGTATATAGGAAGACAGATTCCTGCCCCAAAGGGATTGCATTCTGCACAGAAAACACACACACTCCTGCCCAGATAGATGTGTATATATATATAAAATGGCATGTAAAAGGCTATGGTAGAGATGCAGCACTAGACTTCGTGTTCGCTTCCTAGATCCTGTGTTTTAACCCTTGGCTAATTCCCTTTGTTTCCTTACCTTTGTCAATTTTAAAGCCTGCCTTTCTTATTTTTTAAAGAGCAATCTTTGGCTATCTGATTAATTTTCCTTTTTTAAGTATAAAGCATAAATAAACCGTTTCCCTCTTGTTGTTGTGTGGTATTTCTTTTGAGGCCAAGATTTTCAAAAATAGGAGACTAAAGATAGGCTCCTTAAATCTGTAGGTAGGCACCTCAAAAGGTGGCCTAATTTTTAAAAATGCTAGGCACTCAGAAGTCAATGGGAGTTGCTAGGTGTTCCGTGATCTTGAAAAGCAGGACACTCATCCATTATTATGGATAGAGAAGCCTAGGGACCTAAGTCCATGTATAGCCACCTAAATGCTAGGGGCCTGATTTTCAGAGATGCTGAACACCCACAACTTCAGTTGAAAGCCATGGCTTAGCAACTACGAAAATTAGACTACTTATTTAGGAATCTAGGTAGGGATTTAGGTGCGTGATTTTATGCACCTGCTTTTGAAAAGGTTGGTCTAGAGTGAGAGTTTCAAAATTGTTCAGCACTGGTCTAACTCTGGGAAGCCAGGGGAATCCTGGGAATGGAGTTTGGTGAACGCAGTGCACTTTTGAAAATCTCACCTTCAGTGCATGAATATTTTGTGTTTAACCAGGATGTGGCAATAGAGGATGCTACACGAGTACCATGAGTGAGTTAACACTGTGGGAGGACCTTTAGCTTCTGACATTCTTGGACCTGAGTGCTTGGATTTGCAGCCTCAGTGCTCCATGAGTACTGCGTTTTTGCATTTAATTTTTCTGGGGGTGCGCTGTGGTTTTTTTTTAAGCAAAAATAGAAAAATACATAGCAGTTGGCTTGCAAAGATTGCAGGCTCCACGTGCGTTGCCAGTAGACCCTTGCTAACTGTTTGCACTGAAACTAATAAACTGCTGGAGAAACAGTTGTTCTGTAAACTCCTTCCGCCATGACGCTGCTTTGAATTCAGTGAGGCTTTGTGATGATGCAGGAGTTTGCCCATGCAGAGCATCTTAAAGGATCACTACTTTAAACTGGAACCAAGCAGCTTTTTAACTCTTTCTTAACTCCCAAATCGTTGGCAGGATTTTGATCAAAGGGTTGTTGTTTTTTATTATTACCTTCTTTATGGTCTGATCCTGTGCAGTGTTTTACCATTGATTGAACTGAGTGCAGGATCAGATCTTTAGAGACCAAGAATGGAAAAGTTCAGCCCAAAAGCTAAACAGTTCAGAAAAGGTGTGAAAACGGGATTAGAATGGAAATTGTTTTACATCCTTCCCTATGGTAATATCAGCCAGCATGAGTGATATAACAATACAGGAGAAGCCCCACTATTTAGATAAAAGAGGCAGGTATTTGAACATCAGCTGTAGATGATTTACCACCTTTCATTTGACAGCTACAGGACTGAATGTACTCTTGAGTCAGGGACAGCTCCCTATAAGGAAATTTACCTGTAAATGTTTCCCCTGAGTGAGACAATCTGGATTTAATAAAGATGCCAAATTTACCATGAGAAAATGAGAGGCTAGAGGCCAACATGATTAAGTGACAAAATGGAGTTGGAAACTGTGAGGAAATGAGGAGGAACAGAAGGGAACCCCAGATTAAAAATACGTTGTGAAAAGGAGGCTAGAAAGACCTGAGTAGAAGCTCTGAGAGGCTCCTTGGTTGTCAACCGACCAGCTCATACAGTGCCCAGATACCTTTAGATAGCGCTGGCCTTGAGTCTTTGCTTGTCCTCTACTTGAAAATGTGTCAAAATATTGCAAAAGGCTTCTAGTGCTATTTATAGAAATGAGATCAAATTAAAGCCAGGTTTGGAGTTAATGAAACCTCATGGCTCAAGAGCTGTTAAATCAGAAGCCTGCTTTGGATTCAGACCCACCAGATCTGAATCTTCAGTTTGGGAAGAGAAGCATTCATTGACATGGGCCCCGTTTTTTTCCGTTTCCTAATAAATTTCATCAGTCAGGCAGCCTGCCATGGATAACTGCTGTGAACCCATTGTTACAGGCATGCAGTGTTTTAGATCAGTTCAGCTCTGCTCGCTTGTTCAAACTTGAACAAACTCATTCGTTTCATCTGGAAAAGTTTACCAATACAAGTGGGTGTTGTTGTGGTTGATGGCTTAAAACACAATCTTGAAAAGCTGACTCTAAAGACTTGGGAATATATTTTCATCTCAGTGTGTGAGAATCTGCGTGGGTAACACCCAATATAGAAAGGGTAAAAAAAAGCCGAGTCTGGGAGGTGCAGTTCCCAGCTGGGGCAGGCGTATGTGTGCTATCTCTGCCCTTGCTAGCACACTAAAAATAGCAGGGTGGCTACAGCAGGTAGGGCTAGCTGCGTGAATAATAAACTAGGATCTCAGAGAGGGTTGCACTTGGGTGGCTAACCCAAGCCACCTCCCATGCCCTCATGGACATACTGCTGTTCTTTGGGCAGGTCTATGCTTAAAACGGTGAATTGGCGCAGCTGTGCCACTCTAGTGCTTAGGTGAAGATGCTCCTACGCTGACGGGATCAACAGATGGAGTCACGGCAATCCAGAGCATGCAGAGAACGCCATTTTACAAATTGGCCTCCTCCGCACAGCGTGACCTCACACGCACCGTATGCACGTGGTCACGTCGCACAGAGGATGCTCTTTTGCTTTACAAAATGGCGTCCTCCATGCAGCATGACCTCGCATGCACCGTATGTGTGTGTGATTATGCAGTCCAGAGGATGCCATTTTCTAGAGCAAAATGGCATCCTTCTTGCGGCGTGACCTTGCATGTACAGTGCATGTGAGGGCACACTGCAGGGAGGACATCATTTTGAAACTGCAACTTCCATGCTGTGTGGGTTACTGGGAAACAACACATCTGAAAATGGGGCCACACAGAGAAAATGTTTAGGAACCGCTGGCGTAGATAATCCATCTCCCCAAGAAGCAATAGCTATGTTAGTGGGAGAAGCTCTCCTGCCGACATAGTGCTGTCTACATGAGAGGTTAGATCAGTATAATTGCATCACTCGGGGGGGGGGGGGATTTTTCACATCCCTGAGCAACGTAGTTATACCTATTGAGGTATGTGGTGTAGACCTACTTCAGTGCACTAGCTCAAGCAGAGATAACACATGTATGTGTACCTGAGCTGGGAATTACACTTCCCAACTGTACTGCAGACATAGCCTTTGGGGCAAATTTTGAAATGCAGGTACCTCAGATTTGCCTGCAAAAACTGAATGTGCACACAATATTGAATTTGCACAAAAGCTGAATATGCACAAAAGTGAAGTTGCACACACAAAGTCCACACACACATGCACAAATTGCAGTTAGGTGCAAGTTTGCCAGATTTGCAGGCACAAATAACCTTTTACATATGTAAATACAGGATGTACAATCATTACAGTTTGTGTGTGCACACATCTGGGGGACACATCATAGGTGCTGCCTTCTAAAATCTGGCCTTAATTTTAGTTTGATTCAATATGCAAGTGAAATGAACCTGTAAAACATATGGTACAAATAGTGCTCACCTAAGAGGACTGGGCAGTTCAGGTTTGATTTGTGACCTTGTTTTAAATTCCCATTTGTGTGGGAGTCCACTATTGGCCTTTAAAGAGAATAAACTGAAACCTTCCACAGCTGCCTTTCATCACTGACACTGTTGCAGACAGATTCCAAAGCAGACAGTCTTTATCTGGTGGAGTTGTTGGAACTACTGTGGATTATTCCATGCAGAGCAAACCTAACATGAGTATTGTCAGGAACAAAGAAACCATGTTGTTTAATTCCCCAATTTATGCCTGTTTGTATTTGAAATAAATGTTAGTATTATGTACAGTAATTCAGTTTGAGAATTTTTTTTAATGGAGATATGATGGTGGATTTTAAATCACATTTGGACGTGAAATCTTTGAGTTTGCAATTCCCATAGATTACTGGCATCTGTGGACCCTAGATAGTCTGTAATCACTAAGATTGGTCTAATCTTCCTATGGAAGGTTTTCAAAGGAAGTATTGAGTTACACAGATTGTTAAAAGGACTAGGTTTTAACTTGCAAAAAAGTACTTGAAAGCAAAATGCATACATTAGTGCAAGAGCTGTAAAGTAAGGATATAATGCTTGTAACATTCAGACATCCTAATGTGTAATTTGTTATCCAAATAATAAAACTTCCGGGCAGACATATTCTTTGCTGTATTCAGTGGTAAGCATGTAAAAACTGGCAAGCCATTGTTCTCATTTCTGAACCTTTTATGCACCTTTCTTTTCACTTGTTCTCTGCTGTCTGTTAATATCATGCCATGGAGTTAGGGAAAAGCTACAGAGGAATGACATAGCGAGAGACTTAATTAGTGTGAAATGCAGTATATGAATAAAATAACAAGAAAAAGCAGAGCTGCATTTTCCAGAGGAAACTGTGATTTAGATTCCTGCTAAATGTTTGGACTGTAAAGGATGAAACTCCAAAACCTTCGACATCATGCCCCTTATTCTGATCACACTTGAAATGGTCTCGCTTAGGATTTACTCCACTGAGGTCAGTGGAGTGCCGAAGTCAGAATCATGCACATCGTGTCAGTTTCATCTCCATTAAAGATAATGGAGTTACACCACGGATTATACTGGCCCGTTAAGTGTTTTATACTAGTTAACCCTTGACTTTACTGGATACAGAAGTTTCGCCTCCTCTCTGAGTGCTCAGCCGTGGAACACTTTCACCCCAATGCTAAGGGATTAAATGCGTAACTGAGGATTGCAAAAAGGATGTGGAAATTGTAAACTAAAAGCGAGTAATTCCCTAAAAGTGGAATCTTTTTTTTTTTTTAATGCTTGCCCTGCTGACAGCTTTCGGAGGTAAAGCATAGTCGTGTTTGGGCTTACCTGAATCTGCACTGAGGGAGAAGGGGGCTGAAGGAGAATCAGACCTAACCCATCACTATACCTGGGAAGCAGCAAGGCAGGATGCTGTTGTTGTGCTGTCCTGGAGTGGGGGCTTGGTGACACGTCCAGCAGCGCACTGAGGAAGTATGCACTTGGAGGCATAGTCTGTGCTGCACGTGCATAAATGAAGGTGACCAGTGGCTGGCAGCGTGCGCTAGTGGGATGAACGCCTGCTCCTGATTGAGGCAGCAGGAGCTGTGCATGCCCCGCCATCCTCTCCTGAGCTGAGCAATGCAGAGGGAAACATTTCCTTGCTCTGGCATCAGGATAGAGAGCAGGCTGGCACCAGCTGTCAAGTGGGCCAGTGAGCGACCCCTCAGTAGCTGGTGTTACTCTGATCTCTAACTGGATGACAGAGCAGGGAAATACTTCCCTTTGCATGACATCTCATTTGGGACAAAGGTTTCTAAAACTCAGGGGAAGTGTCACAAAATGTAAATGAATCTAAGGGAACGTTTGGTCTTCGTGAGACACAGCCACGTTGAGGTGGATGGATTAGAGGTTCAGAACATAACCATATTTTGTTGTATCACTTTGTTATCAAAATATTGTAAGTTGACTAGAGGAGGAACATTTCTGAAACTAGAGGAGGAACATTCATGCAAATGGCAGGCCAACGCTTCTTCATGGCAGAAGCTGAGCTTCTAGCTTTGGGTGTAAACTGGAAAAGTCCTTTTTGGTTTTCACTGCTCTTCTGCTGTGGATTGTAAAAAAAAAAAAAGAATCATTCTCCAGAGCTGTGCAAAACCCATGACATTCTGGGAAAACGTTGTTCTGCTCACATGCTGATATAATATTAATGCAACGTTAACATTTTGTTGAGTGGGCAAGCCTGTTTGTGACCTGATTCTGTGGCAGCGAATTGTCACATTGCAGTATGATGTAATTGGGATGCAGCGGAGTGTCTGCACATTCTGGTGCCCACATATCCCAGAGGTGACTTGGACTACATGGCCACACACCACAGTAAAGAACGCCCCCTAATGTCCCTGTGCAAGCCACCTGGGCTCTGGACACGCAGATCCTCCCTGAATGGGTGGTGTTACAGCCCTGAGCGAGTTCCGACTTGTGGACCATTAGCACGCTGCTGTGCTGAATTCAGCTTTTGGATTCTGTGTGCTTTCTAGCCAACTAGGCAGCGGACACTGTCTCAACAGCCAGCATCTCAGGCACACTCCTTTGGTGCAGACTCCCGATCTGGTACCCCTTGTTGTTCCCCAAGACTAGTGCTGAAACCCCTGAGTCTCCTCGGTAGCATACACACACTCTCCCCAGAACTTTACCCCTGGGGACACTCTGGTGTATAGTTTAACTCTTTGGGGACCACAGGATAGCTAAAGCAAGGAAATCACAGGCTTTGCAAAAGAACTTCTTCAATACGTTCATTTTACTCATAGGAAGCAAGTGTTGAAGAGCAATGGACGAGCCACGAACTCCTACATGCAAACGCCTCTGCCCTATCTCCACCACTCCTGAGAGCCTTCTGGGCTTCCAGGTACCGCATGCCTCCTCTTCTACTGCTCAGCCTTCTAGTTCTGGTGGTGGGCTCCCCTAATTTGCTGCATATATAGGCCAGACAGAGCAAGGGGACATCAAGGAGAGAATTGTAGCTCTATAGGCTGGACTTAACAGAGAGGCTGAGCAAGCTGAACTCCAACTGAAGTCGTTGTGAGGGCAGGAGATACATTTGGCTCTATTTGTGATTGTAATTGCTTTAATCTAAGAGGTCATCCCTCTCTCTGGTGTCTACAGTTTTCTGCTCTGTAGGCTCATAGACTCATAGACTCATAGGTCAGAAGGAACCGATATGATCATCTAGTCTGACCTCCTGCACAAGGCAGGCCACAAAACCCTACCCATACACATTTATAACAACCCCGAACCCATGACCGAGTTGTTGAAATCCTCAAAAGTGAGATTTGAAGACCTCAGCTAAACCCCGAGCATGTGGGCAAGACTCACCAGCCAACACCCAAAAAAGAATTCTCTGCAGTAACTCAGTTCCCATCCCAACATTCCCACAGACCATTGAGCAGACTTATCTGCCGATAATCCAAATCAATTGCTCAAATTAAACTATCCCATCATAACATCCCCTCCATATACTTATCAAGCTTAGTCTTAAAGCCAGATAAGTCATTTGCCCCCACTACTTCCCTCGGAAGGCTGTTCCAGAACTTCACTCCCCTAATGGTTAGAAACCTTCGTCTAATTTCAAGTCTAAATTTCCTAATATCCAGTTTGTACCCATTCGTCCTCGTGTCTATATTAGTACTAAACTTAAACAATTCCTCTCCCTCTCTAACGTTAATCCCCCTGATATATTTATATAGAGCAAGCATATCCCCCCGGAGCCTTCTTTTGGCCAGGCTAAACAAGCCAAGTTCTTTGAGTCTCCTTTCATAAGGCAGATTTTCCATTCCTCGAATCATCCTAGTAGCCCGTCTCTGAACCTGTTCCAGTTTGAATTCATCCTTCTTAAACATGGGACACCAGAACTGCACACAATATTCCAGGTGGGGTCTCACCAGTGCCGTATATAACGGCACTAACACCTCCTTCTCCCTACTGGAAATACCTCGCCTGATGCAACCTAAAACCGCATTTGCTTTTTTAACAGCCATATCACATTGGCGGCTCATAGTCATCCTGCTATCAACCAATACCCCAAGGTCCTTCTCCTCCTCTGACGTTTCCAACTGATGCGTCCCCAACGTATATTTAAAATTCTTATTATTAATCCCTAAGTGCATGACCTTGCACTTTTCACTATTATATTTCATCCTATTACTATTACTCCAGTGTACAAGGTGGTCCAGATCTTCCTGAATAGTATCGCGGTCCTTCTCCGTGTTAGCAATTCCCCCCAGCTTCGTGTCATCCGCAAACTTTATTAACACATTCCCACTCTTTGTGCCAAGGCTCTTCTAAATACAGATGTTGCACGAGTTCAAGTAAAGGGATAATGATATTGCACTGGTTTTGGTAAACTGGAGCAGCTTTGTGAGGGGTCACTGTCCATTGCTTTAAATCTGACGTATGTCAGTTAAATCAATCAAATAACAGCAGCAACGTAAACCGGGCTTGAAGTGGTGTAGAATATCCATAGTCAGAGTTGCATCAGTTTAATGAAATTAGCGCAAATCTCAGCTTTAGTGAAACCAGTGCTGCTTCTGTGTACAGACTAGGCCGTAAGAGAAGAAAATTGTAGAAGCTAAAAGGAGTAACAAAACATGCCTTGTAAGGATAGACTCAGGAAACTCAGTCTATTTATCTTAACGAAGAGATGGTTAAGGGGTAACTTGATTACTGTCTATAAGCATCTACATGAGGAACAAATATTTGCTAATGGGCTCTTCAATCTAGCAGAGAAAGGTATAACCCGATCCAGTTGCTGGAAGATGAAGCTATACAAATTCAGACTAGAAATAAGGTGTAAATGTTTAGTGGTGAAAGGAATTAACTAAGGGTCATGCTGTATTCGCCATCACTGTGAAATTTGAAATCGAGATTGGATGTTTCTCTAAAAACTGCTCCATGAATTATTTTGGGAAAGTTCTCTGGCCTGTGTTATACAGGAGGTCAGACTAGATGATCACAATGGTCCCTTCTGGCCTTGGAATAAATGAATCTATTAATCTGTTAGACTAGAAAGTGAATTAAATTAATCAGGAACAAGGCATTCTCATTCCAGAATAAGATGGTTCGCACATGGAGTTCATTAGGAACAGCTCCACGTGTAGACAAGCCCCAAGTCTTCTCAACACAAAGTGGGAAATGACCTCCAGTCTCACAGTCGAGCACTATTCACAAGCACTGGACTCATTTAAAACTGCCAGCGCTCTATAATTATTTGACAATATCAAGCAATTATTTCCTTTTTCCAGTACACAAACAAGCACACACACATCTGCTCATCTCTCTTGTATTTGCTCCCTTTTGAAACTTAGGTTACCCAGTGAAAAATTGCCTCCAACTAGAGGCATTTTGGCACATCACATACATCAACTAAGAGGGTCAGGAGTTATTTTCAAATCAGAAAAAAGATAGAATACAAACACACCCTGCAGCTTAGGCTAAGACCAGTGGAAGGTCAGTGCATGTATTCTGCCTCTAAACAAGACGGAAGACTGCTAACTGTGCCAAATACCATATTTTGATTTTGTCACTGTCTCTGTACAGTCCTTACTACCTCGGCAAAGGCTGACTTCGTGACTGAAGTGGTTGGATAGGCTGATTTACTGTATGTGCGTTCAGTTAGCAGTAGAATCATGAAGTGAGGTTTGTTTTCTTCATCCTTCAGCTTTTTCAGTTTAAAATCAATGATTTGGTAACGGAAAAGAAACACGGAGCAGCAATGGGCCTGACATAAGCCATGGTGAATCAGAAGTAACTCCACAGAAGACAGTGGGATGATAACACTGTAACACTAGTGCCAAAGCAGATTAAGGCTTATTTACAACATTTTCAAAAATGCCTAAGCAGTTTAGATGCCTAAATCCTTTTATTTCCAGTGGGATTTAGGTTCTAGTAGAACTGAGCAGGCAAGAGTTTTCCCATACCTGGAAACTGTTTTGTTTTAAATTCCCATCCTGAAAAGTCAAAATTTCTAAAAATTCAATGTGGCACGTAAAAGAAAAAAAAAAATCAGTTTGGGTCAATCAAAACGATGCCTTTAAAGTGTTTTGTCTTTAATTGCTTTAAACTATAATTAACTTGAATTTTGAAACGGAAAGTCGCTTTGAACCAGAAAACAAAATCATTTCTTTTCAGAAATGTCAAAATGGGACATTGAGGCCAGTGTGACTCAGTGACCGGTCTGTGGACCAAAGCCTGAGATCTCCCCGTAACAGTTTAGGAAGGCAACAAGCCGATCCCTAGTATCAAAAACACAAGAACATAAGAAGAATGTAAGAATGGCCATACTGGGTTAGACCAATGGTCCATCTAGCCTGTATCCTCCTTTCCGACAGTGGCCAATGCCAGGTGCTTCAGTGGGAATGAATAGAACAGGTAATCATTAACTGATTCATCCTGCCAGCCATTTCCAGCCTCTGGCAAACAGCAATCCCAGCCTATCCTGGCTAATAGCCATGATGGACCTATCCTCCGTGAACTTATCTACTTCCTTTTTGAACCCCATTATAGTCTTGGCCTTCACAACATCCTCTGGCAAGGAGTTTCACAGGTTGACTATGTGTTGTGTGAAGAAATGCTTCCTTTTCTTTGTTTTAAACCTGCTATCTACTAATTTCATTTGGTGACCCCTTGTTTTGTGTTATGAGGAGTGAATAAAACTTCCTTTTTTACTTTCTCCACACCAGTCATGATTTCATAGACTTCTGTCATATCTCCCCTTAGTTGTCTCTTTTCCAAGCTGAAAAGTCCCAGTGTTATTTATCTCTCTCATATAGAAACTTTTACATACCCCTAGTGATTTTAGTTGCCCTTTTCTGTACCTTTTCCAATTCTTATATATCTTTTTTGAGATGGAGTGACCAGATCTGCATGCAGTATTCGAGATGTCAGCATACCATGGATTTATAAAGAGGCAATATGATTTTTTCTGTCTTATTATATATCCCTTTCCTAATGATTCCCAACATTCTGTTAGCTTTTTTGACTGCTGCTGCACATTGAGTGGATATTTTCAGAGAACTGTCACAGTGACTTCAAGATCTCTTTCGTGAGTGATATCGGCTAATTTAGTCAGCATCGTTTTCTATGAATAGTTGAGATTACGTTTTCTAATCTGCATTACTTTGCATTTGTCAACACTGAATTTCATCGGTCATCTTGTTGCCTGCTCATCCGGTTTTCTGAAATCCCTTTGTAACTTCACAATCTGCTTTGGACTTAACTATCTTGAGTAGTTTTGTATTATCTGCAAATGTTGCCACCACGCTGTTCACCTCCTTTTCCAGATCATTTATGAATACGTTGACCAGTACTGGCTCCAGTACAGACCCGTGGGGGACATCACTATTTACTTCCCTCCATTCTGGAAACTGACCATTTATTCCTACCCTTTGTTTCCTATCTTTTAACCAGTTACTGATCCAGCAGAGGACCTTTCCTCTTATCCCATGACCGCTTACTTTGCTTAAGAGCCTTTGGTGAGAGACTTTGTCAAACGCTTTCTGAAAATCTAAGTACACTATATCCACTGGATAACCCTTGTCCACATGCTTGTGTACCCCCCTCAAAGAATTCTAGTAGATTGGTGAGGCATGATTTCCCTTTATAAAAACCAACATGACTCTTCCCCAACAAATTGTATTAATCTAGTTGTTTGATAATTCTGTCCTTTACTATAGTTTCAACCAATTTGCCTGGTATTGAAGTTAGTCTTACTGGCCTGGAATTTCCAGGATTGCCTCTGGAACCTTTTTTAAAAAATTGGTGTCACATTAGCTATTCTCCAGTCATCTGGTACAGAAGCTGATTTAAATGATAGGTTACATACCACAGATAGTAGTTCTGCAGTTTCACATTTGAGTTCCCTCACTACTGTTGGATGGATACCATCTGATCCTTGTGACTTATTACTGTTTAATTTATCAATTTATTCCAAAACCTTCTCTACTGACACCTTGGTCAGGGACCGTTCCTCAGATTTGTCACATAAAAAGAATGGCTTAGTTTTGGGAATTTCCCTCACAACCTTATCTTTGAAGACTGATGCAAATAATTAATTTAGTTTCTCCACAATAGTCTTATCTTCCTTGAGTGCTCCTTTAATAACGTGATCATTCAGTGGCCCCACTGGCTGTATAGCAGGCTCCCTGCTACTGATGTACTTAAACAATTTTGCTGTTACTTTCTTTGGTTAGCTGTTCTTCAAATTCCTTTTTGGCCTTCCTAATCATATTTTTACACTTCATTTGCCAGAGTTTTATGCTTCTTTCTATTTTCCTCAGTAGGATTTAACTTCCACTTTTTAAAGGATGCCTTTTTGCCTCTAACAGCTTCCTTTACTTTGTTGTTTAGCCCCAATGGCACTTTTTTGGTCCTCTCACTGTGTGTTTTAATGTGGGGTGTAAATTTAGATTGAGTCTTTATTATGGTGTCTTTGAAAAGTTTCCATTCGGCTTGCAGAGATTTCACTTTTGGCACTGTATCTTTTAATTTCTGTTTAACTAACTTCCTCATTGTTGTGTAATTCCCTTTTTTGAAATTAAATGCTATCGTGGTGGGCTGCTTTGGTGGTCCCCCCAGCCTCAGGGATGTTAAGTTTTATTACGTTATGGTCACTATTGCCAAGCGGCTCAGCTATAGTCACCTCTTGGACTGGATTCTGTGCGCCACTTAGGACTGAATTAAGAATTGCCTCTCCTCCTGTGGGTTCCAGGACTACCTGCTCCAAGAAGCAGTCATTTAAGGTATCAAGAAACTTCATTTCTGCATGTCATCCTGAGGTGACCTGCACCCACTCAACATGAGGATAGTTGAAATCCCCCCTTATTATTGTTTTTTTATTTTGATAGCTTCTCTAATCTCCCTGAGCATTTTGCAGTCACTATTACCATCATGGTTATGTGGTTGGTAGTTTATCTCAACTGCCATGCTCCTATTATTCAAGCATTGAATTAGCTTCCATAGAAATTCTATGGCACAGTTTAGTTCATTTAAGATTTTTATTTAATTTGACTCTGTTTTCTTTCACATATAGTGCCACTCCCCCACCAGTATGACCTATTCTGTCCTTCCACTGTATTTTGTACCCTGGTATTACTGTGTCCCATTGAGTATCCTTATTCCACCACGTTTTTGTGATGCCTGGTATATCAATATACTCATTTAATACCAGGCGCTCAATATCTTCATATTTAGACATCTAGCATTCGTATATAAACACTTTAAAAATGGTCACTTTTTATCTGTTTGCCATTATGTCATGTAACTCTATCATTTGATTGTTTCTCATCAGATCCTACCCATATTTTATTCTCTTCCATCCTTCCCTCCTTACTAGGATATGAAGAATCTCCATTAATAGATCCTCCCCAAGCGATGTCTCTGTCTGAACCACGTGCTCCTCTGCACCTGATTTAGACAATTTCAAACGTTTTCTAATTTTTTTCAAGTCAAGAAATTTGTCAAAACTGATCCTTTCTCACAAAGAGTTTTGAAAACTTGACATTTTTCAATGGGAGAATGTCTGAGAGAAAAATGCCTGAGCAACTCTATTAATAAGTCACTTAGAGAGGCAAGGTGGGTGAGGTAATATCTTTTATTGGACCAACTTCTGCTTGTGAAAGAGACAAGCTTTTAAGTGTACACAGAGCTTCTTCAGGTCTGGTAGAGCATGAAAGCTTGTCTTTTTCACCAGAAGTTGGTCCGGTAAAAGATTCCTCACCAACCTTGTCTCTCTCATGTCCTGGGACCAACATGGCTGCAACAACACTGCAGGCAGTGTCACTTAGATGCTTTTGAAAATGGTGTCCTCTGTGCCTAATGGTTAGAGCAGGGACCTGCGAGTAACGGTTCTGAGTTTCTGCCTTTGTGTCTTCCACTGGAACTCTGTGTAGCTATACATAGTTGGTGCAAAGTGGTTTTAAAAATTCCCATGGCCACCTTGTGTAAGATATTTTAATCATCTGCACCCCGCTCTGGGTTACCCATCTGTAACGTAAGTATAATAATATTTACCGCTCCCATTTGCGTGTTGGGTAGGTAAATAAGGGCCACATTCTCCTTCCTTTATTCATGTGGTGATTTCAGTGGGGCCTTTATATAGACTATTCAGTCTCAGTAAGGATATTAGATATCAAGGATATTCCTGTTCCAGTGCTGTGAGATCTTCAGATGAAAGGTGCAGCATCAGGGCACACTGGGTCAGTTTTATTTTAAATATTTCAGAAGGGTCGCTTATTAACAGTACTTTGTGCGTATCAGGCTTGATTCTGGAAGATGCTCAGTAGCGTCATCTTCCACTGACTTGCTGGCTCAAATGAATCAGTGATTATTGAGGGGGGCTGCAGCATCTTGTAGGATAGGGCCCCTCTAGAGCCTTCCATTTGCTGATCGCAGAGTGCTTTGCAGCTATGGATGAATTTGGCATTGCACCACCGCAGGGAGGTAGGAGAAAGGAAGAGCTATTATTGCCATTTTAAAGAGGGGGGGATGAGGCACAGCGAGATTAAGCAGCATGGCAAAAGTCACACAGAGAGTCTGTGGCAGAACTCGGAACTGAACCTACATCTCCTAGTCCTGTGGCTCAAGAACAGTGTATCCTTTCTAGTGCCTCTGTCGATAACTGGAAGAGCAAAGCACAAAAACCGGGCCCTTTGACTGAAAATCTCTGTCTTTTAGTGTTTGTATGTCTGCCACTGCCTCACTGCTTAGAGTGAAATGATCGATGTATGTGAATCCAGTCAGTAGAAAGCTATGTGGAAAGAACAGGACCCCCACATGGGCGGGAAAAAGGGTACACTTTACTGGGTCCTGGAGGTCCTGGGGCGCCCAGCCCAGGCTGCTACCCCTAGTACCATGAGGGAAAAACTGGGGTAAATTGTAGATCATGCCTGAGGATATTTGTAGAAACTTATTTCCCTGTATCTGTGTGTCTGTTGTCCAGATCTTGTGAGATTTGCTGGAGCCAGTCAGAAGCAGTGTGAGAGCAGCCTCAAGCAACAATCTGAACAGTGAGATGCTAGGACTGCTGGCCCAGCCCAGGCCCTTCTCTAGAACAGAGTGTGGGCTTGTGCAGTTAACTAGGACGTGTGGTTTGAGACAGAGATTTCTGCTCCTCTCTGTGACATGGGCTATCATATTGAGATCAAGAAGTACCAGTCCCAGAGTTCCTTGTGCATAGGCAGGAGGGAGGGACAGCTGGTGGAAGAGGCAAAGCAAAGCACCATAAGACAGTGGGAGCCAGCGCTGCTGCTCCTTCTGGTAGGATTTGCAGGCCCAAAATATATGTGAGTAAGTGTCTAATTCACTCACAGTCACACACACACCCCATCCTGCCATGTCTGGTGGTGGCTGTAAAAACAAATCAGGCAGCCAGAAATTAAGGAAGTAAAAGAAAGAGGACTAAGAGAAGCTAAAGGACACCAATCTATCCTCCAGTTTTTCAAATCGGACAAGGCCTTTCTGCAGTCAGACAATATCCTAACTAGGGAAGCAGATGTACAAAATCAAGATGAAAATGATTTCAATATAGACACTGGGTCTGTGGCACTGGCAATCGATGACAAAGAAAAGCTGCCAGAACATGCATCCTGTGACTCCAATCTAATGCTTGAAGATAGTGGGGTAGCGTCACCGTTAGCACCACCACATTCAGAAGATCTACAAGAAGCAGGAGAGAGGAGTGCTACACTGGCTGAGTCTTGTCTTTTCAAAGATCCAGGCTTGGGGCCTGAAAAGAACAGTTAAGCCACCTAGGCACTTGTCTATTGAGTGTGAACCTGCAAGAGAAATGAACTTTGGGGGGCTAATTCATGATTTTTCAACGAAAAAGGCCAGAAAAATAAAGCTTTAAAGTTAATTGGCCTAATTATAAAATGTTTGCAGTCACATTGGTCCCTTAGAATAAAAAAATCAAGACACTGACAGGATATAATACCTTTATAATGCCCCAAAAGTTACAAAATAGTCAGCCAACGTGTAGGACGCTCAGCTGGGTGTTCTATGAAACCAAAATAGCAAAGGGGGGGCATTTTTCAGAAATGTAAAATATGTAACAGTAACTTCAGAATTCAAACTTTTTTCATGGCTCATGAGACTATATGTATGGGATGAGGGATTGTGGTATGTGCGTGGGAGGGGGCCCGTGTTACAAGTTTGTACTGGGTCTGAAAAAATTATGCTTGGGCCCTGGGAAAAAAGGGTGTTTTACCCTTTCCATGTGTTCTCTTTCCACACACGGAAATAAATTCTTTCTAAGTTCTAACGGAGCGTTATAATTTTATTTCGGGCCCTTCTGCATTAGCCTGATGAATACGGACCATTTCACATCCTACAGTCTGAACAGAGTCCCACAGAGAAGGAGATTTTTCGTGGAATTTGTTTAAACCCACATTTAATTTTGTGAAATTCAGGCTCAATTGTAAGGGAGAGAAAAGTCTAATGCATTTATAAAGAACTGTGCCACTTTCTTCCATTAGATGACTAATGGTGGGGAGCCTTAAACCTTATCCCTTGGTTCTTTTGGATTCCTGACAACTCTACTCTCTCCTGGGATGAGTAAATATCAGCCTGTTCCCAGGAAGATTAACTATTAAAATGATGGAGAAAAAACCAGCTACTTTTCAGATTGCTCCACTTAATCTGTCATCCAGATTTTACTTTCCTAGCCTCCTTTGACATTTACTGTCATGGCACTTTTATTTGTCGAACCCTATAATATTTTGGTGTGTTAAAAAGAGCCTAATTTTCTCATTGTGATAACTGATTAGGCTTGACATTTAGTACTTTTGTTTAAAACTTGTGGTCAGCCAAGGGAAGAGGTTCAGAAAATGACTATCAATTATGTCATCCTTGGCCCTGACATCACTGAAAAGATTCCATCTCGGCTGATTCAGAAGCACTTCTGTACTGAGTGGAGCTCAGACAATATGTTAGGTGTTTTACAGACAGGCATAGAGACACCGGGTGAAATCCTGGCCCTATTGGGTATGTCTACACTGCACACTAAGCCCTGGCTCTGACTCAGGGTTGAGCTCCAGTTTCCACTTCCACCCAGATGACAAGTCAGTCTGACTTGGTTCAGCAAACACCCAGGTCCTAGGACTCTGCTAAGTGGGATGGGTCAGAGCCCAAGTCCATTGTAACTTGGGTCCAAGCCCTGTCATTTTGCAGGGAGGATACAGCTGCCCACCTGAGTCAGAAGGTCTGTGTAGTGCTGTATGGACGCTTTAGCATGGCTGTGAGACCTGGGTCTAGGAACTGTAAGCTCAGGTTTACAATGCAAGAATGGGCTTGGAAAAACTGAGCCCACAAGCCTGGATTCTACAGCCCAGGTTAACATTGCAATGTAGACACACCCATTAGGTCAACAGCAAAACTCCCACTGACTTCAACAGGGCCAGAATTTCACCCAAGGTCCCTGCCCTGAAAACCTGATAGTCTAGATAGACAGCGTACATAGGTAACGTTCCCCTAGGAACAGGAGAATTAGGAAGCAGCAAAATCATGGTGACAGAGTAGTGAAGTTTAGCACAAGTTTTTTCCAATGTAACCACTTTCATTTAGACGAAGGGCGCAATTCACCTTGCCTTGTCTGGTCAAGTATATCAGTGCAAAATGGGTGTAAAATACTACCAGATCTGAGTGGCAGCATTTTACACACACTTTGCTCTCATTTTTACAGTGGTGCAGAATGGAGAATTTTGGACCTTACCATCTAGTTTCTTCGTTTAAGTTTTATTTTAAATATTTCAGAAGTTCAGGGAGGGACTAAAATAATTTATAGAAGATGCAGTCTGGTGTTTTGTACTGTCTGACTCTCTAAAGTGTCTGAGATGCAGTTTGTTTAACAGATACTATATATACGGGAGCAGATCCTCAGCATTTTATACCAGCTAAGGATCTGTCCCACAGTTTTCTATCTTTACTTTCTATTGTACTGTATTTAATTACCCAGATAGATAGTACACTACCACTTTCCACTTCCATAGATCCTTCTATCCAAGGATCTTACAACACTTTACAAACATTAATGAGTTAAGCATACCTCCTTTGAGGTATCAGATTTACTGACCTGTAAAATGAGATGTAGAGAAGTTAAGTGACTTGTCCAAGGTCACACTATGAGTCATTGTTAGAGCAAGAAACTCCCGATTTCTAATCTGCTGCTCTACACACTAGAAGGCTTTGCCTCTTCTGAGATAAGAGATCATACACAAAAAGGTTTAGGTCTTTTATTTTTGTAACTATTTTTAAAAATTGTTAACATTATGAATACTTTTTTGGTTGGTTTTTCATGTAGCAGGTTGTAGCTCTATTGTTAGATCTGCTATAGCTCTCCATGACCTGGCTGATAAAAATCCAGATGAGTCATTAACACTTAAATATCTGATCAGAACTACACATGTAATCGTTGTTTTGAAATGTGTAAGTCACATTTGGATTCAAAGATAATGTAATACCAGGCTTTGGGGATTAGCAGGGGGGAAAAAGAAAATGCGGGCTCCAGGTTGGGCGGGAAATGAATTGTTTTAGGAAGTTCTCCAATTGATGGGGACAGGGTTCAAGGGAATCCCATATCTCAAATTTTTACTGCTTCTAGAAGATGTGAAAGATGTGTGTGCATCCAGGGATACTGGAACAATTTGTATAGTGGCAGTGCTGCGAGCTGTTGAACCAAACTGTATATTATGGAAACCACTTCAAGCCAGGGGGTGCTGCAGTACCCCCAACACTCCAAGTTCTGAGTCTGTGGCGGTGGATTGGGAAAATGGGGGACACAATCATATTTTCCTTCTTGATCTTCAGTTCACTTCACTTTAGCTGATGGCTTAAAATTGTACATTCAAAACCCAAACACACACTAGCTGGGGGTATTTCCTTAGTCATCTCAATGCAAGTGTTTGACTCTCACAGCTCTCAAGACAGTTATGAAGCTGCATACCAGGAAGCTTGTTGCTTGCAAGATCAGAGCATACCTTGTACAGAATGACTGCAAGTCAGCTCACCTATTCGGCTCTCTTCAGCACAGGCTGGGAGTAACTGGCTTGAAGAGGCTGACACTCAATCCAGTAACCTTTGGTGTGTTTGTTTTAGGAGCTGTGCATGTGTGTGCCTTCATGCTGCTGTGGAACTGGCATACATTTTTTAAAAAAGTATCCTAAACTTAGGAGGAAGAATCTTATCTACTCTGCACTTGTGCCCTCCTTAGCAAAACACTGAAGGACATGCTCAACTGTAACTATAGTACTTAAGTCTCATTGACTTCAAGGGGTCTTATCACGTGCTTAATGTTAAGCATGTGCTTAAGTGTTTTGATGGGTTAGGACTTTAGTTCTGAAGTTCCGGAGTTCAGTGACATTATAAATTATTACAGTTATCATCCATCAGAGAGTAATTTACTTATTGACTCACTTATTTCATATTGGACTGTGTCTGGGATCCAAAGCCATTTGGGCTATTTGGTCATATGTAATAAGGTAAATAGATGGTAATTTATGTTAAACATTTATGTGGCTCATGCTTAGATATAAGGGTGAAGAGAGATGCACATTGTTTACTTCTTGTGAATTACTCTGTACGTTACTATATGACAGCAACATTATGATTGAAAAAATCATGCTTTCAAGGAACATTTTTTTTACTTGGAGCTAGACTTTGAGTTAATTGTTTGTGCATAATAGGGGTTAGCAACCCAGAATCAGGATCGAAGAGTCATTATCTGCCTCTCAGTTACCCTGTTGCTCTGATGAGGGGAAAAAACTGCTCCAGGTCTATACCTGGTCTATACAGGAGGAAGGAGTGGAACTATGCTTCTGCCCAGTCTCAACCCCTTTCTGCCCACCTATGGGTGATGTCGTGACTTTGCAGAATCTGCTTCCATTCTCACACAAGCACTTGAGGTATAATGGTATGGGTGTGACAGAGGAAAGGGAATTACACCAGGGAGGGAGAGGAGTTATTTAAATTCAGCACTAATGTGGACATAAGAACAAATGGATATAAACTGGCCATTAGAAAGTTTAGACTTGAAATTAGATGAAAGTTTCTAACCATCCGAGGAGTGAAGTTCTGCAACAGCCTTCCAAGGAGAACAGTGGGGGCAAAAAACCTAGCTGGCTTCAAGACTGAGCTTGATAGGTTTATGGAGGGGATGGTAAAATGGGATAGCCTAATTTGGCAATTAACAGATCTTTGACTACTAGGAGAAAATTTGCCTATTGGCCTGTGATGGGATGTTCGATGGGGTGGGTTCTGAGTTACTACAGAGAATTCTTTCCGGGTGTCTGGCTGATGAGTCTTGCCCACATGTTCAGGGTTTAGCTAATGACCATATTTGGGGTTGTGAAGGAATTTCCCCCACAGCAGATTGGTGTAGGCCCTGGGAGGCTTTCACCTTTCTCTGCAGCATGGGGCACAGGTCACTTGCTGGTGGATTCTCTCTGTTACTTGAAGTCTTTAAACCATGAATGACTTGAGGACTTCAATAAGTCATAGATTAGGGATCTATTCTTGGAATGGGTGGGTGAGGTTCTGACCTGCGTTGTGCAGGAGGTCAGACTAGATGATCATAATGGTCCCTTCGGACCTTAAAGTCTATGAGTCTATGAGACTTATGGGATGGACCATGATCTTTCTCTAAGAAGTTTTAGAATCTAATTTGGTTTTGTGCCAAAACTGCTCTCACTGGTATCTATGTGATTTGGAGCAAGATCTGTCCCGTTTTACTGTATATGCTGGGTTTTTGGTTTGTTTTTAATATTTCACTTAGCTGGGACAATGAAATAAACTAGTCAGTTTCACTTTTGTTTCTAATCAGCTACTAGTCCATCTGAGCCAAATTTTATCTTTGTTGTAAATTTACAGTGAGGGTAGAATTTGACCTTTTCACTTTCAGGTTCTTATTCTTCATTTAAATTAAGGGACAGATTCTGCAGCCATTAAGTCTCTGATTCAGCAATCCATCCCTATTCAGCAAAACACTTTAAGAATATACTTAATTCCCGTTGGCTTCAGTGGAACCGAGGCACATGCTTAAACTTTAGAACATACTTACATGCTTTGCTGAACTGGGGCTTAACTGAGCAAAGCAGCCATTGACTTCACTCGGAGTTCTGCTTAATATACAGACTGCAGAATTCAGCCCTATATATCTTCTAAAAGGTGCTACAGTTTTAGTTTTAATTCCTGTAGTGTCTGAGCATAAAAACACTTTGCTTAAGTGGAAACTGCACAAACATAAGTGCTGCAAGATGAGGAACAAAACCATTTTTTGATGTACCAAACCAAACTCTACTTGTATCTGGATTTATTTCTTGTAATGAGTATGTGGAAAATGACCCCCCACACCCACCCCTCCAAATCCCTGCCCCAAACAGTCTGGTTGTTTCGAGTTGACAGACCAAATAACTGTAATTCGTCTTCTGTCAGATCTTGCAGAATATAGGATATAGCCCTTTTTTAAGCTTGTTGTGTGCAATAAAATTAGATATAATTTCAGGTGGCAGCAGCAGGGGAAACACTGAGGGGAAAAATTAAAACTTTTTGGTGGAGCATTCTGCAACATTGTTGCTTACCCATGCATGCAGTATGTCTAAAAATAAGAGCAATTGGAACGGGAAGCTTACCAGATCTGTTGATTTATAATGGCTTTTTCCTGGTTTACTGCTTGAGTGCCCTCCCCACTGAGATTAGATGTTGCAACCAAACTGCCATTAGATAATAAAGGAACTCTCTCTCTTTGCTAATTTACAGTGCTCTGAACTTTATGGCATCAGCTTTATTTTTTAGCATCACACAGATAAATGAGAAAGATGGCTTCTAACCTAACTAAAAAAAAATGTTTCCTTCCAAATGGTAGCCTTTAATATATAGGCCCAGGAAAAAATACCTATAGACATATCTTTGGATCTGACTTGAATACACAAAGCATCTTGAGTTGGAATTGTATTTTATTTCAGGATGTCAGACACATGAGTTTGTATCAAGGAAAACGTATGATAAAAAGTGGGGTCTGGGCCACATATCATTATAATTGCATTATTAATCCTTGAGTTGTCTTTAGGAAGGATGTTGACACTACAACACAAATGTAAATCTATTGATCTCATTGTACATTTTTACTTTTAAGGACCCAGCAGATCATATGCTAGTGAAGTAATATAACGTACGGTTTGTAGGAAAAAAATGCGTTTTATCGCTACAGTATAAAAGCCAGATGTTTAGAGAAACATGTACCGTACGGAGACAGCTTTGAGTTGTAGAAGTTGCTAAAACCGTGCAAAGCTGCTATTATGGAGAAAACAGGAAGACAACTTCCTCCATGAACATACACCATTTCCCAAGGAGGAAACGGGCTTTTTTTTTTTTCTTTGCCGTTTGTTGGTTTTGAAACAGAGAGACAACTATTAAGTGATGACCATAAAAGGCTCATAGTAGCAATGACATCAGTGGTAAAAAGAGAAAAAAAAACCAACCACTTTAAATAAACACAAGTTTTAAAGGCCTTTGACTTCCCCTATAAAAATGTAGCTGTTTAGACCTGCATTGATTTACTTGTTTTATTGTCATCATGCCTCCTGTAATACCAGTGCCCCCAAACTTTCTATTTTATGCTCACATGGTCAGCGTTCCAGGATCCTCAGGCCCCCATTTAATTGCTATTAAGTGGAGCAGCTTGCAGGCACCTCGTCTTTACTTAATTATTTTAAGTCCTATGACTGCATTCATTTTGAATACGGGGGGAGACTGCAGAAACTGCACATGTGCCCCTAGCATGCAATAATCGATTTTGATGACATGGCATGATGAGACTTGTAGTCTCCATGTGGCACACCTGGGGTTAGGGTAGCCACATGCAACACTGGAGAGAGCCAAGTGTTGTAAACTCTTGTGGTTTTGTCACAAGTCTCATAATATTGGATGTTTGTCTAAATGCCTCAGGAGATTTTGCTGCAGAGAAAAGCCTGAAAGTGTGACTCGAGTGTGCTCTAAGGGCAAATAAATGCCAGAAGGCCAATAAATAGACTCCCCAAATGTATCACTTTTTAAAAACCCTCATAATTTTTACCCCGTCTCATGATTTTTAGGGGGTGTAAGTCTTGATTTTTGAATGTTTGCGACTGACTGTGCTGAAAGCTCTGTGAATTTCATTCGTCCCCTGGCTTTCTCCTTAGCCACACAGAACACATGTGGCAAATTTTATTTTAAGAATAAACTCCATATTTTGAAGATGAATTCTTACCTTTATATGTATATACTACTTGTACATGTGTCTGCATACCCCCACACCGTAGGTCGAATTGGAACATTGCATGCCAGCACACATAGAACGGACAATCCAGGATGTTTTTGGACTGTGTTGTGGACAACTTCCTGGTGCAAGTGCTGGAGCAACCAACTAGGGGCCGTGCTCCTCTTGACCTACTGCTCATAAATAGGGAAGAATTGTAGGGGAAGTAGAAGTGTATTGCAACTTGGGCAGCAGCGACCATGAGATAGTCGAGTTCAGGATCCTGACAATAGGAAGAAAGGAGAACAGCAGGATGTGGACCATGGATTTCAGAAAAGCAGACTTTGACTCCTTCAGGGAGCTGATGGGCAGGATCCCCTGGGACAGCGGTTCTCAACCTGTGGGTCGCGACCCCGGCGGGGGTCGAACGACCAAAACACAGGGGTCGCCTAAAGCCATCGGAAAATACATATTTCCGATGGCTTTAGCCGCTGAGAAGTCGCGCTACCATCTGTAGCAGCGCTATTCAGCTGGAACGCACACCGTTATGGATGCGCGTTCCAAACTGAATGCCTGCGCGCATGCGCAGACGTGATTGCATCATCCGTCCGGGGCCTAAGGGGCGGGGGAAGCGGGGGGAACGCTCCACAGTCCATAGCAGTGCATTACGTGTGTCCGGCGCTTGCTGACGTCATCAGTGGGCGGACGCAGCAAGCGCCGGAGGACAGAAGCCTAGGAGGCGGAGAGCCAAGAGGCGGAGAGCCAAGAGAGCCTGCGAGACAGCCTGCTGGTGTAAAAAAGGTTAATAATGTAAAAACAGTACACACACCATACACACAATACTGTGTAAGTGTAAGGTGCTTTGTGTGTAAGGATACAGAGTAGCTGAATGCAGCACCATTTTATTCATCTTTGGGACCTGATCCTGCAAACACTTATGCAGATATCGCTGAGTAAGGTCACCTGCATAAGTGTTTGCAGGATGCAGCCCGCTGTTTTAACTCATACCTGGAAAGTTGCCATTGTGAAGCTCCTCCACCCTCAAGTCAAATCAATATAAAACAGGAGATTCTCTGTTTCCAAATTTTTTTATCACACTAGAATGATTACTTCCTTGGGGCTTTTAATAGGTGCAGCGGCACTGCATTGACTCCTTTTACAATTCACCTAGTACCCTTTAACAGGCTTAAGAGATAGGCCAGCAAATAATTGATAAAACATCCTCCACTGCACAGTTTCAGGGCGGAAGGATCACACGCACACACAAAAGAAGCAATGCTTGGAGCACCCAAAGCCACAGATTTTAAAATTGCACTAAAAGATTTGCTGCAACAGTTACAAGAAGCCAAGAGCTATTATTGCGATCCGAGTAAATCTCTTTATGAAAGAATGAGGGGAACAAATTTCCTTGGGTTACCTTGAAGGATTGTTTAGGCTGTAATTTTATTGTCTTTATTCAGAAATGTGGATCATTTCTCCTCATTTATCCTTCGAGGTCCAAACGTTCTCTTCTCACTATGGGTTTCCCCACCTTGCTGCTGGGTCCTGTTCAATCTTGATTTTTTTTTTTTAATTCCCTAACCCAGACCCTGGGTCAGAGTATATCTTTGTCCCTCTTGCACACCCTGATCCTGGGAGATGCTGAGCACCTCTTTGTGGCTGAGCAGTGTGCTGTCTTAAAAATAAAGGCCCCAGTTAGCAGATGTACTGAGGGCTCCATGTTAGAGACCTATGTTAAAAGTCCCTTAAGTCTTCAAACCAAGTGAAGGGTCCAACAAAGAGAGGATTCAGCTGCAATTGACAATCTTGCTCTTCTTTAAATCCACCATCAATGCTGAGTGCCCTCAACTCCCCTTAAAATCTATGAGAGAGGAGGGGATGGAGCAGCTCATAGAAAGTACCGAATGCCTCACATGATCAGACCCAGAGTTTGAAAGGTACAGAAAATACTTTCACCGTAATCCAAGTAAAACGGGCCCTATTTATACTGAAGTGGGTTGTAGTGAACCAGAGGGAGATTTTCAAAGGCACAAACGGCAGTTAGGCCCCTCACTCTCAGAGTTAGGCACCCAACTGCCATTTGTGTTTTTAATAATCTCACTCACACTGCTCCTGAGGTGAAATGATGCCATCCATCTACATACAGTCTGGGTACTCTAGCATTATGTGGGTGAAACGAGGAAGGGCTGTGGGGTAGAGTAGAGCCTGAGGAGTCTGTGTCCCCGATTAGCTTTACACACGAGAGTGAACTGATGGGTGTATTCATATGCATAGAGTTCCCTGCATAAAGGTTTGCAGTATTGGCGCCTATGTTTGTGTGAGGATATTACTGAGGGGAGGCTAAATCACAGAATTGGTGTTTGCTTCTGAGGGCTTTAGTTGTGTGGCCATTGTTACCTCTTCCTAGGGTGGAATCCCTACTCTAGTTCTGCCTTATAAAAGATCAGTCTCCTGCACTCTCCTTGACCAGGTCTACATGACATACCTATATCGGTATAACTACGTGGCTGAGGGGTGTGAAAAATCCATGTAGTTATACCGACCTAACCCCGCCGCCCCAGACAGCGCTATGTTGGCGGGAGTAGCGACAAAGCTACTGCCTCTCAGGGAGGTAGGTTAATTGCGCCAGCAGGAGTAACTCTCCCATCAGCATAGGAGCACCTTCATTAAGGCCATGTCTACACTACCACTTATGCCAGCAAAACTTATGTTGCTCGAGGTGTGAAAAAACATCCCCCGACTGCCGCTCGTTGAGGTGATTTTCTTATGTCAACAGGAGAGCTCTCTGTTCTCTCTGTCTTGCTTGGGCAAATTAGATCACTTAGCCTTATTTTTCTTTTTTCTGGATTTACTTGACTGTAATGTGTGTGGTAGTTTCTCAGCCTTAACACTGCATTAACTTTAGTGCTTGCACTTCTTTTGTTTTCCTCCATAAGCATAAATTAATTCCACAAAGAAATTTCTTTCATGCCCAGTGGTGGGAAATAAGATACAAGAATTCTCAATTAGCTTTCGCCGTATGAGTTTCATCTTGTTTATTTGATGGCCAGAGTTGAAACTGAGCCTGGTCTCTGTGCTGAGCACTTATTAACACAGGGTGTGTCATCTTTTATGTGTCAGAAGATGTATTGATGGGGTTGTGGAGAGGTGAGGGTTGTTGAGAATTTTTTCCCCTTTTCCACTCAGTTTATTGGGCAATGTGACATTTTCTATGATGACATTTTTTATTCAATTTTGTCAGGCACCCTGAGGCCTTCTGACAAGGGTGCATAAATAAAAACCCCATATTATTACTCTTACAGGAGAAAATTCAGATGACAGTGGAGAACATTCCCCTTGGTGCATATGTAGCAGAGACCCTTAATTTCCATTTTCTTTTGAGTGCATTATAATAAGCCATCTATTTGTAACTCGTGTAAAATGCCCTGAACAAAGGAACATTTTGGCTGGCTTCCTGGCTCACCATTATTCTGAAGTCAAAAGTTTTAAATGACACAGTGTAAAAAATAATGATGAATTTGCACTTGTTTCACAACGAATTTAAGGGATTTTGGGTGCCTGTGTTGGGCCCCCATTAATCTGAGAACTAAATTTGGCCAAAAGGAAGGTTGTGCATCTACTGCAGTAAGGATTGGTCACCTTTTATAGAAGATGTCCTGCCTGGCATTTTCCCAGAGTTATTCCTGCATTCTGAGCATTTAAATGACACCTTAAGCACAGGGAAGGGTGTGTTTTGCATCAGAAGGGAATTGAGAAGTTAAATATCCCAGTTTGGGAAAGATGGGCAGAACTTTCTCCTCAGGGTTTGAAGGAATTAGAACCAAAGAATTCCCATTCACCTCTCCCTTACTGGCTCCACACAATAACACACACACACAAAACAGATGGGCCCAAGTGACAAAGTTTAGATCCAAAACGAGAGGGTCCTGAGCCTTGAGGATGCCTGGTTGGCTGGGGATAGTGAAATCTGGAGTGAGAAGCATATTGTCCTGAGCCAGGAGTAACCTGGAGGCAGTGGAGACCAACAGGTAGTGCTGGTAACGACAAAGGGGTGTTTGGTCTGGCGCTTGAGGAACTGTGGAGAGGAGTTGCAGGAAGGGATAGCTCTCCTGCGGCAGCCACTGAGGAAAGAAGATTCCAGGGAGGAGGCCCTGAGAGGCAGCACTCTGAAATAAGAGTAAGAAAGATCTTTATAGGCATTGGGCAGAGCTCCAGAGCTCCTCCTGAGGAAGGAGGGTGGGAAGCCTGGAAAGGAAGACCAGGGAGCAGAGGATGTCAGGGAAGGCTGCTAGAGGAAGGGAGAACACTGAGTATGGACAGTGAAAAGACGAAGGCTAAAGAAGTTGGTGGTTCTCACTGCAGCAGGCCCAACAGAGAGTTCAAGATGGAGGTGAGACCGAGGAAGTAACAAGATGGTGGGAGAGGAAGGGTTCTCACTCTGGCAAGCCTAAGACAGAGTTTGGTAAAGTGTTAGGAGTTAAGTGGGACTGCAAGTATTTGAGCTGAGATTTCTTTCAGTGGTCTTCACTGAAAATCCTTGTTTAGGACCTGTTGATTGTAGAAATCCCAAGGCAGAGGGGCTGAAGAGACTGGAATTTTGGGTAATGCTTTATGTGAACTTGGGGCTGGAGTATCTTGAAAGGCACGTGGAACCAAACTGTGACCTGACCAGAGGGCCAAGTCATGAGAAATGGAAGCCCACCACAGGACTGCAGTGACCATCAAATGCGGTGTTAGAGGATAAAGAGCTGCTATACCATATTCCCTCAATGGAGGGGTGTGCTAGTGGGGAGCTCACAATTTTCAAGAGGACGTAAGTTGTATTGTAGTGGTAGCCATGTCATTCCCAGGATATTAGAGACACAAAACACTTTCAATAGACGAGACTCAGAGCTTAAATTCATAACTCTGATGGACACTATGGACTAAACATAGATCCTGGATTTATGGCTTATTACAACAGTCTGCATCCCATTAATCCCCTCTTTTTTGCCCTGTGACTGCAGGTGTTAGTGGGCGATTCTGCCTTGAATGGTCCCTTTAGAACATGTGCTAACTACTTATGCTGAGCAATCTCCTCAGAGTATCTTTCCCAGACCAAAATAGGAACTCTGTGTGGTTCAAAAGCTTGTCTCTCTCACCAACAGAAATTGGCCAGTACAAGATATTACCTCACCCAACCTTGTCTCTCCAAGAGCACTTAACTAAGTTCAGAGCCCAAGTCTCATTTACAAAAGTGACTTAAAGCCTATGTTCATGGAAAGTCACTGGGACTTAGGCTCCTAAGAGCAGTGGTAAACTGAGGGTCTCTGGCACCTGGGGGCCAAGCCTACATTTGTGGGGCTTGTGGGGGATGCAGATGTAGGCTTGGCCCTGCCGCCTGTCTCCCCACATTTACCTGCCGCACAGCGCCTGCCTTTCCTACTGCAGCCCAGCACCAGCTCAGATGAGGTCAGCCTCACCCCCTGGCCTGGGAGATGGGGGGGGGCTGGTCCTTCACAACACATGGGAGGGGGAGGCGCTGAGGGGCGCCCCTCAGAGCCACCTGCACCCCTCGCCTCCTGCACATGGTGAAGGGCCAGCCCGGCCCCTCCCCACAGGCCAGCACTCGGGGACCTGCCTCCCCTCCATCCCCCCGCTACCCTCTTGGTATGCCACTGCCTAAGACCCAGATCTTTAAAGGTATTTACGCACCTAGCTATGTAGATACGTGCCAACTGGAATTTTCGGAAGTGGCTAGGCCCCTAACTCCCATATGAAAATCCCATCTTTCAGTGCCTAAATGCCTATAAAAATCAGACCCTGAATCACTTTTGAAAATGGTCCTTAAAATCCTAGGTTACTAAAGTATTTTAAAAAATTTTACCCATTGACTTCACACCCTTGAAGGCTGTAACCATTGTGTATACAACTAGTGCACAGAAGCATTCAACAAAGGATCGGTATATGTAGTATAGAGAACAGCTACCAAAGCTATGGATCCCCCACGTTTCCTGGATGGAGAAAGGAAGTTAACAAAGTGAAAAGTTATTCAGGATGACAGTAAAATAAAAAGATGCTCTCAGAGGAGGTTACCAGACCCCTTTTGTTGTGCTACACAAAATGATTGTGCATAGGGAAGAGCGGGAGTGAATTTAATTTTTTTTTTAAAAAGCATTTGGAATAAAAGGTTGAGTGAAAGGCCCATGACCCCTCATCCAACAGGCCCTGCTTCCTTAGGAGAAGGATAGAAAAGAGTTTGAATCGAAGGCAGGTTGTTCTCAAAAAAGAAATGGACATTCTGCTTAAAGGGAGAGTTTATTTTGCAAAGGGGTCAAATAACTTCCTTCTCTGGGCTGTACACAAAGGCTTTGTCTACACTGATGAGCATACTTGAGTACTGAACCATATACACGCCTGCGCATGCTCCCCATACCTATGCTGAGTGTTGACATTATGCTGGAGAGAAGATGGATATAATGTTGTGTACATGTGTATACTTGTGTCCTCTCTGCCACTGCTGTAACGCAGTGTTAGTGCTACCATTTCAAGGATGGTGTCCTAGGATTCTGTGCGTCACAGGGGGACACTCTAGGAACTGCTTTGCTGTGCGTTGTTGGCATTGTCCCCCACCTTCACACATTTACTGATGGCAGTTCCTGATCACATTAGCCCTCACTGTTATTTCTGGCCAGAATGACTGGAAGACATGGAGAAATGAGATAATGATCTGGTTCTGCTTTTTGTGGTGCTCCCTGCTGCAGGACAAATTTTTATGCGGTGGAGTAGGCCATTGACGGCATGCTGAATGGAATTTGGGCAGAAGGTTCTGACATGTCAAAGATGGCTGACCTTGAGAGTAAAGGACAATTCATTCAGCTCACATGGTACAGTTATGGTAAACACCAGTATTAGTAAACCATCACTTCTGATGATGGAAAACCAGCACAGTGTGGTGGGATCACATCATTTTGGAAACCTGGGATGAGGAACAGTGAAGATAGGATGAAGAACAGAACTGCTGAATGAGGATAAAGACCTTCATGGAGCTGTGTGAGGTGTTTGCACCAAACCTCCACTGCCAGTACACATGATTCAGTGAAGTCACATCGGTGTAGGAGTGGGTGGCCATTACCCTGTGGAAGCTATAGGTCTATTGCAAACCACTTTGGGGTTTAAGAATCCACTGTTGGGATCATAGCTGTTCAGGTGTCTGAGGCAATTAACACTGTAATTTACCCATGGATGGTTGCTGTAAGAAATAATAGCTGGATTTGAGAGGATGGGGTTTCTGAACTGTATAGGGGCACCCATATCCCAAAACTTTGCTCACTATAAGGGATGAGTAAGTCTGTGAATCCAAAATATACTATTCATCTGTTCTGAAAGGCTTAGTGGACCACAGAGATAGATTCATGAATACCTATGTGCAAAACAATGGAAAAGTTCATGACACCTGGAAACCAGGATTGTACTTGAAGGGGAAAGAAGGGACTTTATTCCCAAGAAATGAAGTTGTTCTGTACGGTGCGTTTATGCCAACTGTTATTTTTGGGGCCCTGCATACCTGCTCCTAACTGGGCTCATTAACCATACCGTGGCCATCAGTCTCTCTGGAGAAAGGGGTATTCATTATAAGTTCAGTAGCTGCAGAGTGGTCGTAAAGTGTGTGCTTGGTAGACTGAAATCTTGTTGGTGCTGCCTACATACTCATCCAGATGCCAGTGTGGCAAATGCTGTTTATATAATTGTCGCCTGCTGCACACAGGTAAATGGGAGTGCTTTTGTCCCAAATGGGCTCAGGACAAGTCTGGTTTACAAACTCTTCTCACATGGTCCTGAGGCAAGGGAAATCAGAGATCCATATGTGCACACCTCTTGGCACAGCAGGGAAGGAGATGATGTGAGGGGAACTTTCACATTCTGTACAGTTGCTAGAAATGCACATGAGGGAACATTGGTACATACTTGTGGGGCTATATAGCTGTGTGAGGGTTTTGTACCCCTGTAGCCAAAGGTCATTAACCGTTTGTTCCTGTGAGTTTGTATACATCAAAAACAATTATAGAAAGGCAACTCCACTGAGTTATCACTTCAGGGTTGCATCTGTGCTGTGGTGGGCAGCAGTTGAGTTGTAATACGGTCATTCTGCAATTCGTTTGTCTTCACTTTTCACATTTGTTTATAAACCTCTGTTATCAGGAGCAAGCAGTCTCTCTTACATGAGCTTATGAAGATTTGCTTGGTGGTATGCAGTTTAACCTTTCATTGTCAGCAGTGCTAGCTGCACTTTATAGCTGCTATAGAGCACTAATTCCTACTATAGATGAGACTGGTTAAGGTTTCAGGGAGAAGAAGGGGGCCATTTATGCACAGGGTAGTAGCAGATGCTGTCAATGCCTGTATTTTTCCTGGAATTGTGTTTTGATTTTCTGTATGTGAACTAAGTCATAAAGACATTCATATCATCCTTTTCTGTGCATTAGGCTATGTCTACACTACTACTTTGGTCGGTATAACTTAGGTCATTCATGGGTCACACCCCTGAGCAACGTAAATTACACTGACAGAAGCGCTGGTGTAGACAATGCTATGTCAGAGGGATGGTAAGATGGGGGTGGGAGAAACACTGAAACTATGTAATCTTCCAAGGGACAAAAGACAGCTGTTATTAACTTCAGTCCACCAACTATGTTTTCTACCACTGTCCCCGCCCTCACTGGGACCTTTCAAACATGTGCCCTCCCCTTTCCAAGCAGACTTGGAACCATTGCTGCCTGAGGACTGACCACAAAATGCACTCAGGGGCACAACAATTTTTCATTCATAAACTGTTTTTAGGCCACAGCTGCAGCCAAATGCATAATAGTGGTTCATCAGAAATCAATATAATAATTGATTTAATAACTATGTCTTGCTTGGATACCATCGAACCATAGAAATGTAGGGCTAGAAGGGACCTTAAAGTCATCAAGTCCAGCCTCCTGTGTTGAGGCAGGGCCAAGTAAATAATCTCTGGAAGGTTTCGTCCAACTTGTTCTTAAAAACTTCCAGTGATATGGATTCCATAACCTCCCTTGGAAGCCTATTCCAGAGTTTAACTACCCTAATAGTTAGAAGGTTTTTCCTAATGTCTATCCTAAATCTCCCTTGCTGCAGATTAAGCCCATTGCTTCTTGTTCTACCTTTAGTGGACATGGAGAACAATTGATTGCTATCCTGTTTGTAATAACATATTTGAAGACTGTCTTCAGTCTTCTTTTCTAAAGACTAAATATGCCCAATTTGTTCCAGTATCTTTCCAGGTATCCAAGTTAGAATGACTAGTTTATAATTCCCCTTTTTAAAGACAGGTACTATGTTTGCCCTTCTCTAATCCTCGCCCATCCTCCATGAGTTCTTGAAGATAATTGCTAACAGTTCTTTGAGTTTTTGCTCATGTCCATTCTGAGTTAGTTGTGTGCATACCTCATACACCAGTAATTTTTTCCTCCTAGTGGTAGCCACAGGGCCGACTCTAGAACCCTCTGCAGTGGCATGCATATGGTCTCATATGTAGGACGCTGCCAGCCCCCCTCCCTCTCAGTTCCTTCTTACTGTCCATGGCAGTGCTGGAACACTCTCTTGCTCCTGCACGCTACAGTATTCTAGTGGTTCTTTGTTTTATATAGTGTACACAGCTGTTATTTCAGAGATTATTATCTAATAGTTAGTGGTTGATTAGTTTGTAACTTACCCAGGGTCAGGGCATTTAAACCGTGTGCTTCATGCAAGAAGCCTATACCTTTGAGCGGCCCACACCAGTACTGTTTGAAGAGCCTGGGAGAAGCCTACCTTCACGAGAATGGTAAGATCTGCAAAGGGTTTTGCCCACAAACCAAGAAGGACGGGACATTAGGCTCAAGGTCCTTCTCGTGGAGTCGGCATTTAGACTGGTGTCAGAGCCGCGATCGGACTTGGCACCCAGTATGGAGGTATCAACTAGAAGTGCTTCTCCGCTGTCAGTGCCCTTACAGCAGCACTGAACATTGCTGGCACCAAAAAAGAGAAAGGCACATGCCAAGAAGGAGCTAAAGTCGGCTAAGAAGAGCTTGAGCACTGTAGGGAAAGCAGATTTCGCCACAAGAACACCTCCTCCCACAAGGGCTTCAAACTCGACTCCGGTACCTCCGCCAACTCCTGGGAGTGGCTGAGGTCCCCGTGGTTCACTGGTCCCTTCTACACCTGAGGTCTTTCAGGCAATGAAGGACCTGTTGGCCATGCTGGTGCCACCTTCACTGCAGGAAGGCAGGGCAGGGCATCAAAGCTCAGATACCCCAGACCAGAGGCCAATCGAAAAAAGAAGCCAGTGCTGGTTCCACCACAGCCCCTCCCTTGGTAGCCGGTTTCACAGTGGTCACCAGAATCTTGGCACTGGTCCCCGGTACTGCATTGGCATGGGTCGGGGTCGAGTCTTCGGGATCTGTGGGCCAGGCACCAGTCACTGGAACATCGGTACTCATCTGAGGAACACTGGCGTTGATCTCCTGAACACCAACATTCCCCAAACCTCTGGCACCACTTCACGAGCCCCCACAGGGAATCTCCGGAGCCCTAACACCACAAAAATCCCTATAAGAAGCCCCAGGACAAGACGTGATCAAGGCGTGAACAGCACTCGGGCTCTTGGCATGTCTCCCTGTCACCAGAACCCTGATGCTTAAGAAGCAGTGCAGAGAAGCACACAGCATCAGCAACCCCTTGGTTGCCAGCTTTTAGATCCTCAGAAGAAGTGGTGGTTGCCTGGAAGTTTGTTAACTACAGACAGATAGATTTTAAGTGATTACAAGTAATGAGGTATAAAAGTCAGAACTGGCTACAAGAAAATAAAAGTAAAATGCAACTAGTACCTAGCTCAAGAAGCTGAGTGAATTCAAAGCAAAAGTCTCGCCACATGCTTCAGCAGTCTTACTGGCACAATTCCTTTCAGACAGAATCCCTCCAAAGTTGCTTTAGTCCAAAGCTGTTTCTTTGTTCCTCAGGTGTTGTGGATGTCATGGGCAGAGGGGAAGGGAGGAATCACTTGGTCTATTCCCCATTGATATACTTTTTCCATCTTCTTTGAGAATCATTTCCAGCTGGGACTCAGGAGACAGAAAGTCTGTGGGGATGGAACCTCTATCTGTTACTTTGTCAAGATACAAATTTCTCACTCACATCCTTTTTCCTGCCAAAGAATGGCCACTTAACCAGGTGACAGTCCATTTGATTTCCTTGATGCCTGGCTGAGGCCTCAGTTTGCCTTTTATCTCCGAGGAACTGGTTTGTGCCTGCTTTCCTAAACTCGGAACATGTCTCAGTAATGCCATACAATAGAATCTTATAACTTTACATACAATGTTGCCGCACATATTTTACCAGAACGATAATGATCAGCAGATTATGCACAAAATGTGTAATAGCCTTGAAAAAGGGGTGGACATCAGCATGCAAACCGTCACATATCCCATTCACATAAAATGTGGCACAGATGTGGGACGGTGCCACAGATGAGGCGTGTATTTACCCACAAACCTCAGACGTGCTAGTTTACTTGCTCTCTGAAACATGCTTCTGGGATTTAGGTGTGGACAATAGTGGGGTGATGGCACAACCACACGCATGGACAGACCCAGCGGATCTCAAACCCAAGCCTGCAGAGCTGCACATCTCCTTTCTGCCACCTAGCAGCAGCTATAACCAGCTTGCCCACCACTACTCATGACCTGCCAATGACAACAGACCACGGACAAATGCCACCTCAAGGGCTCTGACAGATAGTAGCCTCCTGGCTCCTGATTAGCTCGCCACCTTATATAAACCCAAGGTGCATTCCAGAAAACGTCCGGGCAACACTGTGGATCTTCTATAACTGCCATGGTCATTCCTGTTCCTTGTTCTTTGTCTGCTAGCTTTGACCTCACTTCCAGACCCTGAAATCTGACTCAGACTCTGATCTTTAGTGTCAGCCCTGGCCTGGAATGTGATTACAAACTCCTCTGCTACTCGCAGCCTCAGGTTTGAGCCTTGCTGTGACCCTTGGTCCTGACTGCCCTTTTCAGGATCCTGACACATAGGCTCTAGTGTAGATATACTCAGTGTATACTCTGGCTTGGTAGCAGTTATGGAATGGGTGATTTCTGTGCTGCTATTATATTGGCCATCGTATTTTGTAATAGTCACTTTTTAATAACCTGTTTAGGGGGAGTCAGTTTTACCACCTATGGTGCGCCACTGCAGCTCTGTTCTTCAGGCAAAAATCTCACAGAAGTCAAGGAAGGTTTTGGCTGGGTAATGACTGCAGGATTAGGCCCCTTATCATAGTCAAAGTGTCCCTCTGTCTCTTGTGTATAACATCATGTGGTCCTTGAAGGTGTGGTGCAGGGATGTAAGTGATGGTATGTGCCAATTTCTCAACCTTGCTTTTCCTCTCTTTTGAAAACTATTTTCCACTCCCCACACTGTTCCACCACGTATTCTCTTTCTCTGTGAGAGAGCACTGGCTCGGGAACAGACAGGGGTATGCAGCCCATGAGTCCACAATTACACAGATGTAGTGACCACAAACACCCACCTAAGCTATCTGCCGGGATTTCAAATCCTATCCCAGAAGCAAAATATTGACCACAGAGGGACTGTGGAGAAACCTTGCACCCTGCCTGCATGTGGAGGAGGTTGATTCCAACCCCCGTGTTTTTGGCACAAAGCCCACGACTCAGGCTTGGGGGTAGAGGCAAGAACTTACTCAAGCAGAATATCAAACCGCATCACAGAGTGTGCAACAAAGATTCAGAAAATAGCTAGAGTGAAGGCACGTTGAAAGCCAGGGCTGCGAATTCTAAGAGACCTGCTGGTGTGCAAAAAGGGAATTCCACAAGTTTGGAGCCAGGTGTCTTGAAGCCAGTGGTGCTGCACTATCTTTGAACCAAAGCGTGGTTTGCTCATATGGCAGTAGGTGAGGCTCTGGCTGACTTCCAAGGGAGTTTGCTCTGTTACTATCAATACAATAACTTGACTCATTGCCAGTTTTGTTTCTTTCTTGACTTCTTGTTGGCAACACGCGTGCAGACTGGCCAGCCTTGTGCTTTTGATGCTGTTTCAAGATCATCAGCACAAAGCGCTAGCTTGTGAGTTTTCTTAATTGACTCCCTTCCACAAAGTTCTTCAGATCTGAATTGTTTCCTCTGCCCACTCCCTCTGTAGACAACCAAGTTGCCAATGTCATTTACCTCCCTGAACATTCATTCACCCATTTCCCTCCAAACTCCCAAATCCTATAATGCCTATTTTGTTGAATTAATGGTAGGAAAGATGCAAGGTTTTTATGATGGGGGTGTGAAGCTCTTGTCGGACACGCAGATCTCTCTGAAGGCCAACACTGCATAAAAAATTGTGTTCAGATTAATATTCTGCCATAGTTCTGCTGTGCTGTTTTAATGAACATAATAAACAGGAATTAACTTTTGAGACGTGCAGCTGGCACCATTGTCAGTGAACCTCACTGTGCTTCAGAAAAGTTTTCTTTTAGCTCTAAATCTTTTTCAAACAAGGTAAAATGAAAGAGTCGTATCTTAGTACCCGTTGTCAGGACCCCCCTCTTTTTAAGATGGCTGTGGCATGGCAGAACATGTATTGCAATAAAAGAGAAGATCTGACTTTTGGAATGGCTGAGCAGTCTCACCCCCAGTTGAAGTCAGTGGGAGCTGACGGGGCACTTCTGAAAACCAGGCCACGTTTGTTATGACACTCCTATGCAACCCCATGGCATGCCCATGCAACCTATTTGTTAGGGGAAGTAGAAGTGGGTGGCAGCCTCGAGAACAGCAGGATACAGACCTTGGACTTCAGAAAAGCAGACTTTGACTCCCTCAGGGAGCTGATGGGCAGGATCCCCTGGGACATTAATATGAGGGGGAAAGGAATCCAATAGAGCTGGCTGTATTTTAAAGAAACCTTACTGAGGGCGCAGGAACAAACCATCCCGATGTGCAGAAAGAATAGCAAATACGATAGGCGTCCAGCTTGGCTGAACAAAGAAGAGTTCGATGAGCTTAAAAGCTAAAATGAAGCTTACAAGAAGTGGAAGCTTGGTCAGATGATTAGGAAGGATTATAAAAATACTTCTCAAACATGCAGGAACGAAATCGGGAAGGCCAAAGCACAATTGGAGTTGCAGCCAGCAAGGGACATGAAAGGGAACAAGAAGGGTTTCTACAGCTATGTTACCAACAAGAAGATTAGGGGAAGTGTGGGCCCCTTACAGAATGGGGAGGCAACCTAGTGACAGAGGATGTGGAGAAAGCTAAGGTACTCAGTGCCTTTTTTGCTTCTGTCTTCACAGACAAGGTCAGCGCCTAGACTACTGCACTGGGCAACACAGAATGGGGAAGAGGTGAACATCCCTCAGTGCAGAAGGAACAGATCCAGGACTGTTTAGAAAGATTGGACATACAAGTCCATGGGGCCAGATGAAATGCACCCGAGGGTGCTGAAGGAGTTAGCTGATGTGATTTCAGAGCCATTGGCTTTTATCTTTGAAAGCTCATGGCAATTGGGGGAGGTTCCTGATGATTGGAAAAAGGCTGACGAGCTAGGCAGCAGTTTTGCAGAAAAAGGTCTGGGGGCTATAATGGATAAGAAGCTGGATATGAGTCAGCAGTATACTCTGGTTGCCAAGAAGACTAATAGCATATTGAGCTGCATTAGTAGGAGCACTGCTACCAGAACGAAGGATGTGATTATTCCCTTCCATTCGGCATTGGTGAGGCCATATTTGGAATATTGTGTCCAGTTTTGGGGCCCCTATTACAAAAAGGATGTGAGAAGTTAGAGAGAGTCCAACGAGGGCAACAAAAATGGTTAGGGGACTGGAGCACAAGACTTATGAGGAGACGCTAAGGGAACTAGGTTTATTTACTCTGCAAAAGAGAAGATTGAGGGGGGATTTGATAGCAGCTTTTAACTACCTGAAAGGGGGTTCCAGGGATGATGGGGCTAGGCTGTTCTCAGTGGTAGTAGATGACAGAACAAGGAGCAATGGTCTCAAGTTGCAGTGGGGGAGGTCTAGATTGGATATTAGGAAAAAGTTTTTCCCTAGGAGGGTGGTGAAGCACTGGAATGGGTTACCTAGGGAGGTGGTGGAATCTCCATCTTTAGAGGTGTTTAAGCTGCAGCTTGACAAAGCCCTGGCTGTGATGATTGAGCTGAGGTTAGTCCTGCTTTGAGCAGGGCGTTGGACTAGATGACCTCCTGAGGTCCCTTCCAGCTCTAATATTCTAGGATTCTATAACTCCACGGAGGTTAGTGCTACTGCACCAGTGTAACAGTGCAGAATTTGAGACCTCACACGAGTTCTTCTGTGGAGTAAGGAAGCAGCATCTCAGCCTGTCAACTGCACTGGCTTGGGAAACCTCTAATCTTTTTAGTAGAATAGATGGATGCCACACTTAGCGCCTTTCAGCCAAGGACATCAGAGCACTTTTTAAACATTTTCAGCACCAGGAGTAGAACTGAGGACCTAATTCTCCACTCTGTTACACTGAGAATAAGGCCCCCAGGGTCTTAATACATTGCTTGCTCTAATGATTAAACAACATCGCCTTTCATATTAACTGACAACATGGTGGAGATGGATCAAGTATTTAGTCTCAAGTTGCCAGAGCCGAGTCTTACTGTGCCTTTGAACAGAACTTTTGATTCTGCGCTACAGCTTTGCGTATTGTCCCTAGTCACCACGGCCGGATCATTGGAGGTATTTAGGCACACCCTCCCAGTTAAATTATTCTTGCCTGGATATTTTACCAAACTTGAATGCAGGTATCTGTAAAAACAGCGAGAGTCCTGTAGCATTTTAAAGACTAACAAATTTAATTTTTGCAGGCATAAGCTTTTGTGGGCTGTAACCCACTTTGTCAGATGCAGGGAATGGAAATCAGATGAGGGGTATATATATATACACCAAGGGGAAAGTACAACGAGGGGGGTAGGTAATAGCAAAGTCCATACAGTTTGCGTAGCTGAAGCCTATTCACAACCATTGATTAGAAGGTGAGGATGTGTGAACAGTTACAATACTTCTTGTAAGGAACCCTGAAAGGTTCTGAACGGAAGAAACATTTGATTTGATCAACACATTGATATTATGTACTGCATTTACACCATTGTGCTTTAAGGTTGTCTTCACAAGTAACATTTAAAAGACAAGTTCAGGGACTTGGTGAAAAAGTTCACTTGGGATTGAAATGTGTCTTTTCCTGCAGTTGTATGGGTGTTAGCCAGTATCTTTGAATTTCTTGGCTTTTGTTGGCTTTGAGTCACAATTTCAATGTTACTGAGACATGAATTTCTGCATTTAATATTTAACCTTTTATCTGTTGTACTCACACCTGGAATATACACTAGCTATGAGCATTAGCGTATCATTCATATGATGTAAAATAATTATATTTCCTGTGTTCGTAGGTGGCAGATTGGTCAATTGCAGCCTGATTAATTCAGTTTCACAATCCACATGGTGTTGCTTTGGTTTTTTTTTTTTTTCTGGTGCAGGTGTCTAAGAAACCTCATTCAACTGAGAAGGTGTAGCACCTCTTCCCTATTGCATCGGTACTGATTGGTCATTAACATTTTAAAGGTGCTTTAACGTTGTCTGATGGAAGGTTATAGAAGATTTTACATATGTGGTATGTATGCACATATGTGATCGATTAAAATCTTGATAGATTAAAATCTTACTGATCCCAGCTGTAAATTGTCTGTACCAATGTTTGCTTGCTCTGCATTATTTTTCCTGCCTTTATGCCTAAAGGGTCACAAAATACTATGAATAGAGCAACTTTCAGTGGAGTTTCCCACAGCACTTTGCAAACATTTAATTTAGCCTTGCAGTACCTCTGAGGTAGGTATTCCATCAAAACACTGGTTTTTCAGATGGGTAAACTAAGTAACTCACCCAAGATCGTGTAGCAAGTCAGTGGAATAGCTTATTATAGTATTTGTATTATGGAAGCAGGTGGGACCTTACCCATGGACCAGGACTCCATTATGCTAGATGCTGTACAAATATAGAATCAAAAGGTGGTCCCTGCACAATAGAGTTTACAATCTAAGATTAGAATCCAGGAGTCTTGTCTTTTGTCTAATGGTTAGAACACAACTGGAAATTTTCATCATTTGGGCTTTTGCTCCTTAATTTTCCCTGCACCTTAGATTCCAGGGTAATGGGTACCTATGAAAACTAGAGACAGCTGATAGTAAGTTTATGGTAGGGTTGTAAAAACCTGATCTGAGAAAGATTAAGAGGACTCCCTCTCTTATCATTGCCACCAGTAGTTTTGCCACTGGAATACAGAAGGACCTAAACAAATTGGAGGATTTGCCCAAAAGAAATCTGATGAGGTTCAACAAGGACAAGTGCAGAGTCCTCCATTTAGGACGGAAGAATCTCATGTACAGCTACAGACTGGGGACCAACAAGGTAGGCAGCAGTTCTGCAGAAAAGGATCTGGGCGTTACAGTGGATAAGAAGCTGGATATGAGTCAGCAGTGTGCCCTGGTTGCCAAGAAGGCTAATGGCATATTGGGCTGCATTAGTAAGAGCATTGCCAGCAGATGCGGGAAGTGATTATTCCCCTCTATTCGGCATTGGTGAGGCCACATTTGGAGTATTGTGTCCAGTTTTGGGCCCCACACTACAAAAGGGATGTGGACAAGTTGGAGAGAGTCCAGTGGAGGGCAACAAAATGATTAGGGGGCTGGAGCACAAGACCTATGAGGTGAGACTGAAAGACCTAGGCCTGTTTGGTCTGCAGAAGAGAAGAATGAGGGGGGATTTGATAGCAGCCTTTAACTACCTGAAAGGGGGCTCCAGGGAGGATGGAGCTAGTCTGTTTTCAGTGGTGGCAGATGACAGAACAAGGAGCAACGGTCTCAAGTTACAGTGGGGGAGGTCTAGGTTGGACATTAGGAAAATGTTTTTTAATTGGAGGGTGGTGAAGCACTGGAATGGGTTACCTAGGCAGGTGGTGGCATCTCCATCTTTAGAGGTTTTTAAGCTGCGGCTTGACAAAGCCCTGGCTGGGATGATTTAGCTGAGGTTAGTCCTGCTTTCAGCAGGGGGTTGAACTAGATGACCTCCTGAGGTCCCTTCCAACTCCAATATTCTATGATTCTGTGATTCTAAATGAGAATAAGAAATTGACGACATCCATCCCACTCTGCTGTTCTCGATATTCTGTAGTTACCTCATAATGCACCACTGTACCAAACCTTTGCAAATAGTGTTAGGACTTGTCTACACTAAGACTTATGCTGGCAGCACTTTTGACGCTCAGGGGTGTGAAAAAACAGCCCCCTAAGCGACATAAGTTTTGCCAGCATGAGCACTTGTGTGGACAGCACTGTGTTGGTGGGAGACGCTTTCCCGCCAACACAGCTACCACGGCTCGTTTTGGTGGTTTTGTTATGTTAGCAGGAGGGCTCTCTTCCATCGACATAACGGCTGTACAAGGGCTCTTACTGAGGCACAACTGTACCAATACAGCAATGCCACTGTACATTTTAAGTGTAGACTAGTCTTTAGAGTCCCAAAGAATAGTCCTTGGGAGAATGGCACTTCTCCAACTGCCAGAAGACCCCCTGTTGCTGACTCTCATTAATCAGCCGTGATTGTGTGCTAAACATAAAGGAGTCAGATGAACACATAGTTAAAATAATCATCATTACAATTTTCACTCATTTCTACTCATCTGTATTTTTCATCTGTAATTCTGATTTATACACAGGCTTTATATTAATCAGAGGTGACTCCAAACCAACATACCTGATCCAAACACCTCTGCATATTAGAAAAATTCAGATCCTCATGCAAAACTGAATGTTACAACTATCCTGGTCTGTTATGAGCTGAACTAAAACATGGTGGTTCTGAATATCTTCAAGCATTGGAAGGATCTGAACTGGGAGCTGAACTCTTCAGTCCAGACCAATCTCTAGCAATAATTATAGACTCCTCAGAGCAAACTATATGTGTTCCTTGCACTTTATAGAATGCATAAGAGCATTTCAGAGATGCTATTCTGTGATCTTTCTGTAATCACTAGCACTGACTACAGATCAAAGATGTGAAAAAAATATTGGGATTATCTATAGCTGCTAACGTGGGTTGCTTTTGTTTTGGGGTTGGGTGCCACTGAAAAATCTGTATAAAATGGGGAGTTGAGAGTTTTATTTAAATCAGGTGTCCTTCTTCCCAAATGAAATGGAATTTAAAGGCCCCATACACATACGGGATTTAGTGGAAGTTTTACACATAGAACACTGAAGAATAAGGTCCTAATAGACTCTTAAATATGATATTTAGTGAAACATTTGCCCTTGGCTGTTTCCAAGCTGGAATTTTACAAGATGGAAGAAATCAATATTTGCTATCCACTAATTAGATAAAGTTTAAACTATGTGGTCGTAATGTGTGAATATCTGGCCCCCGCTGAGACCTCTGTATCAGACAGGGATGACAGCACCCAGCATTTGGCCAAAGCCTGCGTTTTGAACTCTGCCAATGATAGCCTAAAAATCCTATTGTATACTTCTTATGAAGCTGAAAATATATGAGAAGGTTTCTTATTTCTTCTGTCAGATGATCAAAGCAGTGCACTAACATGCTTTCTATTTTTCTTACAAATACCTATTGCTTTTGGGGGAAAACAGTGTACTATTTATCATTATGAAGAGGTGCTTGCATAAGTGCAGGGAGAGAGGCTCTCTGTAGAAATAAGGGGATCTCAGGAGTTAGGAATAGTTTGGAAATCCATATCCAGAGTATTTTCTTAGGCTTTTTTTTTTTCCTGCCCAAAATACACGTGTTTTTGCCTTTGGGCATCTGAGCTCCTTTTCTCTTTGTCGAAAGCAAATCAACATGTATTATTTAATTAGATGAGCCTGCTCAAGTCTTATATTTTATTCCATAAGCTTTTAGGGAGCAAGGTCACTTCAGGTTCACACATGGATACTTTCTTGCAGTGCAAAGACAGTGTCATATCCAGTAACACAACACCTGAGCTCACCTTCAAGCACACATGAAGGAAAGGTAGGCTACGGGGTGAAGGGAGCAAGAATCCCTGGATGGCTCAGAAAGGAAGAGCAGTTTCATCTCCTGCCAGATAAGTCACACCGTGAGTACTTAGGACAGAGAAGGCACTATGGATTTCAAAGGACTGTGGGAGGCAAGGTGGGAGCAAATCTGTAGGGCAGCCAAACAATAGACATGATGATCACACTTTATGCTAAATATAAGTAAATCATGAGTTAATACATTTTTAAAAGATTTTTAATAATCAGTCTAATATAGCCCAACAGGCCAATAGGTTGCTTATAACCATCTGATAACAGCATCTACTTCTGAAGAGTTATCAGTGGTTACAAATACTGTACAACAGAAGGAGTTGTTGATGGTTATAGGTGTAACCCACTGGTGAGTGGACATTATAGGTCTTCCTTTGTGCCCCAATCCTCAGGATGTGAATCTCATAGACTCACTCATAGACTCATAGGTCAGAAGGGACCAATATGATCATCTAGTCTGACCTCCTGCACAAGGCAGGCCACAAAACCCTACCCATACACATTTATAACAACCCCGAACCCATGACTGAGTTATTGAAATCCTCAAAAGTGAGATTTGAAGACCTCAAACTGCAGGGAATCCATCAGCAAGCGACCCATGCCCCACGCTGCAGAGGAAGGCGAAAAACCTCCGGGGCCTCTGCCAATCCGCCCCGGAGGAAAATTCCTTCCCGACCCCAAATATGGCGATCAGCTAAACCCCGAGCATGCGGGCAAGACTCACCAGCCAACACCCAAAAAGGAATTCCCTGCAGTAACTCAGTTCCCATCCCATCAACATTCCCACAGACCATTGAGCAGACTTATCTGCCGATAATCCAAATCAATTGCTCAAAATAAACTATCCCATCATAACATCCCCTCCATATACACTCCATATACACTCCATATACAATCTGTTACACTCTTTTGCTTTTTGAGCTCATGCTTTTAGCTTTGGAGGTCCCTAGTGTGTTGGCCAAGGTGATGGCTGTCAGAGAAGCACATGCTACTCATGTCTGTAGCACACTTGTAGCGTCTATTGATTTGCTAACCTTTTCTATAAAGTGTGACTGAAATTGTACTACAGTTTAGCCTGTGAGTACTGTCATGACTCTAAAAGACAATGCCATAAAATTGTCCGTCTTTATTTTGATATATGGCTACCTTAGTATTTAGGAGCCATGGGGGTCCTTGCTGCCAGCCAACCTCCTGCCCAGTGCAAGTGTCTGAAGTATCCCATCCATACCGCTGCACCCCTCCTTCCCCAAGCACAAGACACACAGTTCCCATGTAGATAGTCAGCTGTGTCCCTTCCTCAGTATGGCAAACCCCAGTCCTCTGATGAGATGTTTTCTTGGAAATGGTGTGAGTGGGAACGAGCCAGGCTTTCCATTAAACTCTGGCCCTCGTACAGGCTTGTCATATTGGGGATCATAATTTGGTTTGAAGTTATTTTTCAAGATAGTATCTATCAAATGAAATTCAGAAGCATGCACAGCAGGAGCTACGCTGGAGGAACACACCGTTCATTGTGCAACAGTATATTTAAACCCTATCCCTTTACTACAGTAATAAACAAAATCACCACAAAACAAAAATGATGCCTATTTCTTCCACAAAGCTTTTCACCAGGTCCCAAAGTGTTCACAATCTTTAATGTAGTTATCCCCAAAGCACCCCTGGGAAGTAGGGAAGTGCATTATCCCTATTTTACAGGCCCAAAGAGTCTAAGTGAGTTGGTCAAGTTGGCACAGGAAGTCCATGGCAGAGGAAGGTAGAGAATTGCAGAATATATGGATATATGCTACTTCTTTCCCTGTGCCACTTTGACATAATTATAGTGGTGTGGCAGCACCACTATACTTAAGGTTGTCACAACTATCTGTTTAAAGGCCGGCCTTTCTAATTCTTCTAAAATCAGCATGTTTAGCTGGTTTCCTTTGAAATTTGATGTGCCTTAGGAGGGTGCAGGGTAAAGTTGGTGACCCAGATTTGGGGTCATTTGAGGTAGAGGTTGTGGAGATCTAAGTCCTGAAACAAATAGCCATTTTTCAAAAAGTTTCTAGGGGTTTTTTTTGGCTTGAGTTGAGTTTTTTGCACAGAGCTAGAGATCAATTTATTTATGTGACATGCTCTTAATTTGTTAAGGGTTACCCAAGGTTAGGCATGGCACTCACTAAGTCTTTAGGGGACCCAGTTTGAGAACCCTATTTAAGAAAAGTACATCTTTTTGCCGTGTGCGTGTGCTACTACAAACAAATGGCTAGAGGGTTTCCATTCCTTCCCACCATTTTACATGCTTTTACGCTCAACTTTTGTGTGCTGTAAAATCTGAATGGTTACTTGGATTGCTTTGAAATTTAGTGCACCTCGTGGGGGCATAGGATAGCATTAATTGACCAAATTTGGGAACATTTTACTTAGGAGATCCCAAGTTACAGCCTCCGACAAAAAAAGTTTCCTTTTGCTGCCTTGTACTATTAAATTGAGAGGTACTAATGACTGGATGAATCACAGACCTCATTGAGACTGATGGCTGTGAACTCACAATTCAGTTATCATAATTAAGGATAAGTTAATCACAAGTTTCCAGCTAAGACAAAAAAAGGTCTTGAACTGAGTGGTGGGAGGTTGCTACAGTTTGAGTCACAAGTTCCTTCACATTTGAGGGCAGAGAAATGGGTGCTGCCAGTGTGTGGGTTCTGGGCAATTCCTGGATCACAAGTTTGCAGGAGAGCAAGGAGTGCACCATGACATGGGGATTGCTGACTACAGGCTTATCTAGGTGGCGAGAGGTGGCCTCATGTGGCATTGGCATCATGTTTTGCCCACTCTGCAGCATCTAGTTGGTAACGTAAGAGATTGTGACCTACTGGACATCGTGGTGACTCACTAGGGTGGAAATGATCTCTGGGTACACTTCATACACTTCATACAGTGCATGAGATGGGTGTCCAGGAGCTGTAGTGGTTTTCTCTGATTTGGCTGAGTGTGTAAATAATCATTTCAGTGACAGTCTGAAAGCTATTAATGTTCTTCCAACACGTATTAACTGGGACACTGGAGGGTTCACGGCTGACCAGAAGACCGGTACTGCATGGCATAGAAACATGAGGAGCTCTGATGCGTCATTGTTTTTCAGCGATGGGGCATATCTATTGGACAGGGATTTGAGGATCTATCTGTCCAACGTGAAGAGGTGTCAGCATTTTGGAACAGAAACCCTGTCTGTGATTCCTCTCGCCAACCCTGTCACACTCCTCCTTCCAACCATTCTGAACCATAACGCAGGAAGTAGAATTTCAAAAGTTCTCAGGACTTTAAAGGGGGAGGAGTGGATGGCTGCAGGACAACAGAGTTCAAACAGATGGCCAAAGTGTTCAGGATGGGCATTGTGGGACACTTCCTGGAGGCCATTTACCGTGTCATAACCAAGTACGGAATCTATACTGACGCTCTGTCACTAAAATGTTGGCACAAAACGCTCTACGCCTCTCAGCAAGGTGGTTTTATTTGTCACAAAATCAGGGGAGTTGGGTTGGTGGGTGGGAATGGGGGAGGATTGCACCACCACTGTTTTGCCGCAAAAAGCTGGCTTTGGTCAACAAATATCTGTAGTATAGACCAGCCCTCATTCTTATGCCAGTTTCACGCTGGTAAATCATGACAGCATGCCTAGGGGACACTGACCATCACACATTGGTAATCTTGTTGGGAAGCTCACTTGAGAGGCCAAGGAATGAAATCATATTAGGGGGTTGCTCTTTAATTGCCTTTTCCTACAACCCAGTTGGTTGTGAATAACAAAATGTACGCATCTGTAGGAAGCTGAATGCTAGCTACTCCCTTTAATTTTAAAGGAGGATCTCAGCACCTCAAAGGATCATGTCCTTGCTGTATGAAGTTCTATTCAGTATTGTACTTGTTAACCCCCACCCCAATTTATCAACCGTGTGCACTGTGCTAAACAGAGCTGTCCCTAGGTTTCTAGAAAAGGGGTGCTGGTTATGTTGTTATACTTCATAAGCTCATAACTCAGTGCTCTGTGTTCCTCTATAGATCAAGAATCTGGAAAGCACATGAAACTGAATTACTCAGATTTTCCCATCTGTGCACATGTACTTAGCTGGTGTTAAATTATCAGTGTGAGGGCCTGGTAGCTTCATAATATACACACAGAGAGAGATTCCCACAGATTTTTTTTTTATTGAAGCCAGCTGAGTAAATTCATAGGAAGTTGTAGTAGGACAAGTGAAATGAATACTCACGTTCCCTGGGAATACAAGAGCCTCTAACACATACAGTATTTCATGTGAAATTTATTTTAGAAGACACCGTAACTACATAGTTGTAAAATGTATGATGAAAAAGTTATCACTTTCAAATGAAATGAGGCGACAGGATATCCCTCCTCCCCACACATATATAATTTTTTAAAGTAAGAGATTAACGTCTCACTTATTCTGGGTCATATTTCAAATGTATTACTAATAACAGAACTACTTCAGAATGTAGCCTCAGTTTAAACTCAGCTGGAATAACTTAATCTGTGTTTGAAATTATGCTGGGAAAATTTCTCCGCTCTGCTCTGCCATTTTTACTTTAACTCTGCCATTCCTACTCCTCTGACTAGCCTTGGATGCATGGTCTTGTGGCTAAGGTATTACTCAAGGACTCTGAAGCTTTAGGGTCAAATCCTGCCCCTTCTGCTGATTGCCTGCGTGATTTGAGAACTTCAAGGGATACCGATTCTCAGGGCAACAGGGTTATGCTGATTTATACCAGCTGAGGATCTGTCTCTGTACCTAAACTTGCTGTTGTACAACAGGGGCAATTCGGCTGATCTGGAGTTAGTGGGAGTCCTTGCAGTGACTTCAAGGAGCTTTGAATTGGGCCCAATGACACTGATCTCACACGAGCGTGGTGGAGATGTCACTGACATTTGTGACAGTTATTTGGGAGGGCGGGAGGGCTATCTAATTACACAGAGTACACTGCTGAGTAAGGATTACTCCTGGGAGGAAGGAGTGAGATCCTGTTCTGGAGCAGCACTTGCCCAATTTACATTGCTTTTGTGATGTGGACCAATATCTCCTAGGAGTAGGAGCAGGCCTCCACTGAATGTCTGTGTGGCTTAACCCAGGATGCAATTCCAGACTTCCAGGAGTGAACAGGTTATGCGTTAATTCTGAAATGAAAATGTGCAAGTAATTTATTACTCGTATTACAGGTTAAGCTGTAGGGGCATGTAGAGCTGTAGGAGCTGCTCTTGCAAAATGTTGCTCATGAGTAGCCCCATTGACATCAGGGGAGCTGCTCTCATGATTACAGCTGGCAGAGCTGAGTTCCAAGGGTTTAGCAGCTGTCAGAGTTTCTAAAAGCACCTGCAATGTAAACAAATGTAGCACTTTATATAGATTGCATTTGTAGCCTGTGGGTCGGTGGGTGGGTGTTACAGGTCCCCCTCAGTGCCCCATCTGTAGAGGATATGAGGCCAGGTTTACATTACATGGTTCGGTGGGCATAAGCTGCCTTGCCTCAATTTAGCTGTGGAAGTGTCTTCACTTAAATTTGGCTCCCGCCAGTGTAAGTGCCTCTCAGTGCTGATTTAGTAACACCGCCTCCCCGCAGTGGTGTATCGTGGGTCTCCGGTGCTCTGGGGCCAATACCTCCGTTCCCCCCTCCGCACCGTGGCAAAATGAGCTTCAGCCCAGGTTAGAAGCCTGAATAACTCCCCAGGGGGCTGGGCGGGTTTGCACGGCCTGCGCACCCGCAGCGTTGCTGCTTTGGTATTATTGCTAGCGTGGTTATTCTGCACAAGCTGCAGGCTCACCCTGGGATTTGTTCTCTCTCATAGTCTAAAAGTGAGATTTTCACAGGGGCTGCTGGGATTTAGGGGCCTAGCTCCCACGGAAACTCTCAGACTTAATTCATTAAACGTAGCCCAGGGATTCTGTATACCATAACACTAATATATCTTTCAACAAAGTAAGAGCCTAATCCTGCAACCCTGACTCACGCAAGGAGTCAGTCCTGTTGGTTTCCAGCAGGATTACTGGTCAGAGAATGGCCTGCTCTGGTAAAGGAGGGGTTGAAGGATCCGATCCTCAATAACCTCATGTTCCAATAATAGGACCCAGTCCCAGTCACCCTCTTCAGGCTGTCAACATGGTTATTGTTCTTATCACAGCACAGTGAGAGCACAGGGCACAGAACAGCGGGAGAGCTGTGTCAAACGAATACCAAGTTCCCTGCCCTGAAGGGCTACGGGACACAATTTCAGTGCTCTCAGGGACTTCATGGGGTGCAGGATTTTGCCATAATGACCACTCCCATCCAGCTTTTGTACTGACTCCCACACTGAGCATCATGCCGGGCTATTCTGTACCATCCTGACTCTCACCCTCTAGACCGGATCCCGTGTGGAGCTCAGCACTGGAGCTAGTCGGAAACATTTCCGACAAAACATACCTTCGCTGGAATTCGCTGATGTGTTGGAATTGAACTGTGCTGCGGAAACGGTTCAGTGTTGACGTTCCAGCAGAAACCTGTCTGCCAGGCAGATGTTCATTGGAAACCTGCCTGGTTTCCTGCCAGCAGAATCACCTGGCTCTTTGGTGGCCTGCCATGACGACTGCCTGTGAGCAGGAGACTCGAGGGCTTCCAGAGCCCACAGTTCTGGGGTAGCCCACCAAGCAGAATGTCCTGGAGCCAGTGCGCCTTTCCCTCTCAAGGAGAACCTCTGCAAATGTGGGGTTTCGTTCCAACCCAAAATAAAAGCCAATTTCAAAATCCTCCACGGAACTACCTTTCCCCCACACAGCTCTTCTCAGCACCTTGCCCAGATCGGGCCTTGGGATTGTTATGTTAGGGCCCAATCCTCTTTTCCCTGGTTTCAATAAAAGCAGGATCAGCCCCCTAGCTCTTCTGAGCAGGGAACTTGTTGTTTGTGTTTGGCACAGCTCTATCTGCCGCTGTTCGGTGCCATGTGCTTGTCCAGTGCTGTGATAAGGATAAGTGATCATGTTGACAGGCTGATGGTATGGCTCGACAGAGGGTGGCTAGATTTCCCCAGCGAAAAAACGGGATAATGGTGGGTGGAAACAAGGGGGATGCTGCACCCCAGAAATCAATTGTCTTCACTAACGCTTACCCCCCTCCCAAAAGATCACCCTCTCAATTAGTGCTTCCCCTTCTGTGATGTTCTGGTCTCAGTTCTCCGGCTTGCCTCTTGTGAAAATACGAAGGCTGCAGCTGCCAGCTCCACTCCTTCCCTCCCCCTCTTGACAAAGCAAAAGCTCTGGGGCCTGGAGCCAGTCTCCCTCCCCTCCTGTTTAAAGCAGCAAAGGCTCCTTGCCTCCTGGCATATCCCTGCTGCTGCCTGAGTGGGAGGAGGTGACCAGGCATTCCAGGTCCTAGTTGGGTCCCCTAGTTTTACTATCTAGTTTTTTATAAATTTGCCCATCACCCATGGCCTCTGAGCTAGCATCAGCAAAATCATGTGGGACCCCTGTACAGTCCCTGCAAACAGCAGTGTCTGTCACCTTAACGCTGAATAGTGTCTCTAGTGAGAACTCAGATGCTTTTCAAACTATATTCTCTCTCCCCTTGTTGAATGTGAAGAATTGAGAAGGTCACCGGGCTGGTTATATTAGCTGTATGCTGGCAGTAGTCAAGCTTTCCAGCACAGCTCTGTCAAGGAAGCTCGGTCTTGACCAGCAGCACCCTCGAGCAATATCTGTCACTTAGGCTTAGTTTCCTAACCAGGAAAAATATTTACTAGGGACTAAGTTGAAGTTGCCAGGTTAACCCATTCTCCGCCTGACATCCAGATAGTTAAGATTTCCTTGTACACAAATTTAAGGATTAGCTATAACACTCAGCGCTCACGTTTAAAAATAAAAATCCAGTCAGAATGCTGCAGGAAGAGTAGAAAGAGTTGGCTCAATTACTGGCTCACGGAGTTTTGCAGCATGTTCTCATTCTGAAATGAGATATTCCATGGTACTAATGACATGGGATCTTTAAGCAACAGTTATTTATCGTGCAGAAAATGTACACATTAGGAAGACCGCAGCTTTGCAAAGTTCACACTGATTGCCAGAGCCCCTGGAGGATGAGTCCATTTTGATGATGTTTCCGCAAGGTTATCAGCATGTGAACAATAAACAACTCAAGAATGCAAGGTTTTGTGTGGAAGACACAGCTGAAGTATTTGCCAGCAAGACCTTGAAGGAGGTTTGGTTCAAAACTTTCCAAAGATCTGCAGCCACCACTTATATTTATATGTAGCTACAGGTCCACTCTCTTCTCCCCAAATTCTCCTACAAGGATGAAACAATTTAGAAAAGACAGACACAAACGCTTATGTTTAAATGAAGCTACAGAGCCATATTCACTCGAGGCTGCTGCTAGAGTACTTGGAGCTGACCTTCAGCTGGAGTAAATCAGCATAACTTCATTGAAATCAATGAGTCTGTCCCCTTTAATTTCTAACACTCAGTTTAAAAAGGAATAAATGTGGAGAATTTTAATTTTAAACAACTCTATTAGAGCTACTGTATGCATATGCTTTGTATGTCAAAATCCCTTTAAAAATCCTATTTTTCCCATCTCTCTTTTGCCTTGTGGCATGCATTTACTAGGCATCTTATATCAAAATATATGTGACAAGCACCAGATCCATTTTCATGCAGCTGGGCAGTATGTTATTTTTTTCATACTAATATGCTGCTACAATTCTTCTGTGCATAGTTATCTAGAGATCAGACTCACCACATGTTCACTGTATGCTTTGGCTTCCAGGTCAAGAGCAATGGGGAGAAAGAGCTGAAGCCTGTGTGTTAACAATTCATGTAGATTCTGTGAAGCAGGCTCATCCTATTTAGGGAATGAGGGAACCATTTTTCCAGGATCCCTTCATGGCTTTGTCAGGGAGTCTGACCATTTCATCAAGATTTAAGACTAAAGACTCCATTATCCTTTGAGACGGTCACAGTCCACCACCAGGAGATGATTTAATGTTGTTTGATACAAAATCTTATTCCATGGATGCCTAGCGTTTCTCACACAAAAATCAGCCTCTAACTTATTCTGTTGTCAAATTTCACCTATGAGAAAATCTGAGTCCCTGACAGAGCCATGGACAGAAGAAATTATTAAAGGGTCCACTCCTAGTTGTGCCAAATAGCAGTGGAGTGAATGGACATCTGGGGTTAGAATCAGTCTTAGTTGCACCAGTGTAAGGGCAAAATTCTGCATACAGTTCAACTTTTGCACACAGAGGCCTGTCCATGCATATGAGAGCTTCAGATTTAGCTCTAAATCCAGAGTAATGCCATTTAAATAATGATTACTTAAACCCACTAGGTTAAACTCAGTCCTAATACAAGTAGGTGAAACTCCATTGAGTTAGGACTCCAGTGGGACCACATCTTCCACTATGAAGGGGAACCACTTCCCACTTGAATCTTCTGTAAGGAAATGAAGCCATTTCCTCAGAAGACACCTGGGAATATTCTCCATCTTTTGGAGAGCGATTTAAACTTTAGTTCTTCTGACAGGGATTGGATTCTGTGCACCCAGTATTATCATTTCAATTATCAAGAGATACCATGCACCCACTTCCTCTCACACTCTGCTCTGGTTTGGGCCTGATATGTACAGATATTCGTATCTAGTTGCCATTGTTTCCTGTGGCTGCTGGATACCTCAAGATGATGAAAGATGCCAAGTAAATTTGCATATCTCATCCATAAGTCAATTATTTGACAGGTTCACCCTTTCCCTCTAATGTTAGTGGATATTTTGAACTTTGACTACTTAACCTTTCCCAATGTTGCAAGTGCAAAGCCCTGAGGCTGCTTTTTAGCTCCTGATGACTCTTACTGTTTATAGTCCTACAGAAAACTGATAGAGATATGCAACTTTCCATACTGTTAGATTCAGTTCGGTTAAATTCTGTCTCCATAGTTTTGGCCCTCAGAAAAGCTGTCGCTATTTGTCTGTCTTGCCTTATTCTAAGACATGGACTTGAGTTGGATTTTGAACACCCTAACATTTTGAATGTTCTGGGATTTGTTTGGCTCCATCTCAGCTTTCTATCACAAGACTTCAGATTCTCCATAAGGCCCATACTCCATGTAAAGCTGTTCTGTGATGTACTGTTGGCAACCAGAGCTGGGCAAAGCTTTCTGTGCTAATCAGTTTTTTGCCAAAAAATGCAGATTTGGGTTGTTGACTGAAACAATTTGTGAATTTGGTCAATTTTGTGTGTGTGTTGAATAAAAAAAACTGGAAATGTCAAAAAGGCTTGTTTTGGCATTTCCAATCAATGTTCCAACTTTTTGTTTTGGAAGGATGTTTTGTTTCAGAATATCACTATTTTATTTTTTTTTAATTTCATTTCCAGTGGAACACAATTTTTTTCAACCCCAAATTAAATTTTCAACTTTTTTGTTTCACTAGAAAAAATGGAAAAGGATTGACCCAGAACAATTTTTTTTTTTACTTTTCTGCTTAGTCACTGAAGTGAAAAAAATCAGTGATTTACATAGCTCTCTCAGCAACACTTAGAGCAGCACAGAGTTTTGCTTAGCAAACTGTCTTGTGTTAATGATTATTCATTTTGTGTGCTCTTCAAGAGCGTAGGAGTTTTGAAATATCAGTCAAAATGCACTGACTAATCACCTTTTTTTTTTGTAACCAAGATTTGCTAACACCAATACTAATATGCAAGGAATTATTATACATGAATGTTTCCAAAGCTGAAAGGGGAACATCTTTGGAAATCTACTCCTCCCTCACCACATGTTTAATAAATGTAAAAATGCAAAACAAATAAGCACAAACCATGCAGAGTAACTCCTATATGTCCCAGAGCATCCCCTCCCTCACTTGTAACCAAAACACCGATTTCTCCCTCCATCTGTGAAAGTAACATCTCTTTCTTTTTAAGTTTTTGAGCCTAACTAGATTCAGCTGCATCTGTTTCACTCATCGCTGGTACTTCCTTTTGCTTCCTCTAAACACTGGCTGAGCATTAACCCCGGAAAACTTAGCTCACTGCTTATTTTTTCAGAGCTTCCACCTATATACCCTGGGTTGGTGTAGAATAGGACTTAGGTCCACTTAAGGAACCAAAAGTCTGTGCACCCTATTACATAGACATTACATAGTGCAGTCCACCAGTCTAAAGATGAGATCAACAAAATCAGGGTTCAGATGCACAAAAGTACTGGATCACTTAAACCTCAGGTTTAGGTGCTTAAATCCCAGTTTTAGGAGCCAGAAAATTCCTGCTCAGCTGCTCCTGAATCCAATAGGCACTAAATGCACTTGGCTCCTAAATTTCTGCTGTAAAAGTTCCCTACCCACCTTTGGGCACTGCTGCCTTCCTCTAGTTATCTACATGCCTAAGTTCCAGAGCGATCCATGAACAGACGAAGATAGACTCCTTGGCCTCTCTCACCAATGGGGAGTTTGATCCAACAGGATTACTCAGAGGTCACCTACCAGATCAGGTCCCATTCTAAATCTGCCTGGAGGAGGCTGAGCAGGAAAAGGCAGTGGTGGTAGTGATGCCCCTCCTATACCTCTCAGCTCAGTGGTTAGAGTTGGCTTCTGAGAGGTGTGGGAGATCCTCGTTCAAATCCCTTCTCCCTTGCGGGAGTAATTGAATGGTTCTCCAGCATGCCAGGTGAGTGCTCTAACCACTGGCCTAAAACTTGTAATCTGGGCACTGTCATCTCATCCTCCTGCCTATTTTGTGTGGCGGTAGGTGCCTGCCTCACTCGCTGTCACGAAATATGACTTAAGCTGCCTAATGCCAGGCCAGGGGTTCCCGGTTGTAAAGCGCAAGCAGAGATAAGCACCTGCCCGAAGCCCAGACTTAGGGGCCAAAGTCCGAGAGGAGTGGGGTTTAAGACACCCCTCCATTTGGCTATCTTAGAAGCCTCCTGCCTAATATGCCGGCCTTTGTCGAATCACATTCTAAGGCGCCTATCTCTCCCCGTGCATTGTTTAGGGAGCTTATGCATCTAATTCAGGCTTTACAGATCGCAATGGTTATCTAGGCTCCTAAAAGTTAGGCGTTGCTCTGCTCAGTGGCTCAATGCCTAGCCCCCTTTGTGGATCTGGGTGGAGATGTCTCAAGTTTGACTCCTAAATTCATATTTAAGCACCCAAAGCGGTCTGATTTTCAAAAGTGCTGAACATCTAGTAGCTCCCATTAACATCAATGGAAGTTGGTAGATTTGCCAAAAAACAAACCAAAAAACCCCCCTATATTTGCTCTTGTAAAGCAGAGCAAATATGATACAGAGAGCTAGGCTGAAATACACACTGACTCGGAATGTAATCCAGGGGTGTAGTGCTGCCGGAGCATCACTCCAGCACCAGAAAGCTGGCCGGAGTGACGCTCCAGCACTTGGCGCACTGTCAAAACCAATCATATTTGGCCCCATCCTAATGTTCCCTTTAAGCCAGGCGCACATGGGCCTCTGCAGCAGTAAGTACCACATGGCTGGAACTCAGGAGTGTGGCCAGTACTTTGTCCTGTCCTTGCCAGAACCTGCGGTAGCCCCCTCCATGCACAGGAAGTCTCAAACCACTGAAGTAAGGAGTGGGGTAGGAGCACCGGCTGGGAAAGAGCCCGGCCAGCTGGCCCCTGCTCTCCTTATGAGCCATCTTGCCAGAACCCATGGCAGTGCCTCTCCATGCTGGGGACCTGCATTGACCCAGCCGCTGCACACAATTCCTTGAACCTCTCTGCCTTTCCGCCCAGTAGCCTTGGTCTTTCTCCCTTGTCCCAGCCCTCCAGAAAGCTGCTAGGTCCAGGGGAGTTTTGCCTTGTCCTTGATCTCTGGCTGCCATATACATACCCTGTACTGGGCCAGAGCCTTGGTGACTCCCTGAACGTGACCCATTTACCTAGCCCAGTCAGCTCAACTGGGCACCAGCTTAACATGAGGCTCAGGGCAGAGGTCGACCAGTGCTCAGCACATTGGTGGCCCTTACATACACTCACAGGACCTGGTGACCTTTAGTTTAAATTTCAGCATGGCCCACAGTGGGCCTTCTGGCAGCTTGTGTCACCTGAGCCCGGCGTTTTGAAGGCCCAGTCCAGACTCCTTTCTCCCCCCCACAATTTGGCTGGAGTGAGTCGGCCTCCCTCCCTTCTTGCTTCTAGCTGGATGGTAATTTACAGCTCCAGAAAGCTCCCTGCTTTGTTCAGCATCCGAGCGCAGAACAATACTCAGGCTTTGTGGGTAGGAGCAAAGAAGGGAAGGAGGCGGGGGGAAAGAAGAGGAAGAGGAGATAGGGTGGGGAGGGAGGAGAGGGGAGAAGCAACACACAGAGCTCCTTGTATACTCAAGCTCCCCTGCCCCTCTACTGGGGCTGCCCCATATTCTTGACCAGGGGCTGGTCTAGCTATAGGTAAACTAGGCATATGCCCCCTAGGGTGACAGGCCGATTTCTGGGAGAAGTGGCACCATAAACCAGACTATGAGGGGTGTGAATTGCAGAGTGCTCTAATATGTAGCACTGAAACTGCCCTGAGTAGATCCTGATGAGGCAAATTAAAAGGTGCCCTGCACAGACGATACCTTTAGGGAAGGAAACTACAGAAGGAGGAAAAAACGTGTACTTTTATAGGTGCCATCAGAAAATTGATTTCAGTACTTCGCTTGGGCCATGGTGATAAGTCCTGGTATTTAGTACAGTCTAGGAATATGAGCTACTTTTCAAAGAACTTGGTGTAAATTTATGCCTCTTCAATCCAGTATTTCACAAAATGGAAGATGCTGTGGCTAATTACAAATTGACTGTGTAAAATGAATAGACTGGGAAGGCACGGATCTTTCTAACCAAACGGGCATGTCCTCTGTTCTTTCAGCCTTTCATGAACAATTTATACTGATTCACATAAAATAGGGGTCAAAGATGGGGCTTTTGTTTTTTTAATTGGCTGTTTTAATAGGCTTTTTTTAATTGCATGGCAGTATGGATCCTTACGTTTGGTTTCTGGGACACAGTGACCATGTTTTTCAAGAGTGGTCTGTGTATTTGTGACAATACTTGTTCGTGTTTGGTGCCTGGCCACATGACTGGTGAATGCAAAGCAAATGCTGTTTGTGCTCACATTGCAAGTTTTTTTGTGGGCAAAACTGTGGGTTCAGTTATTAAGATTTGGGGTTTGATTCCTCATTGCATAACTCCCTCTTTGCAGTAGAGTAAATCTATTCATTTAATTCCAGTAGAGTTGCTCAAACTTGAAACTGGAGTAACAGAGTGGTTACTCAGGACCCTGGCTGAGATCTTTTTGAAAATTCAGTCAATGTAGCATAAACTCACATGCCACAGAAGATGGTGAGTAATTCCTGAAGTTAACGAAGGAAAGGTGTTAATTCTCACTATTAGCTGTCTGACATTAAGCAGCCAAAAGATGTCCCATTGTCAACCTTTGTTCATAATCCTGTTTTAGGAGAGAACTCTGTAATCTCTAATTTTAGAATAAATTACTTGATACCGTTCCAAACGTGCAGGCTTTAAACTTAAAATCTGAGTAAAGTTTGAGACCAAAAACTCTTTTGGAATCTTAAATGCATTATTTGAAGTTTGCAGAGACTATTGAAATCGTGAAAATACTTTACTTGCACTGCCAATGGGGTTTTTTACTTTTTTCAGACACATCTTGCTGAGTTACTTGTGTTTTGTGTTGATACAATGTGTATTTATTATGAATGTGTGAAGACTCTTAATTGCCGTTGTGCAAATTTTCAATTAGATAAAATTATACTGGTAAAACGTTAGGTTGTGAAGATGGGTGCTTAATTTTATAGTGATGTCACAAACAAAATATTTTCCAAAATCTCTATCATGTGACAGAATGACCTACTTGAGATAATTTCTGCAGGGCTCCTACACTATCAAATTTAAGCACTGCATCCAGATGCCGTACATGTGCAGTGTTTTTTCAGGCTATAAAGTCATTTTAAAAAGACTCAGGGCCAAATTTTCTACTGATGTAACTAAAAGTCAGCGGAATTACACCAGCAGAGAATGTGGCCCTTACTACATTTGTTTGAGACTATACTTTCTCATGTTCTGTAGGCTGAAAGAGACTGTCCTATTTTATGGTACACAGTGGGGATCAGGGACTAAAAAAGGCCTTAGTTCTATAAGTCATGTTGGAGCAAATTGCCACTTCATTGAATCTATAACCAAAATATCTTTAAAGTTCTGCTTCAGAGAAAGTCAGGCAAGTTCTCTCAGCACAGGAGTAATGCGAGTTTTCTGGAGTCAGAGTTCTGCAAAAGTTGCAAATTCTTCAAGGAAGCACTGCAGTACAGAGGCCTGCAAATAATGGATTACAGCAACCCAGACAGGAAGTGATAGTGGAATGCCTAAACATTTCCCTTAGTTGATTGCAAATTATGTCCATTATCCTCCCTCTAAAACAATGTATGTAGCTGCTGTTAGTTTCCCTTTGCATTTTCTAGCAAGCTTGATTCATTCATAATGAGGACTTGGGCTCAGTTTGTCAGAGGTATTTAGGTACTTCTGAAGATCTGGGCCATCAGCTCTAGAAAACAAGTCAAAAGCAGCAGGATGGGTTTTTTTCACAAGATTGTTACTATGTCAGGTAAACCTCATTATGTCAAACTCTGATATTTTGCCGATCATAATAGAGAATTAAAGCAAATTAATGAAATCCTGGCCTCATTGAAATCAATGGGAGCTTTGCCATTGGTTTCTAGGGAGCCAAGATTTTGTCCAGTAGGCCTGATTCTCCACTCTGTTTCACCAGTTTTATGCAGGCGCAGCTCCACTGACTCTCAGCTGGAGATGGGCAGGTCAGACAAATCAATCAGAGCAAAGCTGTGTTCCCAAACAGCATTAACAATTCTCAAGTCAAAATTCCACCAAACTGGCTGAATTCTCAGCCTTTTACAGCTTGCAAATTCCAAAAAGGATTAAGTCGCCTTTGTCAGTCTTGTGAAGCAAGTTGAAACTTAACTGAGGGTTTAAAAAAAAAATTCAACACTTTCTAACAGGCAGACAGCAGACCAGGAGACAATGGGCTGTAGAACAGAAGCACAGCCATGAATTCAAGGAACCTTAGGGAATTCTTCATTTACCTATTATTCCTATTCTCCCAGCACTGTAGGCCTTGACTGCACACACAAGTTGCACTTGTTTTGTTTTGTTTGGATGGTTGGTTTTTTTAAAGCAATTTAGCAAAACTCTTTCAGTTTAAGAGTGGCCAGTGGTGGTTTAGCTTGCACCTAAAACACTTGCACTAGTTTGACTAAACACCTTTGGGCACATCTACACAGGAAATCAAACCATATTAACTAAAGGAGTGAATTTAAAATGTATTAAATCCTTGTTTGGATGCTTTCATTTGGAAGCAAAGTGGCCTTAATTTGCTTTTTATTTGGAACTGAATTAAGCTAACTAAAGGGATCCTGTGAGTCTGAACCTGCCCACGCCTGAGGGTATGTCTACACTGCAATAAAATTCCTGTGAGTGGCCAGTATCATTTGACTCAGGCTGCTGCAAAACTATAAAATTGCAGTACAGATGCTCAGGCTGAAGCCCAGGTTCTGGGATCCTCTGCAATCTTATAGCCCTGGAGCCCAAGCCCTGCTAGCCTGGATCACCTCACTTGGGCTAGCAGGGGATGTTTTACTGCCCTGTAGACATATCTTGCATTACCTCTGAGCCTGCTTAAGCCTGATTAGTCATCCCTGAACCAGAGTGAGGTGAGTCATCAGAGGCAGTTATCTGCAGTTCTGGTGAGAGGCCCCATCCATTCAGCCAATCCACAGGTGATCCCAAGCCAAGTATACAGGCTTCTAAGGAAAGCCATCTTTCCAGTCTGCTCAGTGTCACTAGCTGGTGGGGAGTATTCTCATTGCTAGTAGTTTCAATAGAGTGCTCCTATTCTGGCCTTACACCTGTTTCTGCATGAGCCAGTTCCTGCTCTAGTCTGCATCGGCTCCTGCCTCAGCCAGCTGCCTGGTAATTCTGACAGGTCCCCATAGAGGTGGAGCAGCTAATGCTGTTAACCTAATAATCACACCTTGTTGTTCATTTGGTTGAACTTTCTATATAGCAACTGCAGAATTCTACTGGTTCAACTGAACGTGTGTTAGAGAAGAGTCTAGGATGGGCTCATAGACTCATAGACGCATAGGCTGTTTATAACTCCTTTCTAAAATTCTGTGGAGTGTTTAGCTTTGGTGACTCTTTCAGTTTTCATTGTGATCCTGTTGCTGTGGATTAAGTTTATCAATATGAGTCCTATTACATAGGAGCTGCCATAACCAATCAAAATAATGGTCCATTTAGTCCTGTGGTCTGTCAATAACACTGGCCATTACCAGGTGTTTCAGAGGAAGGCAAAAGAAACCCCTATAATGACAATTAGGGAATAACTTTCCTATAGGAACATCAAACTGACTACATGATGTGCTAGGGTGTGTTCATATTGCCTGTTGCCACAGAGAATTTAGACTGCTAAACCCTACACACTGATTGGTAAACAAAATACAGGATCAGGAGAGCAAAAGGTCTGAGTCTTCTCCCATTTACACTATATTAAAGTCCTAATGAACTCTATTGAAATTCAAGATGTTACAATGGGTATGAAACAGAAGCAAGGGGGGGAGGATCAGGCCTGTGATCTGTAGACTGTTAGTACCACATAATAAAGAAACTTGTTTGTAAATCAGAGATGAAAAGTGGTGCTCAGTTTCCTGGCTTAATTTTTTTTGTCCTCTTGGGGGATGGAAGTGTTGCAAATACACAGTGATTTTAGTTTTCACAATATTCTTTGTCTCCTACTGATCAGCCCAGAAATAGACACATTGCTCAGATCTCCTTTTGTTTAAAATCTCTTAGGTCTTGCTCCCATATATCCTATTTAATTTCGTTATAGTTGTTATACCACGCATATCACTCTAGTAATCTGAGATCCTGCTAGAGGTGCATTCAGCAATAGCATATGTCACACGTGATTCTACCTTTCTCTGTTCTTCTCCCTAGGAGAGAAATGTTATAAGATTTATTTTTATTTTATTTTGTTTTAGATTTTTTTTTAAATAGGGTTGTTTCTTTTACAATTAATTTTATGTTCTGTCTGCTAAGTTCTGTGTTTTTTATTATTGAAGTTGAGGTCATTGAAGTGAAATATGCACTTGGAACAGAGAGTGGCAAGCGTTTTGGTGGCTCTGAGATTCTCTGGAATTCTTTCCACAGTCTTGGACCACCAGCACAGAAAGCTCTGTCTCCTGTACAGATGAGCTTTCCCCTTTCTGTGAACATCTGCATTGTGCCTGCTTGATCATAGTCCTCATGCTGGAGTCTTAGATGATCTTTTAGGTATTTTGATTCCAGGCCATTGATGATAATGACTGAGACGGTGAGTTTGACTATATATGAGGTGGTATGTGTACATAGGCTTGATAGTCCATCAGTTAGTTCATAACAATTGTTATGAAGGTGGGATGTGAACCAAAAGCCACATACTACAGTAGAAGTTCTCAAAATGTCTCCTTTTGTCTTCAGACTGACACAGAGGTCCCCATTCTCATTGTCATTAAGGCCTCTTCACCTCACTCTGCCAGTGTTAAGGGCTCTGAAAGCAGGTATAAATTGACCCACCCATTTAAGACCCTTCAAACAGTTGAACCTTTAAGTGGATGTAAGTTTACTGTCATAGTGGTTGTGATGGGGTGTACCAGGCCCTTTGAGGCCCCCTGATGAAGGCCTTGTGGTTCTGTCTCACCCTGCCCCAGGAGAGGAGTAGTGAAGGTGGGTCCTCTAGCCAATCACAGTTCAGCAGGCTCAGATAAAAGAAGCTGCAGGGGCAGAGTAGGTCAGTTATTGGCTCGGACCAGAAGGGTGAGGAAGGGCTGAAAGACAGAGAAACTCCCCAAGGGAGGTGGGACAAACGGAAAGAACTCAAGGACTGTGACCCTGGGGTAATGGGTAAAGAGACTGAGTGGGAAGCAGCCCAGGGAAAGCAGCACCAGGAGTAACAACAACCATTAAAGGAAGCAGTATATGGCTGCTATTTATAGGGCCCTTGGGTTGGGACCCAGAATCACAAGTGGGCTTGGATCCCCTCACTGGTCAGTGGGGAAGGGGCCTAAGCCCACAAAAGGGGATAAAACTCTTTACTAAAATCCCAAGAAAGGGGCTGAGGTGTAAGACCCTGGAGAGGGCCAACCGTTTATTGAACCTTTGTTATCCTGGAAGGAGACTGACCTTAAGGGGTGACCTGGCTGGAGAGCTGGGACACCAGAGAAGAGATAAAGACAAATCTTCTCAAGGGAGAATGTCTTGGAGGCAGTGCTCTATAACAGGGCAAGGATGGATTTAAAGCTAGCCCAAAAGGGGCTGAGAACTGAGGCCAGAGACAGGGTTAAAGTCACCCCCAAGGGCACAGCAATAGGCCCTTTTTGATCTTTGTTACTTTGGAAGGGATTCATCCATCCATTATTGACTATGATTTGGCCGGAGGGCTGAGCCCCTGAAGACCTCCCTGGCGAGGTCAACAACCTTTAGGGGGTGCCAAGAGAAAACAAAAATTGCAGCACCACACCCAGTTGACAGGAGGCGCTCATGGGAGGTGAGTGCACCCTGTCACCATGGTGTAAAGGGGCCTTAGTGTAAATGAGACTCAGACCCTTCATCTCCATAATGATCTATATCAGTATGTCAGTCAAAACTGAACAAGAAAGAAAGGGAGATCTGGACCAAGGAGGAGCACAACACGTTTTCCATGTAAAAAACACAGGATATTTTCAGAAAAAAGTCAGTGTTTGAATGAGTGCTGCTACACATAGGCATATGTTCAGAGAATCCTTTACACCAAAGTTTGTCAACATCTTTCAGAATACAAACCTGCTGTCTGAGTCACAGTAAAATCTACCCATGAAACCTATAAATGAGAGCACTGACTCGAGCCAGTTTAGGAAAAGAACATTTAACTCTCTATACAGGACCAAACTGGATGGGTGATCTAAGCTATTCCTTGACAATACCAAGCAAAGGAGCTTTATTTTTCATGTGTATTTGCACAAATTTATTTCAAATCACATCATGTGCTGAAAAACCATTGTCTTGGTACTTTAGGTACCCTATGCAGGGAGAAGTTCTACAGCTAATGCTGGAAAAAGCCTTGCCCTCACCTTTACAGAGAAAGCAAAACACTTAAGGCAAAATCTTGGATCTGCACAATGGATTTCTTCTCCAAAGTGTGCTTATGACTGCGTATTTTTTTCACTTGGACCTCCTGCAGAACTGCCGTCAAAATCTGCGGTGAGGATCAAAGAGTAGAATTTAGCCCTAAGGGAAAAACAGGGCAGCCCTCCTGTGGGTAATCTCACACCTGCAAAGGCTTTATAGGTAAGACAGAGTGTCTGTTGTTTTTTTGTTTGTTTCCAAAATTGTGAGTTCAGATTATGATGGTTTTTGTCTTGCTTTTCTCAGATATTGTATAGCTCTTTTCTGTTCTCTCAGTCATGATGACATTTGCAGCTTTTAATTTAACTAAGACATGGTCTACAGTTAGAAATTAGATCGACCTAGCTACGTAGTTCAGGGGGATGGAAAAATGTTGCTAGGTTGACCTATTCCCCAGAGTAGACACGACAGAAGGATTTTTTTGTTGACAACTGGATTAACTAAATCATAGACTCATAGACTCATAGACTCATAGGTCAGAAGGGACCAATATGATCATCTAGTCTGACCTCCCGCACAAGGCAGGCCACAAAACCCTACCCATACACATTTATAACAACCCCGAACCCATGACTGAGTTATTGAAATCCTCAAAAGTGAGATTTGAAGACCTCAAGCTGCAGGGAATCCACCAGCAAGCGACTCATGCCCCATGCTGCAGGGGAAGGCGAAAAACCTCCGTGGCCCCTGCCAATCCGCCCCGGAGGAAAATTCCTTCCCGACCCCAAATATGGCGATCAGCTAAACCCTGAGCATGTGGGCAAGACTCACCAGCCAGCACCCAAAAAGGAATTCTCTGCAGTAACTCAGTTCCCATCCCATCCAGCATTCCCACAGACCATTGAGCAGACTTATCTGCCGATAATCCAAAATCAATCGCTCAAATTAAACTATCCCATCATAACATCAACAGAAAAACTCCTTCTGATAGGGCAGGAAGCATCTATGTTACGATGCTACAGCAGTAGTCACTGTAGCGGCTGAAGTGTAGACATACCCTAAATTATCCAAAGTACAATGGGGCAGATTCTCAACTGGTGTCAGGTTGCCATCACTCCATTCAACTGATTTGAGTCTTTTTAATTTTTTTTTGTTAAATATATACTTTTTTTATGAAGAAACAAAATATAGTGTGCCTGATTCATCACTTCATTACTCCAGTTTCGTGCTAGTGCAATTCCATTGAAATCAGTTCTTTTAGTGAAGTTACACTCGTTTTACAGCAGCATAACACAGCTGCGAATCAAGCTCGTTGTATGGTGTCAAATCTAACCTAACTTTGTGATATTTCTGATGCATGCAGATCTTGGTTTGTGCTAAAGCAGTGGTTCTCAAACTGGGGGTCGTGATCCCTCGGGGTTGTGAGATCATTATGGGGTGAGGGGGTCGTGAGTTATCAGCTCTGGTGCATGCTGGTAAGCATGAGATGGCATGGGCGGGACTGAAATATTTTCAAAGGGAGTTCCAGCAAAAAAAGTTTGAGAACCCCTGCACTAAAGAAACATATTTTGGACCAGATCCTCAGGTGATATAAATCAGCTGAAGATCTGGTCCTGTATTTTGACATTTTAGCCTTTATATTTAAGTATTTGTTTTCCTTGTAATTCTAATTATGTTGTAATATCTGTCTTAGGGCTTGGGATATCTCCCGTCACTGCAGTCTCAAAATGCTCTTACATTTCCATGTATTAGCATCTTATGGTTGAGTTAAAAGCCTGTGTAGCCTAAAGAACAAAGTATTGGTTTGCAATTACAGGTGGCTGAAATTCTTTCCTTTTAATTATTTTTTTTAAAAAGGACTTTTTTAAAAATGAAAAAATATAGGACATTTTAACTGTGTGATTTCTTCCAATGAGTGCTGAAAGTCTAAAGATTGAAACTGAAAAAAAAATTTCTCATGTTTTTTGGCTTTTCTGTTAGGTGTTTTGGGGTTTTTTAAATCCTTTTTTCCTTTTTTCTATTGCCTTGCTTTAAAAAGAGGAAGGGGGAAAGGAAGGAGGAATCCTAAAACCAAAAAAATTTCAGTTTTGAAAACCAAAACTCTTTCTTTCAGCTTTTCAGACACCAGAAAACTTGGGACATTATGATTTTCTTTAATTGTAAAATTTCTAAAAACATTGTTGTACAAAATATCAAAGTTTCCTTGTTCTTTTAACATTTTCACACTTTCCTTTTTTACTACGTCTATTTCACTTACTCGAAAGTAATACATTCCTTTCTTATATTCTAATTTGTCATAATTAAATTGTTTACTTTTATTACATTATTAAAAGCTCTATTGCCATTCTTCTATCTTTGCAATTATAGATGCTGTACCACTAAGGCCATATTTGTGCCATTTAGCCAATGGCTGTGGGAGAGAAATGGTGTGTTACAGCAGGTATCACTGTCAGAGTGAGGGGGTGGGGGCAGGATAAGTAAAGAGACAGGAGCGGATAAATCTAGAAGGTCATGGTTTTCCAGGGGCTTGAACTGTAGGATTATTGTTTCTGATCATGAAGGGTTCTATTGACACAGAAAACAGGAAGATGCTGCTGATATATGACCACAAAAGAAGCTCGTCGTTTGTGTGCTTTTTCAACAAGCCAACTTCCAGGAATGAGAAATATTTTGCCTAATGTTCCTAGTCAGTTAGAGGATTCAGAGCAGGGACCCCATTTCATTTACTAGAATAGCATATTTATTATTCGGTTTAGGTTAAGCAGTGTCTTGTAATAGTCCTGATGTGTGTGTTTGCAGGGAACATACTAATTGAAGCCTCACCTAAAAAACTTCCTACCACACATTCCTGATCTCTACCCTTCAGAAGAGATTGTGCCTTTGTAGCATTTCATCATTAAGAAAGGCTTTGTTGGTGTGGAAATTTTTCACAGCAAAAAGATACTTCCTGATTTCAGTTGGAAGAATGTAAGTATTCATTAATGTATTAGAGTAGTAAGTTGCATAGTGTCTGTCATTTGAGATACTCAAAACACTTTAAATAATAATTGCCCACTGTTATATATTGCTTTTATCAGTAGAGCTCAAAGCATTTTACAAAGGACGTAATGATCATTATTCCATTTTACAAATAGGGAAACTGAGGAATAGAGAGGTGAAGTGACTTGTCCAAGGTCACCCAGCAGGTTAGTAACAGAGCTGGGACTAGAACCCTGCTCTTCTAAATCCCTAGCCAGTGCATTAGCCAGTAGGCCACACTAATTATTCTTTACCTCACTCCTATGAAATAGATAAGTATACCCATTACAGATGAGTAAACCAAAGCACAAAGGGCTGGCTTATGACACCGTGTAAATCAATAGCAAAGCTGAGGAAAGAACTGAGGACTGCAGGCTCCCAGTCCCCAACTTTTAACCCTTATGTCCTCTCAGTTAAAGTTATTTGCAGTATATGCAGGGAAGGCAACGATGTCACCATTTATATTAAAAATGAGATTGAAATAATTTCTGGGATTCATGATGATTAGCCAGCACCCCATTGGGTTGGTGCAGCTCAAACACAGAGGTAATCAGTATCTCTCCACAGAATACCAGTACCCTGGTCCTCGTTCCACCCCTCCTATTAACTTCACCTCTCTGATAAGTAATGGAGAGATTATTATTTTGCAAAAGGTTCTGGCTATAATGCTGCAGCAAGGCAAACATCTTAGCTCTCTTCTCTCTTACATTCAGAAATGGGACAGTCATCCAGGTTTCACCATGGGGCAGCAGCTGTAACAGGCTCGGGAAGGTTAAGCTTCCCCAAACAGCTGCCGCCCAGGAGCTCCTGCTCTGCCTCACTGCCCTGCCCACCCCACGCTCCACCCCAGCTCAGCCCCAAACCCTGCTCCTACTAAGCTCCCTCTCTTGAGGCTTCCCTGCTTATCTCTTGAGCCTTTCGCCCTCTCCCCCAAGAGGCGTGAGCAGGAGGTGAGGGGGGGAATCAAGGGAGGGGACTAAGGTGTGGGTAGGAGGGAGTCTTGGGGGAGGGGACGGGGGCTTAGATCATGGGTGGGGCTTTGGGGGAAGGAGTGGAGCAAGTGGTGGGGCCACAATCTGAGCACAGGTGCCCCCACTCAGCCTCCCCAAAGGCAGGAGTCACGCGCTGCCCCTGCGTTTCACTCTTGGCAGCCGTTGTGTCTGAGGGGTGCTGTATCTGTACAGCCATTCACTGTGCTTTCTGGGACTGATGTTTTATTACTTAGTGGCCTTATTTGCTGGCGGACACGCTAGTAATGTGACAATGCTCTTCTCTAGTGAAGGGTGAATTTCAAAAGACATGGCGTCTGGAATCCGTTCAGCAGACTGCAGCTGCTTATTGGAGTCCGTAGAGTTTGCGGCGTTGGTTTGAACATCTCCTGAGAACAAGTTTTTGGACCAGATTTCTGGTAACTTCTGTTTCTAGTACCAGCTGGAAGCTCTATGACAACCCCAGCTAGCAGGGCCACTAAGCTGCTCCCAATGTACTGTCCAGCCCCTCACCTCCATGAGATACTGCAGGAAAACATGGGGGGGGGTGCCTGAAACATACGTCAGTCCCCGCAATATTTCTGTGATGTGGGTGCTAGCCACCTTCCCCCCAGGTCTCAGGATCTGGTCTGTCATGTATGTGTGTCTATTGTTCCACATATGAGAAGATCTTTACATAGGGCATTTGGTCACTTCAATTCCAGACAAAGTGGGGCAAATACTACTTAAGAATGGTTTGGTTTAAATCTGATTCTAACCGTATGTCTACACTGCAGTTAAAAACCCACGGTTGGCCTGTGCCAGCTGAATCTGGCTTGGTCTAAGGGGCTGTTTCATTGCAGTGTAGATGTTCAGGCTCGAGCCCAGGCTCTGCAGCCCTGCAAGGTGAGTGGGGTCCCAGAGCTTGGGCTGAAGCCTGGACCTGAATGTCTACAGTGCAGTTAAATTGGCCCTCCGGCTGAGGCCAAGTCAGCTGGCACAGGCCAGCCGTGGGTGTCTAATGGCAATGTGGAAAGAGTCAGGGTCTCCTTTGACTTGAAGTGATTCACACAATACACTCTCCAGAAGGTCATTTGGGAATTACACACACAAGAGATTGGGGGTGGGAGGGAGCTGTCTAGTTCATTAAGTCATCTAGCTCATCTCCCTGCCAGTACAGAATTATTTCCTACCATACATTTTCTAGTATTTTGTCCAGTCTCGTTTTAAATAACTGCAGCAAAGCAGCTTCCTCTGCTTCCCTGAGGGGACTTCTACCCAGCCTACTACACTTCACAGTTTGAAAGCTTGATATTGAGCCAAAATTTTAATTTTCTGAGTGTTACCATATTGCTCCTAGTTACACACCCTCTACTATGCTAAATAATTAACTCTCCCTCCTCTGTGTTCATATCAAGTGTCCTCTGGACACTTAGCCAGCTTATACATAGTTACAACTTTGAATCCTTCCTCATAAATCAGCTCTGATCACTTTTGTTGCTGTACTCTGAACGCCCTCCAGTTTGTGAAATATTTTTCTGGCACTGAGGTGCCCTGCACTATGTGGAATTCCAGCCGGGCACATCAGAGCTGTTTATGAGCACCTCATAAACAGGAGTTTAGCTTTGGGTATAATTGGAGCTGAATGACACAAACTGTGCACTTTCTAATGATTAGCCTTGCTTTTATTTTTTAAAGGTCAGCTCTGAATTTTCAGGCTAATGTTTTGTGTATTTGGACATCATGAAAATATTCTCAAGGTTTTTCCCCCCTCTTAAAGTATTACTCTATTTTGAAAACTGGCTTTTTTTAACAAGACTTTCTTGTTGGGCTGTTCCTTGTGTGTCCGTTGTTCACAGATCAAATTTGATCACTTGACAAATAAAGATCGTCTTTCCCCTTGGCTGCCAGCTCTGCCAACTTAATCGGGGATCTGAAAACTGAGCACAGTTTTTTCCTGCTCATACATCATCACCAGTGATCCTGACCCTAATGAGGTGTATTACTGGTGTAGTTAAGGTGAATTTGAGATGCAGTGTAAAAATTCAAAAGCACCTAAGTCCCATTTGCAAAAGTGACTTAGCATACTTTCTAAATCCTGTTGTCTTTCATAGTGTGTAAGTGACTTAGAAAAACGTCTGGGAACCTGAGCCAATCTGTTCTAGAAATCACTGAGAGGTAATTAACATAGAACCCCAAAATGTTGTTTTAAATAGAACTACACTCTTAAGTAATTTACAGTTAATTTGTGCCACACTGCAGCTGGTGCAAATCAGCATTCAGTGGAGTTCACTGAAGCTATGCTGATGGCATTTAACCCTGGACTGCATTTTGCCTAGGAGTATTGTTCAATGTCCTGAAATTGAAGAGAACAGCAATCACTGCACCAGTGCTATACTCTAAACCAGCTAATGGACTTTGTTTTGCAATGGAAAGCAAATTTGAAAGCACTTTCTGTGCATCCCTTTCTGTGTTTGTTTATGTTTACAATTCTCTCATCAGAGGGAATGTAGGCGTGTAGCTACTGGTTGAAGTTCAGATAGAAACAGATTTGTCTATTGTAGGTTTAAGCACTTTAGAAAAAGTATTTATCACAACTGGCCAAATTAATCCCCAGTGTCATCCAGGCTCCAGATGTCAATTAATCATCACTGATTTACTGTGGAGTCATGACAGAGATGCATTGGCCTTATGTGTGTGTAGCTGTGATCATGAGAATAATAGCAGAACTCAAACTATTCTCCCAGAAAACTAGAGCTCTTTGGGGCAGGGACCACCTTTTAGTTCTGTTTGTCCTGCACCTAGCACTATGGTATCCTGATCCATGACGAGGGCTCCTTGACACTACAGTAATACTAATAATAAACTCAGTCCTACAGTAACCTGACCTGTCCTAGAAAGAAGCATGGAGAATCAATTGTTTTAAACAGTTTTTAATTACATGCTAACCTCTTCATCAGTTAATGCATAGGGATGGAAAGTTGTAGGCATCAAGGGAAAATAGTTAGGAGCTCAGAAAAGTGAGTTGCTCAGCATTTTTGTAGCCAAGTGAGGAAATTGTTGAAGATATGGTTGAAAACAAGGGACCTGACTTGGACCACTTGCATAGACCTGATTCAGATCTCAAGTTGGTGTAGATAGGTATAACTCCTGTGATGTTGACAGTTTATATTCTCAGGGTTTATAAAGCTTTAATTTTTTTATTCTCAATGTCTACTGTAATTAAGTAGTCTGACACAACCATAATTCCCAGCAAATGTGAACTAAAAATGCTTAAAAATCAACTTTGATATCAGTCAAAATATATATTTTTATAATCTGCCAAGCATAGAGCAGAATTTGGTCCCAAATGTTTTTCAGAGATGAGACAGGTTTGTATACTTTACATCCCTGCTATTGAGCTGGGATGTGAGGTGTCAGACACTGGAGGGTTTCCCTGTTTTCTGATTTGGAGTCGTTCATTTCAATCTTCACAAATTCATATATTTCCCAATAGCACTCTGTGTGTTTTTGTAATTAGGCATATTTAGCTGTGCCTTGTTTTAATGCTACAGGAATAATCTCATTTGTCAGCAGTTCTAAGCTTTGCCAAAGAAAGGCTTATTGGCAAACTGCATTGAACACTCTGATAATAACCCAACTTTAGAAAACAAACACCCTGTTGTGTTGTATTCAAGCCACAGTTCTTTTGAAATAAAAAGGGGAGACAATGCCTGCTTTCAAAAACTAGAGGTTCTTTGTATTCCAATAAAAGCCTAAATTAATGTTTTAAAAGGTTATTGCTATTTTTCCCAGTTAGCTGGCACTTTTTTGTAAATTTTATTTAGACAAGGTCCTACGTTGTTTCAGCATTTTTAACACATCTGCCAGAATTAGACTGCCTTGGATAATATTTCTGAAATTCATTAGTCAGCCTGCTTTCTCTTCTTTGTAATTTGATTAGACGGCTGTTTCTAGGCATCAAGGAATGCGTTCTATAATGTGCCTTGTGACGATACCAACAGGGACCACCAATATTTCTTACCTAGCCTAAAGGACGTATGGCAAAAGTACCTCATCATTCCTGCATTTCAAGTTGAGGCATCCGTGTGAGGTTCTTTTTTATTAATGCAAAGTAACCGGAACTATGTATGGTTTAATCTCTTTGGCTTTTGATACATTTCCTTCGGCTTTTAAAGATTGCCCTAGGAAATGGAAAAATGTACTTTCAGCTATGAAATTCTACAATGCTGATGCAGTAAGCCCATAAAATATTTTTGAATTAAATTGCACTTTATGTAGTAATATAACCTTATGTAATTCTTAACTCTATAAATCCTAGTTTTGGATCCTAATCTGGCAGTTCAGCGACGAAAGCAGAGGAATGTTTTCCGCAGTTCATTGTTCAGTTAGATTATGCCGTCCTCCTGTGAACATCAGGGCTGTGTAAGGAATTTAGACTGAACTTTACCAATTTATATTTACAGACAAAGAATTCCTCTGGTCCCAATCCCTGAACCTGATCTTGAACGATATCCTAATCTGAGTTCTCTTCTCACAAGAAGTTGTGGGGAGGCATCTTTCTGAATTATAGAGCCCAGGTTATGTAACATTAATGGAGCTTTTGGGGGGAGGCAAGTTAGCATTCTTGCTAACAAGCCACAGTATGACAGAAGATGTAAAGGTAACGCTAAATTCAAACCAGAGCAAGGATCAAGCCAAAGCAGAATGACTTTTCGGGCACTTCCAGCCATTCAAGATGCTGCCACAGTCCTATGCCACGTACTGGGACTTTGTAAAGCAAATTTGTTGCTTTGTTCTGAGGTTGGCACTGCCAATGGTTTCTGGCATGGCCTGTCCTCAAATTACCCTCATTCAACAGGACAGGCAGTTCAGTTGCAGGCGCAGGACTGTGACTGTCCCACTCCAACCCTGGCTTTTACCTGCTGTTAATTGGACGCTGCACGCAAAGAAAGGAGAGTGGTTTAGAAATGGAAAAACAAAGTGTGGATCATCAAACTATGGCGGGACAGGCGCAGCGCTATATTAGGGATGGTTGAGTTGCATCACCCCAGTGCCTCAGAGGCATTATGTTCTCTGGTGTTTAGGGGGAACGTAGTCACTGCTACCAGCGCCACCCTTTACCAGGTGCTGTGTCCATTCTTCTCTACAGTGAACCAGTGATATGGAGGGAGGGCAGGGCCATTGACCTGCCAACTCCTTGTGGGAGTGGCTATCAAGTTAGGCCTATGAAGCTTTGAGTACAAGGACGGGGTCTGTGTCCTTTCCCTGAGCTGGTGTGTGAAGGGTCTCCTTGAACACTCTCAGTTGCACCACCGTTAAAGAACTCAGCATAATCTAGTGCTTGAGTACTGTGATGGAAGGACTTTGCCATCCTCTGTGTATTGAATAGCACCAAGCGTGCGGATGGTATTGAACAGATAATGCTAATTATAATAGTATTTCTACTACTGCCTATATCTCAAGAGTCTTAAAGGATTTTACAAATACTGATTTAGCCTCACAAACACATGCAGTAAAAGTAGCATTACGGTCTCCATTTTAAAAATGGGGAAAGTGAGGCACAGAGAAACTGGGTGACTTGCCCACACAATCAGTCAGTGACAGAGCTGGTAATGAACCCCAGGAGACATGATTCCCAACGCTATGCGCTCCAACTGATAGATAGTGTTGCCTCAGAGCCAACTTTATTTCAGTATGGATGCAACAAGATTAACATATTACAGAATTGGAAACTAATGGCATTAATGACCTGGAAAGACTGTTTATGCTGGCAATGACCCATTCAGTCTTGTCTGTTTTTATTGATGCAAAGAGAATAAAAATAAGGCCAAAACTAACCAGAAGTGACCAGGAGGTCCCAATCATTCATCATCTATTCAGGCTGAACCAATAAGAGCAGCCTTGATAACTACAACCTCTTGCCCCATAAAGGTTATGAGTGGCACAAAGCAAGAAAAGGAAAAGTTAAAGTTTATTCCCCTCTTTCTTTGTTACCATCCTGTCCTCAGTTCACCTTGTACATGCAGTTGGTTTTGTGGGTGCCAAGATGAGTCTGTTAATGTCATACATTATCTGTGCAGCAGTTACTAAAGACAACTGGATTAATTGAGGAGACCTAAATCATCTACAGAGGCAACAGGCAATTAGCCTATAGACAGCCAAACAGCCTCACTGATGAGCAACAAGAGCAATTTAGCCTTATTTTGTACTGTAGGTTTTCAATAAACTTCCCTGATTTATGGCAGCTTCCTTAATTCAATATATTTTACAAGGGCTGAATTATGCCTTACTGCTCCATTAAACCATTAAAGGCCACATAGTCGGGTGGGAATTTTTTTTTTTTTTTTAGAAGTACAGGGGGAGCTCAAAGATCCCTAATCTTTAATCTGCACCTTTTTTCCCCTTTAACCCTGTATCCCTTGTTGTTGTTATCATCTGGTAATCCACTGACGGCTCATCAAGAGCCATTACATGACAACAGCTGAAGCTAATGGACTTTGTCCAACCTTAGTCAAATAAAAGCTTAACAAGATCTTTGCTTTTAAGTAACCTGAGGAAAATAAGGATGTCAAGTAGTCTGTTTGGGCTAAATTCAGCTCCTCTTTACTTCAGCTGTTTACCCTCATGGAAAAGTCCTATAGAATTAAACCAATAGTGTTCTATTGTAATTTAGGACCAGAATGTGATGAGACCAAACTGGTAAGCACTCAATGGCATTAACTTTGTGAATAAGTCCTGACTGGTGTGAGTAGGATCTGCACAAACTGCTCCACATTCATATACTTTTAAGGCCTGAAGGGAACTTTATCTAACTTTCTGCTTAATGTAGACCATAGAATTTCACCCAGTAATTCCTGTATCATAGGTTCTAAGGACAGAAGGGGCCACTATCATTATCTAGTCTGACCTCCTGCATAATCCAAGACATGCAGCTTTCCTGAAATAATTCCTGTTTGAACCCAAACCCACCCTCTGATTTTGATGTAAAGACATCCAGTACTAGAGAATCCATCACGTCCCTTGTCAAGATGCTCCAATAGTTAATTACCCTAATTGTTTAAAAATTTGGCTTACTTCCAGTCTGAATTTATCTGGCTTCAGCTTCCTGCCGTTGGATCTTGTTATGCCTCAGTTTATTAGGGCTGGTCTACCCTGAAAACATACATCATCATAGCTATGTGTCTCGGGGGGGGGGAGGAAATCCACACCCCTAAGAGACATAGCTATGATGACCTAAGCCTGGTATAGATAGGGCTAGGTAAATGGAAGAACTCTTCCAATAACCTAGCTGCTGCCTCTCAGGAGGTGGATTAACTGAAGCGATGGGAGTAGGCACCCCTTTCGCGCGCCCCCCCAGCCGCTGCGCCCCCCCCCAGCTGAAGAGCGTGTTAACACTGAGCCACTACAGCGGCGCAGCTGCAGCATTTGAAGTGTAGACATAGTGTCAGATATTTATTGGAACTAACTTTATTATTGGAAATAACCTAGAGAGTTGAATAGAGATAAGATCATTTGTACAGGTTTTCAAAGTCATGACATAGAATTCTCTACGGGAGATGTCATTTTCTAATATTTCTATAGGCATTTCCATAAGAGTGTCCTGTAAGTTGCTGAACATTCTCAGTGGCTCAGCCCTCAAAAAGGACCTGAGCATCTTGCAGAATTTGGGCCTTATTTGGTACCTGTATTCTGAATTGTCTGTCCAACCCTACAATCCCTTTCCCCGCCCCTCAAACACCAATGCAGATTACACGGGAGCATATAAGGTAAACCTGGTGGGGAAGAGTGCACAGGGGATCAGTGGTGATCCGTGTGGAAATGCATGTTCCACACCCCCTATGTTGTTCTGTCCCCAGAGGGCCTGCACAAATATGAATTTAGCAAGTTTCTTTTGGGAGGGGGGAATGAAAGATTAGAAACTTTGTCCCACTTAGACTTATCTGTCAGCACTAAGAGCAAACAAAACAAAACAAAAATATCTACCACCAAACAACATTTTTGATGCAGAATTCAGAATTGGCCCATGGGGCTTGAGGTTGAATTGATTGCTCTATCTTTAAGGGATAACAATAATAAATAATAAAGGATCCCAAGGGTGGCATCCAGCTCTTCCTGATTTTTGAATTGGAGCTGAGTGCCTAACTCTCCTAGTCCATTTGCAAATCCCAGCCTAGAGAATTAGACAGCATGCTTGCATGTTGAGGAGTAAGGTTTGGTTCTTCCCTTTCAACAGCTGTGAGCCCCCTGTACAACAGATGAATAAACTCCCTATAAAACCAGGGCTGTGTTTTTGGTGTCCCTGTTTATAAAGTGTGTTGATCTTTTTCATACTCCGACTAGCAGTGGAGGGAGTTGCCTGTGGCAAAAATGCATGTTGCTTTTTGCAGTGAAGACTAATTTTTTTTTTAATCCAAATCTACCCTACTCAGTTTGTTAGGAATGCTTGCAACATCTGATCAGAATGATTTTGCCTTTCCGTGAATAGGTTTAAACCAAGTTCTTGAAGTTTGCAGAGTGCCAAAAGACTGTTTTCTTAGCCTACGCACAATGTGCCTCAGGTGGTACATAACCGAGATTCATCACTGAATTTGGTCCAGTGGTTGGATCATTAGCTTCCAAAGGGCCAGGTGCTGATGGGGAGTGCAACTTGAACGCTGATCCATGCCCCCCAGCAATGCCACTGAAAAAGGAATGAAACATCAGTTAATGCAAGACAGGAAAATCTGAGCTGCATCAACCAATGCAATACACAACACACCAAGAAACACACACATTCTCTACTACAAAAGAACCTGGATGCTCATTATGGGTTTAACAAAGTCTAAGAAATGGTCCAATTTTGAGGCAAATTTGGGTAAAGTGTATATACGTGGAGTGCAAGATCCTCAGCTGCTGTAAATAGCTCCATTGATTTTTGGCTGCTATTTCTCTCATGGCAGCATACAAGACATTCAAGGTGGGCAGTGATTTGGTTCTCCATTATCACAGTAACAAACTTTTCTATGCTGCTGGGTTTTTCTTATTTAAATAGTCAACCTTGATATTATGGATACTTCATGTAGAACAAGGAACTGACATTTGCAAAGTAACATACTATCTGTTCTCATAAATAAACATATATAGCTGGTAGCAGAGTTCTAAGTGGAAGCCCCATGTCAGTGGAAGTCCCTCCTTCCAGTATTATACCAGAGTCTGATTTTCAGCAACACGTGGTCAATATTTAACTCATTTCCAGGTCTAGATATTGAGTGGGGTATATCTGGTTTTGACTGATAGGACTTGGATTATATTCTAAATAATTGTTATACTAAACATAAGCAAGACCAATACATAAAGTGAGAATTCCATTATCTAAAGAACATCCATGTTTGTTCCTATACCTGTAACACTGAAAAAAAAAAATCTCAGGAGTGTTTTGGATAAGATGGGAATACACCTTTCTCCTCTAAAAAGCCCATCCTCAAAAGACCTAACACACCAGCCAATAGTTCTCTAATTGACTAGGAGATTTTGATAGCTAAGAGGAATTGCTAGTACCCCTATAACATATAAGTTTTTCCAGAGACTCCTGGATCAGAATCTGTTATCACTTCTGGTGGTTTTACGCCACTGACATAGTATAAATAAAATTAGAATCTTGTCTATCATGTGGCTTTGAGGACAGAATTAAGCCTTTTAACTTAGGCCTGGTCTACACTTACCTTTGCGATTTGGCGGCAGTCGATGGGAGACACGCAAGTGATGTAAATCACTTGCGTATCTCCTGTCGACTTTGCAGCCTCTCCGCTGTGCAGCTTCCATACTGCGCTGCATCGAAGGTAACAGCGCGCCCTTCGACGCAGCGCTACTCCACTTACCGGGGTGGTTTTCCTGCGTCACTTCCTGTATCGACTGAGCCCGTCTATACAGACCGCTCAGTCGATCCAGAGCAATCGATGTGACGGCGGCAAATTTGCCGCCGTCAGTGTAGACCCAGCCTTAGTGTGTAAATTTTGTGATACCAAGATCATCACTGATAGCCTGACACTGGGCACAGATGGTTGTGCCTAACTTGTATATGAATCTACTTTAAAAATGGCATGCACACACCCATTCTGTTTTCCTCTACTTCTACTCTAACAATCCCAACTATACATATAGAATGCTGCTGACTAAATTAGATGTTACCACTTAAGAAAGAGATCTTGGAGCCATTGTGGATAGTTCTTTGAAAACATCCACTCAATGTGCAGCGGCAGGCAAAAAGGCTAACAGAATGTTGGGACTCATTTGGAAAGGGATAGATAATAAGACAGAAAATATTGTATTGCCTCTTTATAAATCCATGGTATGCCCACATTTTTTAATACTGCATGCAGATCTGGTCACCTCATCTCAAAAAATATATTATTGAATTAAAAAAAAGTACAGAAAAGGGCAACTAAAATGATTAGGGGTATGGAAAAGCTTCCATATGAGGGGAGTGTAATAAGAATGGGACTTTTCAGCTTGGAAAATAGATGACGAAGGGATGATATAATAGAGGTCTATAAAATCATGAATGGTGTGGAGAAAGTAGAAAAGAAAGTGTTAATTACTCCTTATAACAAGAATGAGGGAGTCACCAAATTAATAGGCATCATGTTTAAAACAAAGAGAAGGAAGTATTTCTTCACACAAAACAGTGAACCTGTGGAACTCCTTTCCAGAGGATGTTGTGAAGGCTAAGACTATAACAGGGGTTCAAAAAGGAAGTAGCTAAGTTCTTCGGATAGGTCCATCAATGGCTATTAGCCAAGATAGGCAGGGATTGCTGTTTGCCAGAGGCTGGAAATGGCTGACAGGGTAGATCAATTGATGATTAGCTATTCTATTCATTCCCTCTGAAGCACCTGGCATTGACCACTGTTGGAAGACACAATACAGGGCTAGATGGACCACTTGTCTGACCCAGTATGGCCCTTCTTATGAATTTGGCTTAAAAATCAAATTTGGCTTCTTTTTGCCTTCTAGTTTGAGCCTTTCAGGTGCACTTCCTCACATTTACCAGATTTTCCCTACAGCTCTGAGGGCTGTAATTTTTTTTTTTTTTTTTGAATAGCTGAAATTCTTAATTCCATATGACTCTTGCAGGCAGGGCACCAAATATTTTGCAACTCATGAAAAAAATCACGAGAATTGGCAACACGGTGACATGCAGTTTCTGGTCATGTTGGCTGAGAACTCAAGCACAGAGAAACAAAACTGTTAGAGGAATCTGACTTGGTGTCAGGCCTGTTCGAATGATTACTCTCCAGGGACCACACCTCCAAATCTAAGATAGCAAACTGCAGATGGGGGGCAGAGGCTGCATTTGATCTTTTTGCTACTCCATGGTCCTTGTGTTTTCATAGACATGGTTTATTAAATGTGCAAACATTTATTCTGGGGAAGAATGAATACTTAAGTACAAATCTCAACAAGAAATACTGTGGGGAGTTGATACACTTTGCTATAAATCACAATCACTTAGAAATACAAATATAGTACAAAGGGCTGTTGCACTCACAATTACAATCTGCAATACACAGCATTATGAATCATGGGACTCAGAGAAAGTAATACTTTCCAGATCATCTTCTCGTTTATCTTTCTTTCAGTGTATAATTGTGCACTATAAAATATCTACTAGTACAAGTGCATAGTCTTGTGATTAATATTCTAAGTGGTGGAGTTTCCACTTCTTCCCTGTGGACATACAAGGGAAAATCAGATCACATCCAATATGTAGTTTAAGACTGTAAACAAATAAAGTGAAAAGTTAATTTATAAAAGCTTGTACAATGGAAAACTTCTATTTAAAACAAACAGCAAACCAGTTTTTTAGGGAAGATATTGCTGATTCCCATTCAATCTTGAATCTTCTTTTTGGCAAAGGTTTTATATCCCACCATTTTAGATGGCATATACCATAGAGATTTCTTTTCCTGAGTAGAGAATGAAGCAGTGTTTTAGTTACGCTGCCTGTTTACAAATCTGTCTACTCACTCTCTTATTGGCAAATCATTACAAACTGAATCAAATTAGATTTATCCGGCATGTGGAATTCCACTGCTCTGATTTAATTACATTAATAGTAGAGGTTATGGGTCTGATTTTTATAATTATTAACAGGCACCCGATTGCATGCAGTTCTGCACCTAATTTGCACATACAGTTATGCTAATTGCACATTTGAATTGGGTAATTACATGAACAAATGATCGAATCTGATCATTCGCATACACAATTACTTCCTTTGCTCAAGCAGGCATAAAAACTGCACACTCAAATTGGGTGTGCAATTTTGTCTCTAACCATTTTAAAAACCAGGACCTCATGATTCTGTGGACAATTTTGTTGTTTGACAGGCCTGTTGCAAACAGTTAATAACATCAATTTCCACATGTACTTTGCATACATTTGATATCTGTCAGTGGTAGGCATTACGTTGCCTGATCTCATGGAAAGTTGAGAACTTGGGTGATGGTTGTATTGAGCTTTCATTGAGTTCCCTGATGGCTGTATTTTAAAAGCAGTTTAGGAAAAAATTAACACTGACGACTGCTTAAATATGCCTTTGGAACATGCCTGGGTTCAGACAACATATGCAAAGAGTTCATCCTCATTGATTCTAGCCACATACATGTAGATGATTTGACATTCTTCTGCAGCATAGAAATATAAATAAACCTAAGAAAATAGAATAATTATTCTATGTTCAAGCTATTCAATAGAATTCCTCTCTTCCAAGAGGTTTTCATTAACACAGATTGCTGTCTGAGCGAAAGGTCAGCTTTCAGAATAAAGTGTAAAGATATTTACAGGAAGTGAAGCGGAAAGTGGGTTTTCAGAGTTGTTCAAATGGCTCAGTTCTGCAGGGAGAAATAGATTGTGCTCCTTGTAGGCAGAGGCACAGAAGCCTGTCTTGATGTACTAACGAGCAACAAATCTCTAGCCTATGAAAAATGTGTTTGATAAACAAAGCCTTTTGAAATGACAAGGGTTTTATTCCCCCTTTCTGGATGTGAAAGAGGAATATAAACAACTCCTGTAGATTAAATAAGCAATGCGCAAATGAAACATAACAAGATACAAAGATTAGAGTGCTGTTCTACTAACACTGGGAGATTACAATTTTAAAAAGTAGCAAATATGTACAGAAACGAACCCAATTCTGAGAGGCGCTGAATGCTATCAACTCGCACTGAAGGCAGTGGGAAGCAGCATCTGGTGTGAATTGTCATAGCGCCGTTAAGTGGAGTTATGCGGGTTTTCACTAGCTAAGGATCTACCCCTGGAAGTTCAGGTTACTCAGAATCTCACAGTAGGTGCACAGCTACTGGAAGGGGCATATTAAATAAATAACTCCCCATATGGCAGTTCCTTTAGAAAATCCTAGGGTTAGACCAAGCTATAATTAAATAACAGAAATAACTGGTACGGTCTATAGTTATCACAAGTAGTCCCACTGATTTCAGTGGGATTATTTGCAAAGTAAGGTATTACTCAGCCTGGGTAAGGGATGCCAGAATCTGGTGCTAAGGAATCAGAAAAAAAGAGGATTTTGTTAATTTTGTAGAGATACTTTTTGACCTCCTAGAGGCAAGGAGAAGGCCTATGAAAAGGTCAGCTAAGGATGTGTTACATGGAAGTAATTATTAAAGATTGTTTGGGAAATGGTGATATCCCTCTTGTCTCTCATCGGTTTATATCATGCCAATCGCCATAGCTTGTGTGAACTAATGAGATTCCAAATGACAAGCACTGAAGAGACCTGGGATACAAAAACAGGTACATTAAATATGTAAGAGGTTCCGTCTGATCAAATGTGAAATATATTAAGCAAAACCAGAATGACTGTTTTTACTGGCAAGAGACGCTGCAGCTGAAAGTTTGCTAAATTTAAAGAGGTGGAGGAGTTCGCTCAGCAGAAGCGTACAGCACTACGTCAGACTAGGCTAACTTTACAAACTGTATGGCTGAGTGATCAGTCTGGTTGCAGAATGTGAGATCTAGGGACAATTCTGGGGTACATTTGGAGTTATTTTACGGACGTCAGTGGAATTATTTTGGATAGAAGCCTGATCCTGAGCTCACTAAAATCTGTGAAAAGATTCTAATTGACTTCAATGGAGTTTGGCCCAACCGCTTACTCCAGTGTAAATTAGAGCAGTATTTGGCCCTTAGATTTCCATCCACTTACAGACCTGTGTCTTACATCCCCAACACATTGCCTCTGAGTCTAAAGAAGTCTAATAGGTAGAGGTGCATATGTGTGCACATGGGAGGGTGGTTTTGCTCCCCTCTGGCACAAAACAATAACAGACAGCTTTTAACAAAAAATAATTTGTAAATACCTATGGACTAGAGATGGTGGAGTTGTCCTTAGACTGTCCATTGCCTACTGCTGGTCTTCTCTTGCATAACTAATTGGTTTAATTGCTCTAAAAAATTATGTATTTGGGGTGAAATCCTGGCCTCACTGAAGTCCATGACAAAACACCCACTGACAGCAGTGGAGCTGGGATTCCACCATTAGAAAATACCATGCCAGCCTGTTTTGTAATACAGAAGTGTCTGATTTGATCTCTCAGAGATGCAGATTGCAGTGTCATGAACTGGATGTCTGATCCTGATGGAAATGCTATTGCAAGGATTTTGCTTCTGATTTTTCTGTGGCTGGTTTCAACATTGCAGGAGGTTAGTTTGGACTTAGTCCTCTGAGAGAAGTTTGGAAGGTTATTTGCCAGCTAGGCGTTTTGGCAGCCACAGAATCAGCAAAACAAAACAAACGACGTCCAGGCAGCACAGCAGTACAGCACCCCCTGGAAGCTGGTGCCCCGCATGAGTGCCATGCTCGCCCTCCCCTGGAACTGACCTTGGGTGTTGGACAACTGCAATTCCTTTTGTCTCCAGTGGGAGTCGTGAGTAGTCAGATTTTAGTTAAATGAAGATCTGTTTCTAATCCAGTGAAATGGTTTTAAATGAACCAAAACCAAGTGTTTTTATGTCTCTCTCAGATTGCAGTCGTTTTGGCAGCAGTGGCTGCTATTGTTTTGGAGTAGGTTCACCAGTTTCAGCATCTTGGAAAGTGGAAAGATCCCTTTAACGTTGTTCAACACTTTATTGCATTAGCACTGTGGGGCCTCAGCCAGGTGAAGGCCTTACTGTGCTAGGTGCTGTATAAATATCTTGTAAATGACAATGCCTGTGCTGAAGATTTTACAGTCGACAAGTTTCCCTGAGTCTTTCCTGTGGATTATATTCTCTGCGTGGTGGGTTTGAGGTTGGGAGCGATCTGCAGCTCAGGAAAGACTTTGAACTCAGTTTTTAATAAATCAGTTTGTTCAGCAGTATCTGTTACTCATCGTGGATGTCATATATTTAAATTGGTCTGGGACCGTGCTGCAGAGGCTGGAAACATTAAATAATGTAATATTCAGGTTTGTACTTCCTTGTGAACATCAGTGCATGACATCTACAATAGACTTGGTTTGCCAAGACTTTCTGAACAAAGGCAGTGGCTTTAGTTTACTACATTGTATAAACGTATTCACCGTTCAGCTCCAGCCTATTTTATGTTCCCTCTTTTCCAGCATAGCTGTGTCCTTTGCTGAAAGCACCCTTTTTAGAGCCAGAGCTGATTCTGGAAGGCAAATGTTTTTTGGGTTTCAACCCAAAAGAGCAGGAACAAACTACCTGTTCCACTGGAACGGCCAGCTTTATAGATTAGTATAATAAATACTAATCTATAATGTAATCTCTTATTTCAAGAAATCTTGTCAGATGTAAAACAAACCAAGAATGTGACTGTTGGCTGCTATTGCAGAGTGAGAGTTTGGCCTGTATTCTGTTATGTATGTTGTACTGAAATAGGCTGCCATAAGCTTGTATGTCTGCTGACCCCTTGGGAGTGAAAATTGCACTGAAGTGCATATATTGTTAATTATTTATCTTTGTCTTTAGGTGAGTGATTTGAGCTAAAATGTTTCATCATACACTGCTAAATAGTGAAGATGAATCAAATGCTTTCTTAGGAATGGGTAATTAGAAAATCTTCCACTGTGGTTCACGTCTGAAGAGTGAACATGCCAAAATGGTATCGAGGAGTTCCACACGTATTGTGAAATATGCTCTTATTTCTTGACCAAATATGTTTATTTTACAAGTAGAAGTCTGTTGTTGTGTTCTTCTGGCTGCCAGTCCTGCAAACTCAACCAAAGCTCTGAGTCAAGCTAAGGGTGTTGTTGTTTTTTTTTTTCTTGCGCATTAAACCCAGTGATAAATGTTCCGCAGGTAAAATTAGTTCCCAAACCACACAGCTGCAGGCCTACAATCTTCAGATTATGCTCTCAGTAACAATGGAGTGACCCCATTAGTTTTGAACAGGTGGAGTTGGTGAGGATATGCTAAAGAATTTTTTGTGTTTCATAAAATGGAATAAAGTCCATTTTCTTCTCCCTGAGCTGTGCTGGCTTGTGCAGGGCTAACAAGAAAAAAAAATGTAAAGCTTTCTTCACCCCTCCAACTCCCAGTAGATATGATTCTGAACACACAAAGGAAACAGATCATCTGAGTAAGAAGATGCCAGTTTAACATAGTTATCAAACTCTAGGCCCAATCACAAGCTAGTATAAATCTGCAAAGCGTCATTGAAGACAACCAAGCCAATTCGCACCACTGGGGATCTGGCCCTATAAGAACGAAAGGCCATATAATCCCCTATGATTCCCTTAAATACTGACAGATCTGGGCGTCTGCAGCAGAGATGGGTTTAGGAATTAGGGCCCATTGGGGAGTGAAATGGAGGACCAAAGGTTAGGGCCCAGCTTGGAGCACAGGTAGGCTGTGGTGGAAGGGTGAGTGGCAAGAGATGAAAAACAGGAGCAGTGGGTGGAAAGCTGAAGGGGCAATTCAGCGTGGGAGTTGGATGAGGGCACTGAGGGTGGGGGAGCAGTTGCTGGTGTGTTTGTGGCATCAGAGTGCCCCCTCCATAAATGAATACAAAATCATTAACTCCTTGTGCCTGCTTTGCTTTGAGTCTTTCCCTTCACTCCACTTTTCCCTTCTTTACCTGTCCTGGTAACTGAGCTCACTTCTTCCTCCCTTGTTTTCACTGTTCTGTCCTTCAGGCTAAAGCTCCCAAAGATCTAAGTTGTTCAGGCTCTTTCCTTGTCCCCCTCAAGTAAAATGAAAACCCCTGTGCCCAGATGACACGGCACAGAGGTGCTGCCCTTGTTCTCAGTGATCCTGTGTGCTTTGGTGTGAAGCTGGTGCCTGCAGTAGCCACCAGTCCACATACAGAGGTAGGTCCTTAAAAAGGCCATTTCAGAGAAGCTGTAGTTAGCCCAAGCAAATTGCAAGTAAATTAATTGTGGAACAATATGGTGTATATTTTTGGCCTCCTCAGATGGAACATACTCCTTATAAAATAGGCATGCTGCGCAGCTCTGACATTTCCAAGTGAAACAATAGGGCCACTAGGATGGAAAGTCTGCAGGAACAGCAGACAAGGAAAGGAAGTTTAGGTTGAATAAAGGTTTTTTCATTTTTACAGCCCCTAGAGGCAGAACAATACTGTACAGAAGCTGTTAATGATGGGCTGGATTGGAAGGCAGGAATCTGTGCCAAGATCTAAATGTGTTTTTACTCTGCACTCTCCAGCTGTCCAGTTACACTGCAGAATTTCCAGCTGGTGCGAACCCCACAGAATTGTTGTACAGGCAAAAAAAGAAAACAAAAAAAACCCCACCATGCAATGTTTCCCTTCATTTGCACCACTTTTCTCCTTGATAAATCCAGTTAACTTCCGCTAAGCAGCAAATTATTTTGTGTTGGCTGAAAAATATTTAGTTGACCTTAACTCATAGGTTCTAGTAAGGAATTGTGTTGTGCTGAGCAGCTTGCATAGGTAACTATGGTAACTCTCCTCAGTTAAGATTTCTATGAACTGTTCCTAAGTGAAAACAGCTTCAATCTACTGTTGCTGTTTAATAAATAATCCACCAGTAGAGGAAAATTCAGACTTGGGGAAATCATATTATTTTAAACTAGCTACTACTAATAATTGGAAAATGAGTTGGAAAAGGCAGTTTTGCAATATTTCCATTGCATGACTTTGTTCCTTCAGGATATTAACAAATCATTCTCACACACATCTCCACAAGTCTGCACAGATGTGAAGAACTCATAGAGGAACTCTTCAGATCGCTGCTTCTAGATGAAGAATTAGGGCTTAGATCCCGTTGCTAGTAATCCTCCAGTCACACACTGTAAAACTGATCTCATTATTTTAAGTCTACATGACAAAATCAGAAATTTCCTTCTGCATAGTCCGAAGAGGATTAATGGAGCTTCTCACATGCTTAAAGTTAGGCAAGTGTTTAAATACCTTGCCAAATCAAGGCCTCAGTTACCCTGGTGTAACTCCATTGAAGTACATCTGGTTGACAGAATCGGATCAGAATTTGGCCTGCTATTATAGCTGGGTATATTTTGTTTGAATTTCTAACATTTTCATAGAACATGCTTTGCTTTCTTTCAGGCTGGCTGGGGTGAAACATGTTTGAAAATTTGAAATTGTGATGAATTTTCATGGACATTTATCAAAAGACATATTCACCAAAAATTGTTAAGGTTTTCCACCAGCTCGGCTTGCAGCATTTTTATTGAATCTGGTCAGGTCATCCTCTCCATGGAAAAATCTGGAGGGAAGAGGGTTTACACAATTTTTCCCGCACAGAGCTCTTCCAGGAGCTCTTCTAGGAGTGGCCAAGCTTTCCTTTCTTCTTCTAAGCCACTGGGGGATTTGGCACCCACAAATCTTAGGAGACATGCTCAAGGCCAGAGTCCTATTTACAATGTCTACGCATAAAAGCTAGGACTGCCCATCCCAGGCCACACTGCACCTCCATGAAAGCACACTCCCTGTTGCCAAGACCCTCACTAGGGGATGTTCCAGGGAAGACCACACTGAACAAGGTAGAATGGCCACCTTAATATTTGTTCCATCAATATGAGCTTTCTTGGGGAATCCCTGTGCAACTAGGGATGATAATGCAGAAAGCACCCATTCTATAGCTCCTTACTATCCCAATCCGAAGAAGCAGATTGCAGCGTTGTTCCTTATGGAACCCATGCCGAGAGACTTCCTCCTCTGAATATATTCATTTGACTATTTACTTTTCCAGTACATTATTTGTGACTTTAGCACCAAGCCTGTACATATTAGAGATGCTATGATTCTGAATTGGGAATCAAGGCCCTTTGTGGGGCCTAGACTTGCTCCCACTGACTTCAAGTAGTAGCCCAACTCTTGAAAACTTGTTTTAGGTAACACCTGAAATGAAGGAGGGATAGTTGAACTACTAATGTATCCTTCTAAACTATGATCAGTTGGGTGCGTTTGAAGGGCAACCACTGTTACGAGCATATAAAACGTGTGCTCTGCACTCTACAGTAGATATTTGTCCCTTCCAAATGCAGCTCAAGGGGCAGGCTATGATCCTTACTGCTTCTTTCACTGTTGTACTGTTTCACCTGAGTCATTAAGATCTGCTAAAAAACTCTGGCTGTCAGTTCTTGTAATGGACCTCTTCATGACCAATAGCAGAGCATTCTCAGTAGAAGATCCTTGCATGAGGTACCTTCTCTGACTGCCACAGTCTAGAATGGCTGGTTTAAAGGCACAAGATATAACTGATCTATTCAATAGCTCTCTTGGATGCCCATATAATCCCCATCCCTGTAGTATCTGAGCACCTCTCAATCTTGATCCTCACAACACCCCTGTGAGACAAGGAAGTACTATCCTCTTCACCTTACAGAGGGAGAACTGAGACACAAAGGCCAAGGATCAGATTTGTAAAGGTATTTAGGCACTTATGGTGCAGATAGGTGCACAATCAGATTTTCAGAAGTGTGGAGCTAGGCACATCTGAAAATCTCACTGTGCACCTGTCTGTATCATAGAATCACAGAATATTAGAGTTGGAAGGGACCTCAGGAGGTCATCTGGTCCAACCCCCTGCTCAAAGCAGGACTAACCTCAGCTAAATCATCCCAGCCAGGTTTTTGTCAAGATGCAGCTTAAACACCTCTAAAGATGGAGATTCCACCACCTCCCTAGGTAACCCATTCCAGTGCTTCACCATCCTCCTAGGGAAATACTTTTTCCTGATATCCAATCTAGACCTTCCCCACTGCAACTTGAGACCATTGCTCCTTGTTCTGTCATCTACTACTCATTCTTCTCTTCTGCAAACGAAAAAGGCCTAGTTCTTTCAGCCTCTTTCCATTCATTCTCCAGCCCCCTATTCATTTTTGTTGCCCTCTGCTGGA